>JALBCR010000406.1:0-170000 GCA_030710515.1 Abscondita cerata
AAAAGATATATCGTGTTACCTCGATCTGACCACTATGTACGTCGTGAACATTTCAAAGCAAAATTTGATATGGTGCTGTCGTCGATGACTATCAAATTATGTTGCTTTTTAGTAGGTATTTCATATTTTAACCACAAACTAGCAAGCACTGGGTGTCAGCTTATTCAAAAATTAACCTTTCATCAGTAGGTACCTATTTCAGTATGCAATCTATTCTAGACGATTTCAAATACAATTCCATATCTAATGAGTAACGATTTTGAAAAAGAACTTTTTTTATTAAATACTAATTAAGTATATGGGAAAACAAACGTAACTACCGCAATATTTTATTTTTAAAATCAAACTTGATACTATGAAGTAACAAAAAACAGAAAAAATGCGATACTTGTATGGTTTCTATATTGTTATGTATATATCATACAACATGCGACAACCTTCAACACTTAGCATAACACTAAAAATAATTATCAAAACTTTAAATAAATGAAAGAAATAAAATAGACAAAACGTGTCTTGTGTTGGGTTGTATTAAGAGAAAATGGGGTTTACATGTGTGTGTTGGTGACGGACAATGACGAGGTGTTGTACTCCACTTGGTTAACTCCAAAGAATAAGCTGTAATAACGTCTGTGGGATCAGCTATAAGCTAGTGCTAAGTAAGTGTGTGCTTTACTATTCGTATTTGAAATGCTGCATCTGGCATACATTGTTTGCATATTCAGTTTTCCCACAAAATTTGTTACTTTACTGCATATGTTATTGAGAGTTTTTTTTTCTTTAGGTATCGTCGATAACCGAGTATTAAGAAATTTAGCATCGCAAAAAGGAACAACAGGCATCTCAACAAAATGAATTGTATACGATAAGTTAAGAATACCAACGGGCAAGACCAGGTTGGCTTGGTATCCGGGAGCGACGTCGGCACCGCATCTGGTTTACCGCCAGCACCACGGCACTCTACAACACAAATAACTAGAGAAGACTTACAAAAAAAGAGGTAAATTTTAATAATTGAATACTTTTCTTAATTTTGCATCAACAATATCCATTAGATGCACTGTTATAAAAATATAAAACGAACACATTTTAAAAGCCATTTGAACCTAAACAAGTTTCATTGTAAAGTTCAATTAAACACAAAAACATTGGCAACAGTTATTATTGGTATAAACATTATTTCAACTTTTTTTTTTAAACTAGTACATTAATATATACTTGAACATTTTTAATGCAACAAAAACTTGTTTGCATGGGAAAGGGTTAATAAAACTTAAAAAGAGAAAACAATTTCTGAACTGATATAAACAAAGTCGTTATTATGAAATTTTTGTGAGAAAAGTGCGACCTTATAAAAATTGATTAATTTTATTGACGATTATATTATATCATTTCCTCTTTGATTAGAATCTCTGAAAGTAATGTCTTTAGGAAAGTTAATTTTGAAATCTACATCATATATAGAAAGACAATGTATACATACAGTCTAATTAAAATGAAAAGAGGAAGTTAATTAGTATCACGGGCTAAGTGTTTTTAAAAATGGATGCTGTATTTGCTAAATATTCTGCAACAAAATGTTGTTTTTGGCAATCGAAAACAGAATACTTCAAAATGTCTTCCTTTTTCTGGTGTGTGCAACTATATAGGGGTGAGTTTTTCAAGACGGGGATAGCTTGATTATTCCCTATGTTTTTAAAGATATCAAAATTATCCAAACGGCGTTGTAATTGGTACATCTGAGTGCAGTTTGGCCGTATGAAGAAGTTCTTTGTCATTGACACTCCAAAAAGATGAACACTTTTAAATTTGTCAGAAATCAATCGCAGATCAATCAAACTTTCTTCTTAAGATTTTCAAGAACAATTTCTTGTTCGATGTATGTGATTGTGAAATTACAGTAAATAGAATCTAACCTACTTCTGCTCTATCAACCTTTGTTGAACTGATTACCACATGCTGCAGGTATTGTATTCTTCTTCTCTTGTAACAACTTTATCAAATGTCTTTGATTTTCTGTCCTCATGGAAGTAAGTTCAAGACATCTAATCTGACGAATCAATATTTCGAGAGATCCTTTGTGCACAATTTCTCTTTAGTACAAATTTTAACTTAAAAGCTGAAGCTTCTTATTCGTCAACTGTCTTTCCTTTTAAAAACTTACTAAGATTTCTCTGGTAGTAAACCTTGTTTGTATAAATAAATTATAGGTTGCTAGATTTAATTGAACACAAGCAAAATCAACAAAGACATGAAGTTGTTGAGTACATACAAAATTTTATTGGATAAGAATAAAATTGAAAATTTTAAATAAAGCTGCTTTTAACTTTTCTACAAAAAAATCCCAGCCTGGTAATAACAAGAAAATTTTGAATTTTGATGCCCCACTGCAGTTTTGATGTAGTGGTTCGATAAAAGTTAAACTGAATGTCATAAAATACAAAAAAATTTTGAAAAAAACACTCATGGAATCTGTAATCACGATGTTCCAAAAATGTCATCCAAATATCTTAACCACATTCTAGGAAAGTTGACCTATGAACACGTTAGCTATAAATGGAACTTATTACCCATTATTGTTCCATAATTGTGTAGCAAAATATTGCTGTTAATTTTAAAGTAGATTTGATAAAAACACAACTTGGTTAATTTAATGAAATTCCCTAATTATCTGACTAATTTTGTAGTAACATATTTTAACGTGGTCCAATTTAAACAAACTTAGAAACAATGAACATACATCATACGGTAGTAAATCCTTGCAGTCAGTTAGCTCAATCATTTAAATTTTTTTTAACGAAATCTTAAGAACCTTTAAACACTAACTAACAACATATAAATTACCAAATTATTCCATATACGTACACATCATTGAGATACAAGTAGCATACAACAAAATCATTCCACAACAATCAGTCCAGTAGATACATCGTTCGCTTGAAAAGTTTGATAACACTTAATGTTAACACAAAAGTAAAGTTATTATTCCAAGGCTTGTAAGTACAAGCACAATGGTCAGTTGTAACACCGTGTATTACTTACTTTTATAACCATAAGCTTAAAAAATACAGGTCAAAAAATAAAAATACAAGTTATACATTTTCATAAGACCAAACTCAACAAATCTGTCTCTAAGTTAAATACCTTACCTGAGCTAAAAAATCATCGTCAAACATTCAATCAGTATTTTCTTTACTATTCCTTACTCATTCGATAGCGATAAAGCGACTATGTTTCCTACACTAAACACAGATTTTGTTTCACCCACCAATTAATATACTAAGTGACATAGAAAGAAGAACACCCAGTAATAATGAATTTATTTGAACAATTTTTGGTATACTAGTGTATACGAATTAGATTAGTAAACGATCACAATTTGATAAAAATTAAACTGTTAACTTCTTCAAAAAAACTTAATAATGTGTTGCTCCACCACGATGTCTTGTGCACTCATTAACACGTCTGGGCATACTTCTAATGAGGTGATCGATTTCTTCTTGAGGTATCTCATCCCATGCTATCTGTAACTGATGCTGCAAAGCCGCTAGAGTTTGTGCAGGGTGAGGTAAATTGAGTAATCTTCTTCCCATAATATCCCAGACGTGCTCGATGGGCGAAAGATCGGGAGATCTTGGTGGCCAAGGCAACAAAGCAATTTGATTGGCCTCAAAATGAGCCAAAGAAACCCTAGCAACATGAGGTCGTGCGTTGTCTTGTTGGAATGTGCTGTTGGGGATGGTCTGAACATAAGGTACAATATGGGGTCTACGACCTCCTGGATGTAGCGCGCAGCGGTCATGTTACCTCTAATGAAGACCAAAGGTGACCTACTTCCAATAGCAATAGCTCCCCATACCATAACTCCAACTGTGTGGTGCACATGCCTATTCACAGAAAATTGGGGATCTTGTCTTTCACCGCGCCGTCTTCACCCTTGCACGACCGTCATGCATACCCAAACAGAATCTGGATTCATCACTAAAGACAATTGAATTCCATTCTTGGTCCCATTTGCCCGTTCTCTACACCACGCTAGACGATAACGTCGATGCTCTGGAGTCAGTGGTAGCACAAAAGGGGACGGTATGAAAAGAGCCCAAAGGTTCTTATCCGTCTATAAACGGTTCGCATCCCAATCGGTCTTCCATGTTCTTCAAACCACTGGTCCGCAATCGCCCGTGTAGAAGAGAAGCGGTCCCGTAAAGCCAATAGTCTAAGACGGCGATCTTCGCGTTCTGTGGTTCTTCGACGACGTCCTGTACCTCTCGCTCTTCGTGTACGGCCCTCTTGGTTCCATGCCCGAACACAGACTGCCACAGTGTTTAAACTCCGTTGCGTTCTAGCGGCTATATCTCTCATAGACAAACCAGCCTCACGCAATCCCACAATTCTACCCCTATCAAACTCGCTTAATTGCCGAAAATTATGGCGTCTTCGCACTGGAGGCATTGTGATTGAATTAAAGAAGCTCTTTGAAATGCAATTTAAATCGCTTAAATGACAACTGTACTTACAAATGCTTAATTCATTGTTTTAGGGCTACTTAATCGTAAGTGTTTTTGAATGAGGTTAACAAAACAACCGCTAGGGCAATATGGCTGAAAAACTGATCGTTTTTTATCTTAATATAAACAAATATATTCCCAAAAAAAATTTACAAAATATTCATTATTACTGGGTGTTCTTCTTTCTATGTCACTTAGTATATATTTATTATTTTATCGTACAGATTTTAAGAACTGTGTAACAAAATTAAACTGAACTAACTTTTGGAAAAAATTAAAAATGAAGTTCCATTGAGCAATAGAGCAGACACAGGACGGTAAGTCCGATTTTGGATTTTTTTAATAGTGAGGGGTCCCGGGGGGTTTTTAAAGTGGTGTTGTTTCTCAGAATATTAAAATAACTTATAAGAAAAAGTCGTTATAAATTCAATTTTTGAGCTCATATGCTCGTATTTGACTTCCTAGAGCAAATTTAATTTTTTTCACTATTTGCACCACTGTCTAAAAAAAAAATTAGACTCAACGCAACCTATATAATTCTTCTTGATTTTGACAAAGCTTCATCCCAGGTAAGGTTTCTTTGAAGTATGGTTGAAGATATCGTCATAACTGAAGCCAAAATCAAATTTCGTAAAAAAAACTTTCTTAATAAAAAACTCCCATATGACGCGTACTTTACTGGTTACATTGTATAAAAATGCAAAAATATATGGAATAAGATATTGTGATTTTTATATCAACAAAAAATGGCTGCAAAGCAAGAATTTTGAGAAAGAGAGTGTGTCCTCGGGGAATTATTGTTGTTAGCTATCCAGGCATACATTACGATCATGTGCCAAACATATTTTGCTAGAGAATTTCCCGAATTTAGATTTCAAACGAATTAAGTGGAAACCCCACCAAAATATGCATCCTTGACAAAAAATAAATAAAAAGCTAAATTATCGCGTAATTTGTCTGTGATTGGGAGATTTTAATTTCATCCACTTTTCCAAAAATTCATAATTTTTAACGTTTCAAATAATTAAATATTATTTAAAAAAAATTGTCATACCTGTTTTAAAACACAAAATTGCAAAAAATATATATTAGTATGGAAATAGTCATAGATTATTCGGGGTTAAACTTTGAAACATTAAAGATCAAAAGTTAGTTGCCTGAAAATCTTTGGAGCCACACATTTGGTTTTGTTTGTAACGATATTACGAGACAAACGTTTCGTCACTAGTAACATAAATAGCTATTATTTTAATAGTTTTTACATATTTAATTAATAACAATAATAATAATAATAATAATAATGAATGTCTTTATTTTCAACTGCATTAAGAGAAAGAACAAAAAGAAAAATAATTAACCATAAGGGTAAAACACAGTTAAAAATTGAGTGCAAATACAATTAACTATAACTTCTTTTTTATGAACATCCTTTGCTACTTGCGGGTTGTATTATTGAAATATATTTTTTTAAAATCAGGTTTATAAATAGAAATTAAACTTCTAATTAATTCTTTTAAATACTGGCTTCTCAACTGTGCCCAGAATCTTAATTTAATAAATTTCATTGAATTTTAATATGAAACTGACTTGATCAATTGAAAATTTTCAACGATTATAGATTTCTGAGGATACAGAGGTTCTAAAATCAGGTTAATTTTCCATGAAAAGTTTTAAATCATCAATTGATGGAAACGTCACATATAAATTAAAAATAACAATAATATATAAGTTATGGTTAAAAATTATATTTAATTAAAAGACACACAAACAAACCCAACTTGATACAAACAACGAATAACGAATAAAAAAAAATGAAAAAAATTATTATTTTTTAATTTATATGTGACGTTTCCATCAATTGATGGTAATTTAAGACTACCAACTCTTATTTGTTATGAGCCTTGATAAAGCCCTACGCATAGGGGCAGAAACGTCGGCGTTGACAACATATTGAGTTTGTTGTTTCATTCACCTCCACCTAGAAGGGCTCGAGAAGAGCAAACTTTATACAGTCTCCCTTTTCTTTGTATTCCTGTCGATGTGGTATTTATTTTTATCAAACACTGAGCCACTTTCGCTCTAAATCTAGCCTGCTCCAACTTTATACAAAACTTATAATTTTGGAGGAATACTCACACCTGAAAGGGACGTTCTACTTCAAATGTCGAGCAAAATTCAAAGAGATAGAAGAAGGGACTAGCTCAACATGCGTCACACAAGATATTCGCCAAGATCAACTAGGACATTGGCGTATTCCTGTACCTACTAAAATAAGATGCAAATACCCTGATTGGAAAGGATTCACCAGGACCAAATGCAAAATGTGGAGTTGGACTCTGTTTAAATTCAAATAGCAATTGGTTTCAAAATTATCATGTGAAACAATTATATACGCACAATAACATAGTAAGTGCATCTTGTGGCCATTTGGCAACATATTTGGCTCATGTGTTTTATTTGCCTCGGCTATCGCCTCTGCAACTAAAACATATTCGTCATGAAAATCAAACTTTAGTGCCTTGATACATAAATAACTATTATTAATATTTCAAACAAAACTAGATAGCGGTGATTCTAACAACCTCATTTATTTTACATTATAACAGTGGAAAAACTCCAAATTTGAAGTTCACACTTATATCGTTCCAAAATTCTAAAATATTGTTCTGTATCAACAATTAAACTTTTATATTAAATACTCTATTAAAAATGACAGTCATAGCTACCTAGTTTCCTTTTAAAACTAATTAAATAATATTTATTTGAAAACAACACTGCCATCATACGTAAAACAGTACGCTGAACACAAAGATGTAAAAAATTCTTACCTTCATTTAAAAATCAAAAGTTACAGCAAATTACGATCACACCCTAGAGCCTTAAATGCATCCCAAAAAATTTGTTAATTAGTCAAGTATAATTGTCTAAAACTAATAGAAAAGTTACAATGTGGTGATCACGTTATGATGATGTCGTCTTCATATATCTAAATCTATCTTTAAATACCCCAATTTTTTTTCTTTTAATATGCCAAAAAATCGTTAAAAAGCGAAATAAGTCATTTTAATTTGAGGGTACATCTTTCACGGCCATAGACTTGCCTAAAATAATCAATTTTTTTCTTTTCTATATAAGACTGATAATGTAAATTTGGTTAATTTCAATGTGTAGACTGATTTGGGGTTATACCTGTGGTCTAACTTTGTACCTATAAGTTATTGTCTATGTTATTCTTTATATAAACAAAAATAAATAAATAAATAAATATCTTTAATTTCATTTTGAGATTAAATTATTTACACCAACGAAATGACTACCATGTGATGAGGCATAGAACTTCACATCGTAACTGATACATTTTACGTAAAAGCAGTAGAAAATGTAAATGACGTAACTATTGTTTCATATTTTTTTTTGCATAATTAGTATTTAAATTTAAAAAAAATAAAAATGTTCATCTCAGTGGTTGTCATTACCAATTATGCGTAAAATTGTTTCCACAAATGGTATTCCTATAGACATTTTTAATTACATCTAGCCTTAAATATAATCTAATGAGTATATTTTAATTCCAAATAGTTACAGAAACTGTTATAAATGTGTTTTACTCGATAAACAATGTAAACAATTGTATTATTAATTAGTTTGTAGTCTACACCATTTGTTTAGTTGATTAAAAAAATGGTGTGTGAGTTTGATTATTACAATGTATTGCAGAAATTTGCAATTAAATCCCCTAGTGATAGTGTACATACCAACGAATTAAATAACTGAAAAGTTTAGATCAGCCCGTTAGTCGGCTTTTTATAAAAATGTCAAACCATTGACAACTAAGCGAACACTAGCGTTTGATACCTTTCACCTGCAATCGAACACTTTCATATATATGGTTGATGCGATTTACCCTTATTTGGAATCCTCAATTCAAGATAACCGCGTTCAACTCAGCAATGCAAATGACACGGTTTTTGCTTTATAAGAGGTGGTTACTATTAATTACGATTTCAATGAAACAATAATGATATAATTTTTGGTCTATAAATGAAGAAATTTGTCACAGATGAAATCTGCATGTAAGTAAACATTTTGATGAAAAATGGGCAATAGCAATTATCTGGTTTTTTACATCGTGTTGGTGGGAGGCTTGAGATAAAATAATTTAGTTTACTGACGGGCGGTCGTTCCAAAATGAACATAAATTCCATGCGAGTGAACTTTGCTGCCCAATCTAAACCGGTAATTGTGTTAGCGGTAAATTTCATCGTAACACTCGACAACAGCGGGTTGGAAAGAGGGTGGTCTATTAACGCTAGTGAAAAAATACAATGCTTTTTTGCGATGGTCAATAAAAAGCTAGAAAAAATTGAATAAAACTTTTACACAATATGCGGTCCTTCCATAAGTAAAAACGAGTTGGTCCTTCATAACAAATATAGAAATAAAAATGTATTATTTGAAAAAAATATGACTTTACAGAGTAGTATCGTCAAAAAATTATTTGAAAAACAAAAGTGTAACATCGGAGTTTTATCGTCTTTCTAGTCATTCTACTACCGGTTGTTTCCCACCACCCGTTTCACAACCCTCTTTACTTCCGCTTCTGTAAACTCCACCCCATTTCATATCCACCCTCACCATTTCATTCTCCTTGTTTTATTTCATCTTCTGATCCTATTCACTTGCCTCCTGTTTATGTTTTCTGCCTACGAATCTCACAACTCAAATTTACATATTTTAGATTTAAGTATACCAATTCCGATATAACCAAAATCACCTTTGTACGTACGTATGTCGGTGACGGTTACCAAAATTAAAAGTATTAAATCACATCGACCGGTTTACACTACTCACTTTTAGATGGTTGTTGAACGTCGCCGACAAGTATTTTTGTTGCTTTAGACCGTGTTCATCTTTTTCTAATCAGGTCTTATGTTCACTCGAATTTTTCGCTTCAACGAGTTTGTCGCTTTTTTGACTTGTCCGCTCGTTGTTCGATCTCTCAAATGAACGACTGTCAAACAACTTTCGAACTTTGTGTTCTACACCAATTATACATTATCATAATTGTATTATCTCTATTTGCAATACATCACACAAATATTCAAAATCCACGTTTTTTTATATGCCCTTCGATATAAATTCATCAATGAAACTAGAATTAATTGAAATTAACATAGGTAATATACGAACAAATTTGGAGTAGGTGTATTTAAAATTTATTAACGTCATTTAACGTATCTACTTGCGAATTTAATGTAATGCTCATTTCGTATCTATTTGCGATTATATTTGGCAAAATTCAAGTTGAGTTAATTAATTTGTTATGAAAAATTACAATCTACATTAAATTTTACGTCATGCAAATCAAGTATTTTTAATTAAGATTAAATTTACTATTTCGTATTTCGTACCGGACAATAATGGTTCTGAAAATAATTATTTAAAAAATACTTGTTAGAATTAAAAAAATTTTTGAAATGCCATTGTTTATCGACAGTTTTTCGATTAAATAATTTTGCGAATACCAATTTTGACAAATGGTAAATTAATATCTTTTCATTTTTGATTTTAATTTTTCAGGAAACACTTTTTGTTTGATTTTCTTGATATTTTTTCCTTTACCAAAAAACAAGAAATGCAAGTGCATATATTCAGTAGTTAAAGAGTCAAAATTAGGGTATTTTTATACCAGAAGGCTAAAAATGAATATATTGATTTTCGAAAAAAAAATCCGACGAACTAATGATTTATGATTTACTCGAGGAATTGTGTTTCAAAGATTTGGTATAAATACAGTATACAGGGTGTTTTCTAATTGAATGGTCAATATTTAAGGGAGCGATTTTTGGGTCCATTTTAAGAAGAAAACTTCACATGAACGTATGTTCTATTCGTCTTAACAAGTTTTCAAGAATAAATCATTTTATATTATTTAATATATTTTATAAGTTGTTATACGTCACTGATTTCTCTTAAAATAAAATTATTCTTGAGATTCCCATCAAATTTGATCTATTGATTTTTTCCATCCGATGCTCGAACTGAATACACACGGAACGATTTATCTACAGATTTCAGCAATTTATCGTTATATTTGCCAAATTTGGTAGATAAAATTTCTCGTTAAGGAACACGTAAATATAGATGAAGGATTAATTGCAACAATAATATTCAGCGATAATTTGGTGTTTTTTAGTTCGAAGCACGGTTTTCACAAAAATAAAACCTTTTCTCTGCATTATTGTCATATTAACAATATTGTTATGATCCTGCAGAGAAACGGTTTTATTTTTTAACGCATTAATCCGTGCATGGAAGGAAAAAAAATCGAGGGAGCAAATTTCCTTAGAAATGATAGGGAATCTCAAGAATAAATTTTGTTTTAAAAGAAATCAGTGGGTAAGTCAAATTCGCGTACGAACAGTAAAAAATAAAAAAAAAGTGTGAGTAGATTAAAAATTCTTCTTGGTACACAGTACATGTATGCCAAATTTCACTAAAATATCTTAAGCGGTATTACATATATTAATAATAAATGATTTATTTTTCAAACTTTATCACCCTGTACACTCAAAGTTAAGACGTTCAGGACATATGTTCAGATGAAGTTTTCTTCTTAAAATAGACCCAAAATCGCTCCTCAAATATTGACATACATTTAGAAAACACCCTGTATACAATTCAGAAAAGAAATAAATCACTATCAATACCTCAGAAGCATTAATTTATATCCACATTTTCATAATTAATTTTTGAACATTAAAGAAACAATCAAAGTTTTTAAAATTAGGGGACGTTAATTCATAATTAACAAAAGTACGTGGCGTCGTCATTATTTTTATTACTATACTGAAAAAAGACGCTGAACTGACGTTTTGGGAGAAGAACACTTGTAATTCTATAAAAATACAACGATCCCCCAAATTAGAACAAATTGTAAAATCGCACTTAAGACACTTGTTTTTGGCTACAAGAAATTTAAAAATCGAATTCCAAAATAAAGTACAAGTAAAAGTAGAAAACATAAATAGTGAAAAAATATGTTTGGAAACTGTCAAAAAAAAATTAAAAATGACATTTTGCTTTACCGATTATGTCCAACATCCAACAAAGCGTCGTTAATATAAACAAATGCTGCATCAAAGAAAAACATCTGTCTAAAATAAAATCTGTCAAAAGTGTAATTTTAACAACGTTGGTCTCGTAGCTTTTTCATTTAAGATAGTATAATTGTTAAGTAAAGATCAGATTATATGTTATTTCAGTAATTATCTATCGGATTAAACAAAAAGTTTTGTGTAACTAAATTAATACAATTTTATTATTTCAAAATAAAAATTTGTTAAGACAATTTTTCTAAAACATTCTTAAACCCCTTCTCGAAAATTCCCTCTCGGTTGTCCCAATTGTATCCAGATAATATTAAATATCCGGTATCATAAAAAACACTATATGCCAAATACTGTTCTCTTAAGTATTATAAAAAACTGAACTGATAAGTGTCCTCTTCTATGCCCAAGAGAAAAGTTTAAAATTATGATTAAGTTGCAGTTACCGTAACTAACCTTGCTTAAGCTTTTGGGCTTTCGTTATAAATTTCGGTCTTGCTTTTTAATAGTTTCCTAAGTTACTAAGTCTTTATGGAAGCTTTAAACGTAAGCTGCCCAAAATTTTCTTCAGAAAACTGCATATATTTGCTTACGATGTAACTGTCATCCAACCGAACAATTAATAATTAGGTGAGTCAGGAAGCAATTTTTTTCTATTAATTATTTTAATGCTCAATGCCCATTACGGGCATGTGCAGCAGGAGAACAATATTATTATGCAAAAAATACTTCGTCGTTAAAATCACCGAAATTTGGGTACCCCTGAACCAACACGATGGATTACTCAGCCAAATGTGACTGGAAGCATGATTATTGGGTTCGTGATGTCTAATTGGAGATCTTGTCAACATGAACAACAAGACCATCTACGCTGAACTTCAACCTCAAATTTGCTTCCACACCTGTTTTCGCTAAACGGGCAAAGACAGCATGAACCAGAGCTTTATGTGGGCAGCATTGCGGTCATCTAGGATCACTCTAGATCACCTTTCATTTCGGCTTCGATAGGAATATTAAATAACGATAAAGAAGGCACATAATCGAAGCACTAAAAGCAAGCAATTGTATAAGAAAAAAGAAAGCTATCACGATAGAAAGGATTACAAAACGTCACTAACGTTTAAATACTCTAAAATAAAATCTGAAAGCGGGCGATCCCTAGAAACTATCATTATTTGATACTTGATCAGTCGCCCTTAATTAGGTAAGTTTTTCATTGTTTCAGATTTATTAAATTTTTGGGGTTATCGTATTCTAATCATTATAAAATAGCTTATAGGTGATATTGAAAAGTTAAAAAACTTTATTCTTTACAGCAAAAAGCTTCTTAAATTTCAGCTAGTTTATATTTAGCGAAATTCAACGCCATTAAGTTGTGATTGTAGAATGATGCACGCCAGATTTTTCTTCTAATCATTATTCATATTCATACGCTTCCAATTGACAACTTCTTCAAATCAGATTTTTTTTTCTCTGACGTTTTGTAGGTAACGACGTGTGTCATGTACTGGCGGTTCTTTTTTCTATCTTTCTGACAATCAAAGACATGGCAAACTAGATCTGAAGCTTTAAAAGAATGTTCCTTCCTACATCATTCTTGTATCTGATATCTTGTTCAAACTACAAAGGAAAATGGATTTGAACACAAAACTAGATTGATTGTTAATGAAAGAAACTTTCATTAAAATGATCACAGCAGAAAAACATAGATTTTGACTTTGGCATATCTTTTCTTACTGTCTTAAACCATCTAGATTTGCGTTCATAATCTTGTGGTACACAAAGCAAGATTTTATTAGGATATATGTTCAGTCATCGTTAGTGAAAAAGAACATGTTCAGGTAGAAATTGTACTGTGTGGTTACAATCTAAGAAAAAGAAAACGCTATTTATAATCGTGCAATAAAACATTTTAATCTTCCAGGTAAAACAAGTACATTCCTTACATTTTCATATTCACTCTTCACAATTGAAAACTCAAAAGTTGTTTATTGAATATATGAATCTTGGTTCTTGTAGTATATTATTTATTTTTGTTTCGGTGTGCTTGCTGTCTAAGATCACCTGATAACAAATTAACGATATTAGTTCTACTGTGGATTTTCAAAGGCTTTTGATACAATTAGCTCTACAAACTCTTTATTTAGTTCTTCTGCAATTTCTCTTATAAAACTACCTTAGCAATAGAAGACAAATTATAAAAATACTAACATCTTTATGCTGAATTCTAAAGAAATGCTGAGAGGGTGTTCCATCATGGGCCTCTATTTTAGGATCCTTACTATACTGCATTATTAATTAACAATATCGATACCTGTTCTTAAAATTGTAAATATCACATGTATGCTGGGATGACGACGCAACCTTACTTTATACTCTTTGCATAGTCAATTGAAGGAAGCATTGTTGTTAGTTAATAAAGATCTGGATACCCTGTTGAAATACTCTACTTCGCATTCTTTGCAAATTAATTACGTCTAGCGCAGTTAGGGCGCAGAAAGGTCAGAGGCGTTGCTATTCCTGGTTGAATGTGAAAATAGGTGATATTACTCTTTCCATTACCGATGTGTGCAAAAAACTTAGGCAATTTTAAAGAATTACGTTTTTGACTATCATATTTTCGTCTGTAGCCCAAAAGCTTACCATAACTTAAAGATGTTATATGCGCATCAGCTATTGCTTAACCAAGAGATATGAAGATTCTTTATTCTCTTTCCTTAATGTGTTATCTGTGCATTTTTTATATAAAATTTTTTTGTTTTATGTAAATTGAAAACACCATATTTTTTTTTTATTATTATCAAAATAAATGCAGGTATTATTATTATTAAAAAACCAATAACAAATTATATTCTTAAGAAACCACATTAAAGTCTCCGAACTGAATTTAAAAAGAAAACGACACGACGCACAATTAATTCTGGATATTTATAATTATTTCCTCCCTACGCAAAAAGAATAATAAAGGAGAAAATACCCGATTTAAGTAAAATTAAGACCACTCAAATTAAAGTATTTTTTGTATCATCTGATAGCTCTTGATTGAATATTGCATTATCATCGGAAATGACTGCACCGAAAATTTTAGATTTTTAGTTTAACGGATAATGTGGTTCAAGCATAATTACAAGATTAGAAATAGTAAAGTAGACAACATATATTACAACAATAATAAAGAAAAAGGCAATTAAAATCTATTATTTACATGTTTTGTGAATAGGATGTCTGTAAAATATTAGTTGTTATTTGTAATGTTCTGTGTCTTAATAAAGGACTTTTAAAAATAAATTGTAACAATGAAGAAACGCAATTAGTAGATATTTAAAACCTATTGAATATTGACCTAACCTTTATCTATCTTTGGATTTAATGCTGCTCAAGAAATCTCAGAAAATACTTGTTTACCTGAAGATTAAAATGTTTATTAAATGATTATAAATATGGTTTTTCCTTAGACTGTGACCACACCTGACGATCTGTACACTTATGCTGCAAAACAACCTAGTACAAGACGCCACTCTATAATGAGGTGGGCACTTCGTTTTGAGTTGAGACACGAACAGTAGGACGGCGACGGTTGGTTATATGGCTCGTGACGTTACACGCCACAAATTTGTTTTAAGCCGGAAGATAATTTTGAACTTAACACTACTTTCAAAAAGGGCATTTTAAATTTTAACAGTTTCTAATAGATACCTACAAACTATAATTTATCAATTTTGAAAAAACATCACCCAATTGTAAGGTATTAAATCGCTACGCTTACACAAACCTCCCAAATAATACTTGATAAACTATTCGCATTCCTGAATTTTGTTTGGTCAGCCCGTAATTTCAGTCGCTTTAAATGGTGACATGATTGCAATATCTTCTACAACAATTATAATATACAAGTTTCTCGTATGGGATGAGGTGCCCACAGGTAATTTTGGTGTATAGAGGGATTCACTAATAGAAATCCAAACTACACATGTATTACCATGGTTTCAAAAATTCTAACGTGGTATTGGAAATTGTCAAATTATTAACCAATAACATTCTCTATATTCTATGCTAATAGAAATTTACTGAGTCGACAATTTTCATTAGTGTTATTTATCGACATAACTATTACAGTTTCGGCTTCCACCAAGCTTGTTAAATTTAGTTTAAAATAATGATGACTACACTTAATCCTTGGATACTATTTTATTAATGTAATGTAATCGAGTTTGGTGAAACTGGATACTAGTAAAGAAATTTCTACATCGTAAATTTCTATTGTACGCCTAGAAAATTTTTAGTAAATACCGTGAAAATTGTCTAAATAAATTTGAACAAATTTTGCTTTTCTTCTTAGTACCAAGAAAATTATCGAGACAACTTTAAACACTAATGGTGATACAATGATTTCTAGTAATATTTGATATCATTGTAAAGTATTAGTATAAGACACAAGAATCGCGCAAATGAACACGACCCCTTATATGTTGGATACAAAAACATATAAGTAAGAAGTTACAGAAACCACGTCTATATCCTTTAAAAGATTGTCAAATTACCGAAAATATATTTTTATGTCAATTTTGTTTAAAATAATCATTATTGTTTTATTAAGCACAAAGCACCGGACTTTGTCACGTGTACAAGCGGTTAATATTTTCATACACTTTTTACCCGCTTTACCTAATATATCGTCGTAGTCTCCTTCTTGTATAAAAATATGTAGAAATTAGTTGTTGTAAGTTTATTACAGGGTAATTCATTTTTTTTTCATAATGATTTTTTAAATTATTTGAGTTTTTTTAGTAATTCATCCATTTTCCAAACGGATATAGTATTTATACATCAGCATTCTGATTTGTTTTACCATACGCAAAGCTTTATTTCATTGTCAAAAACGTTTATATTTGGCAACTTTATATTTTATTGTTATTTCTCAAAAAAATTTTTGTGTCTGGGTAACTAATTTTCTAGAACCACACAGATTTCTTATTTTAAAAATTTCAAAGATTAAGTTCCTAAGTTATGTTTAATGGAGAAGTAAGGCATTATAAGTAATTTAACAGGTGATACAATGCATGAAAATACGTCCGATGGAAATTCGGAGCACAACTCGTCCGGCGACGAAGATTCGCAATTACGACTTCTGATTGAAAAGCAAACTACAAAGAAATAGAACTTCGTTTACAAAATGAACAAATTGACAGTTTAGAAAAAGGTAAGAACGATTTCGTTTAGAACGTAATTGTTGCCAATTAAGAATAATTTTCTTTTCTGTAACTTGGAAAGAACTCATTATCCGGACGTTTTGCAAGAGAAAGGCTAGTTGAAAAAAATTCGATTACCTGAGGTCCAGGTAACCATTTTTACACATCGCAGAACCACCCCAGTAACTGATATCTTATTTTAACTTCTTCATTCAATGCATTAAGACACTGTTGTTAATTATCGGGTGTTAATAAACAAGGTACGTACGTAGAGGAGATACACTCGAAAACAACATGACCCAAAGTTTAGAAATTAATTTTTTTTAAATTAAACACATAAACTTCCATCTCTCTCGTTTATTTAATTAAGCTGTAAAAACGGATGATTCATGAACGTCATGACTGTTTTGCTTAAAAATTGTGTTTTGTTGTACTTCGTACTGTGCCTCTTTGTGTTCTTAGTTTAGAATAGGTAAAACATTCTCCTTTATTTCACTCACAAATTAATTGTGGAACATTTTCAACCAGAAACCTTAATAAGAACTAAATAAATTTATTAGTGTAAAAATGGCGTTGGACGAGAAAACAGGAAAAACTCGGCCATCACATTTGTTGATTGATGCGAAGCTTTTTGCTGAAACATTATTTGAGAAAAAAGAAATAAAATATAATGACAGTAGCAACATTGTGAGTAATTTGGATAAGTAACGAAATGAATGCAGAGTTTTGAAAGCGAACCGAGAACGGTAAAATGGCGTTCGCTTGTAGACACTTTATCTAAATTACAAGCAACGTAATGTTTCATCTCTTCAAAGCTGTAAACGGCTTTATGAGAGTATAAACATGACCAGTTTAGAAACATAAATGATTATGTACCTACTTGTCGCAATGTTTTGATTCATCTCAATCTGGATTGAAATTTTATTTACAGTTGTCAGCAAGCTAGAAGAACGCGTTTGTTTTACTTTTGAACTGAGTACTTTATGGGCACGCCTACTAATAAGAGGCGCTTGTTTGTTTTCTAGAAGGGTAACCGATATGATGAAATTATTAAGCAGGGTGCGCGATCCTTTATATCAAAATGTTTATCATCAGAAGGCAAATAGTGTGTACTCGAAATGTACACACAGATTATGGGTTGTACTCAACAAACATAAAAGCGACGCTGAACTGAGCCAATGTGATGTTGACGCATGTTTTCGAGCTTGTTTGTTAGTAGTATTGGATCTTCTCTGTGGTAAAACTGATCCTGATATCTTCTTTTATAAGTTTTATCCTTAGAAAGCTTTAAAATCTATTAAGTAATCAACTAGTTTATAGCGAGTTTAGTTTAAATTTAATCACTGAAAAGAATTTGTAATTAAACTAACGACTAAATGCAAGCTTTATTAAACAAAAACACTTTACAAAAAAATGTTGCTGCTAAAAGTAGTGACGACGTTTATTTGTCGCGGTCTATTGAAATGACATTTCTGACTCCCCTTATTGTGATGTGTATAAGAGACCCCGTTTCCTTTATTTATGTAGTAGGGCGACACATGGCCAATATTGTGTAGGCCCGGATCTCATATTACCCACGGTGGCTGGATTACAAGAACGATCTCAATTTTTCTTTCTTTTCCATCTATCCCCATCAATCAAAACAATTGGAGATGAAATTTCAACAATCCAGAAAACATTTTTTTGGTTATTACGAAATAAAGAAAGTTTCGTGCAATGATAAGAAATGTAATAATAACACAAAGAACGTCCAATTATTTTGTTTTTTAATCTGTTGCAGGTATGGTTCAGTAATAGACGAGCAAAATGGCGTAGAGAAGAAAAATTACAAACCAAAGACGAGCGGTTGAACAAGTCGCCGTAACAATTATCCTCGGCTGCACGAATTTCATAAATCTCGGATTTAATTCAATGTATTCATCAATACCGCAACCAATAGCTACAATGACGGATACTTACAGGTAAGACTCACGTTTATTCGACACCTATTACGATAAACAACTTGCGTCAATTATTACTTGTCCAAGTTGTGTACAGTGGCGAATGTTCAGCAAGATAATTAATTTGAAATTTAATGGCTTGTAATGCATTAAGTTGATTCGCACGACGTCAAGCGGCTGATTCGCTTGCACTTTACAACTAATGCATGTGCTGCCTCCCCATTTGCATTTAAATAAGCGTTTAGATGATTGTGATAAACGTTCGCTTACACTGGCTCCTGTGTAACATATATTTTTCACTGAAGGATTTTAATGATTATATTAATGTCCAGTAAATTAATTTGTTAAGTAATTTATTTGTAGTCCTCGAAAGTCTTGGTACACCTAACTAATTGAGCAGTGTTAAATATTTTTATATTATAATTTATAATAAATGGAAAGATAAATAAATTTAAAAATGTTATTTATTAAAAATATGTTAATAATTCTATACCTGGTGATTTAGTTAAAAGTTTTTTATTGTTTTAATTTCTTAAGGAAACCTATATACTTCCTATAAATAGCGTGTTCATTCACTTCGGATGAGAGAATAAGTCAGAATTTATATTGACGTATGCCAACGTTATGATAGTCAACCTTTTTTTAAATGACATCCTTGAGTATTTCTTTTGGTGGATTCTTGTAAGCCATTTTTTCTCCATACAAATTATGCAGTCGTATTATGAGAAAAAATTGCATAAAGTAATTAAAAAATCCCCCACATTATTTTTACTATTTAGTATCAAGGAAAACAATTAAAATTTAGGCATTTAGAATTGCGCCAAATAATAATATTAGCTATATGCGTCGATAACTTGATATTTCTAATTGAATTTTTGGTAACTTAAATAATAAACCTCCAGAAGAGTGGCTTCCAAGATTTTTCAACAAGATAGTGCAAATCACATATTGTAAGGGCAAAAACTGTCATTTATCGAAATATGTATCAGAAATCGGAGTGAAGGGTTAAGTAGCATCCTGCCACTCCAACCTTACTACCCTTAACCATATTTAAAGAAAAGCCAATTAAGCCAACATTGCATGACGGAACATCAAACAGAGGGTGCACATTGAATCTAGAAGTGATTTGTTCTAAACCGTTGTAAATTAAAGCATAGCTTTGTCAGTTATTTTAATGATTTGAAAGACTGGATATTATTTACCTATGTATTGTTTTTTTTACCAAAACCTCTTTATTTTTGTTAATAAAGTTTTTGTTGTGTTAATCTTAGCTTAGATAAACCAAATTCTATTTTCTCCTAACAAGTTTCTTAGGTTTAGTAAGTACGGAAAACAATAAAAAGAAATGGAAAACCTTCATTGTTTTGAAGCTAACTTATCCTAATAAAGAAGATAGACAATATAATTATCAAGTGTTATTTTAAAAAATTGTGTTCAAGAATCCATCAAAAGTGTACAAGGTGTCATTTGAAAACAAAAAGTTGGACTCTTTGTGGAACACTATACAAATATATATGGTTTATAGTTTCCTACCTTAAAATAAAAAAGGCTGCCTTATGAACACTGGGAACTGCAACATCCTGTATTTGATGTAGAAATGCTCTTCGCTGATTAATTAGCTCTTTACTTTATTCACAAAATTCTATGGTGTATGCAATTGCAACTCATGCCCTTGTTAGTGTCTTAACAGTAATCATTAAACCTCTATTGAATCACATATACCTACCATTATTACGATCAAAACGTACTGATCTCTATTCGAGAACGATTCAAATTCATAATTTATCCTCCCAATCTTACGGTTTTTCTACTAGGTTCTCAACGTGCTCAACAAAACCTTACGAAATTTTGCAGTTTGTCTCACCAATACTATAGTATTATAGAAATAATAGCTAGCGAAGAACATATTTTTAAAATACTAAATTTATCTTTAGGAAAAATTGTTTTATTTTCGCTGGGCTCTTGATGAAACTGAAATTTATGTGTAGTCGAATCGAGAAAATCAGATTCCTCCAATATGGCTTAAATCTCAAGTTTTCATTTTGCACAAAATGGTTCTTTATGACAATAAGTGTGTGAAGTAAGGTTGTTATGTACGAATGGCGGAGTTTAAAACACGAGTAGCAGGTGTTCACTTTTTTTTTCGAGTGTTGCTTGCCGACATCTTTGACAACAAAATTTGTTTAATAATGAAAGCCCCATTAAATTATATTGTACACACACAATTATTTCGTAATTATGTGCTGATCAAATAAAAAGTTAGACGTGAATAATAGTATATATATACAATCATGCCGTGAAGTCTGTCATTATTGCCTTAGCACACAGTTTATTCTGCGAGGGGCAGTAAAATTGTTTTATTGTTCTGTATATCTCCCTGCTTCTTAGTGGTTTATTTTAAGTCCACTTGCGCTTTCGGAAAGTAATCGTTGGGAGATGCTAACTCATCCCAGCGCTTTTTCACGTTGCAATTTAAGAATGTTCCTTCGTAATTTTCTTTACCTAAGAGTATTTGAGCTGCAAGCTTGAGTAGTTTTGGCATAGCCAGAGATGTTAACGGGCATTTATTTATATCGATTCTGAAAACACTTGTATAAAACATCTGTAAAGCCTCATTTATTGCTTCGCCAATATACCTTGCATAATTTAAATATTAGGTTTCAGAAATTGACACTTGTAATTCATTTAGGAATGGCAAGTGCTCAGCCACATACCGGTAAGTTTCTTTATAGTCGACATTTTTTATGCAACAGATCGGACCTTCCAGATTCTGTAAACAACCATTCAAAACACCTGGCAACCAAATGTTTGTAATTTACTTAAAATTTTTGGATGTAACTTAACTAGCCTAGTTAAATCTCCTTTGGGAAACCTGAAAAACTGATTCCTACCATCATATTTACTAAATAAAAACTCAGGTTATGTATTTGCGGTTATGGGATGGGGCGCAAATTTTAAACTAATGGCATGTTTTTTATTCAAATAATTTTATCGTGTTAGGTAATCTTTAAACAGAAAATACGTTAAAGATAATCTCCTGGATATATTAAAATTAGGTTTCACTCGTTTTTGTTAAAATCAACTATTCTTGGATTCTCTAAAATTTGAATTTGTTTATTATTAAACCTGGGGGTCAACAATAGGAAAAATTATTAACCTACTAATAGAGAAATTCAACTCTCAGTTGGCTAGAGACGCAATAATCCGTCCACTTCACTGTGCCAGGTAGGGAAAAAACGTCATGATTTGGACACATTTTTAAAATTTTCATTGATAACTTTTTGTGTGTTAGCCTCAAATTGACCGAACCCTTGATAATATTTTCAGATCATTACAAAATAGTTGAGTATAATCCAAATATCACAAGTTGATGTTAATTTCATTTTATAGACTCAAACCAGTATAGCTCCGGGAAATTATCCTCAAAAATGAGGCTGAGTCGGAAATAATAACGCAAATGAAGAACCACATAGGCTTGTAGAAGGGTTCTGCTGAATATCAACCTAAGTTTTCGACACCTCCATCCCCCCACCCCCGGAACGCCCTCTCTATAATCGAGAAAAGGTTAACTTCCTTTGATCGGGTATAACTCGCGATGTTGTATTCTTACAAGCGATCTAAAGGGATAGCTTGCAAGCATGAATTGTGTGTGCTGGGCTAATTTTGTGGTCTCGACCAAAACTCAAAAAAATATTATTTTTGAGTTATAAGCTCGAGGGGAATAAGTTTTTCAGGAACAAATGATCTGCTTGGATTGGCGGAAATCTACGCAGTCGAAGGTTTCTGAAAGACACCTACCTGTTCAAGCTTATTTAATACACTACATTTTAGGTCGTATTTCGCAAAATAATTGGGACCAACATTTTTTCGAGTTTGGCGTCCGGAAGGAGAAATTTTTTAATGATAGCGTATTTTCTGCGGACCACGTTCCTCTCACGAATTAGAGAATCGGATACTTTTGAGATATGGACCAATTTGCTCCATTTTTCAAAGCCGAGATATTTTTGGTGATGATCACCGACCTCCAGAAAATATTCGGTATATTGGGAGAAAACTTTTTCCACACACCGTTGAGGTAAAGTTGCAGGCGCGTTTGTTTAACATGATATCCCTGGGAAGCCTAATCCACGACGAGACGTCTTCAGTTTGAGTATTCGAACCACCTGTTCGGATCCGCAGCCGAAGCTTTGGGCACAAACGGGCTGAATCCACCCACTCCTAGTACGCTTCGCCGTTTGCTTCACACTTTCCTAGACGGTGAGTTCTCTAATTTCTCTTTGAACGATCTCCTCGTCTTCACACATCAAAATCTTATCTTGGAATTAACAGAAAGCTCGTTACATCCTATCAGAATGCAAATGCTCCTAAAACAATACCACGCTACTCCCTTTATCAAAACTTTACTTACCTGACATATTTATAACAGTACTTATTCATATTTCAGCAACACAATGCACAAAAAGTGTTTAAAACTCGGAGAACTCGACCAAAAATGTCGGACGCGCAAAAACGATTGAAATACTCACTACCGACACTTCTCTGCGGCTCTTTATTCGCAAGAAAGTGCGGAAAACGCGAAAAAAATCTAGCAGTTGTTGGTCCATATTTCAAAAAGTTTCAATCTGAGCAACACGAGGAATGAACGAAAACTGTTGCCTGCAAAAACTGCGCATTATGAAGAGGAAAATTAAAAAAATCCCCTTCGCGAAGCCATAACTCGAAAATTGTCGATCCAATTAATCTGCGGGATGGGACCCAAAATGTCGGGCATCAAAACTTAACAGAATGGTTGTTTTAGAGACTCGCGAATTTCCGCCAGCCCAAGCGAATCCATTTGTTTCTGAAAAAACCCATTGTTCAGTTTATATATCGAAAAATATCGATTTCCGAGTTTCGCCGTGAGGATTAAATTTGTAGTTCGCAAAATCCCCGCAAAGAATCACTTTATATCGCTTATATGAGCACGATATCGCGAGTTATAACCGATAAAAGGCATTTATTTAACCCTTTCGCAATTATGGGGAGGTTGGAGTCCCGAAAACTTTAAATTCAGCAAGGACACTCCTACAAGCCTACGTTAATTATTCGTTTGCGCGATTATTTCCCAATCAAATGACTTTTGACCTCTAATAATGGTTCAGACGATGTTGGCGCCTGCCAGCCAATGATTAATCGGGCAAATGTCCCCTTACCGTATTAAATGTAACGATTCCGGTGATTTTTGATGTTTCAGTAAAATGTTGGTCTGGGAAAAAGAAAAGCTCAAAATAAGCACCAATTATGGATCTATACATATCTATTATCTCGAGGCGAGACAGCTTTTTCGCATGAGGAGAAACACTTTGATTAACTATTTTCAAAATTTGTTCCTACGATGTTACTGCCACTTTGTAGAGCCATGTGAAGCGGTTTCGCCTCTAAAAACAGATATTTACACTATGATCTCCACTATAGAGCTGTGGTCTGTTGAAACTAGTCCTCAGTGCGTGAATCGTTTCAAGTTTCTGATTGTCAGAATTTTACTTATTTAGTTCCACATAGTTATTAGAGCAAATGGTTATAATTTTAAATATTAATCACAATTACATCTAATAATGCCAACAGATGCAAGTTCTTTTGTTTAGGTTGCTACCACGATGGCGATTATTGAATTCGTTAACTAAATTAATACTTTATTAACTATTTGTCAATGTTACAATCATCTTACCCAATTAAAGAAGGTCTGAGTGCGACAAAAGAAGTTGAGACACATGTTATGCCATACGCTTTTTTTCTATTTCGTTGGTATTTACTCTTGTTTAAAAAAGTAAGCATAAAAAATTTGATGCACTCGGCGACTTTGATTGATTATTAATATTTATATACAGCGCCATCCCCAAAGTCCGCACCAAATGAGAAACTCATTTTTTCTATTTTGGGTCGCTTACAGAGCTATAAAAGCACTCAAATGAGTTCTTTTATAGAAACTTGAGTTCTTTTATAGAAATAGAACAATTTTATTCCAAACGGTGGTAACACTGATAACGTCAAGCTGTCATTACGTTCGGTGTGCATTAATTTAAATCATAATTAATGTTCGTAGATTTATTTATCTACTTATTTTATTTCCACCCATTTTTTTAATAAAACATGATAAATGTACTAATAAACTTAAACTAGCATGTAAACCAAAGTTAAATGAAAATATTGCCACCTTAGCAATTACACTTCAAAATTCCCTAATTTAAAAACTCGCGAAATTTTATTTTAAAACCAATCTGAAAAGCCCAAAATAGAAAAAAATAGTATAAAAATTCGTTTCAGAAGACATTTTAGCGACTCGTACTTTCAAAAACTTCCCTGTTTCGCGGCTTGTTTTCGAAACTGTACTCGTCTATAAATGCGTCTTCTGAAACTAGTTTTTTAATATACTATATTATGGGTTTTCGATAAAAAGTTATTCTTTATAAAAGTTTGTGCATCCCTAAACTAAAAAGCACCAAAAAATGTGGCGAAAAAAAATTTTATTTGAAAAATCTAGGAGAAATTTGAATTTTTCCAATTTTTAAAATGGTGGCTATAAGAAAAAGATTTGCTTTAAATTATAATTAAACGATATCTGTATACAACAGTTTATTTAAAAGAACTTGTAATTTACAAATTACCCAATTATTGTGCTAATTATGGTCAATTTTTTTATTAATTAGAAAAAACTTCAAAATTTTGGTGCAAAGTTCTTTTGATTTTTTGTTGACACCAAAAATTGCTCAAATGAAGTCAGTATCTTAACAAGAATATCATTTTCAATAATATTGAGGCACTAAACATCAAAATTAAATTACATCTCAGTATGATATCCATCCCGCAACGTGCACAGTTCGGTTCTTATTGGAATGGAAAAAAAATTAAAATTTCTCTTAGATGGCCATGACTTCAAATCTTGACGTTTTTTTAAATGATGAATTACTTTTTCAAATAAAAGTTTTTGATATTTACTGAAATACTCTTACTCTTGACTCAAAATCAAATTATTGAATGCACCTCGTATATTACGCGTCTTTCATCACATTTTGTTGGTGCATTTTTAGTTTTAGGTGATGCACAAACTTTTATGAAGAATAACTTTTTATCGAAAAACCGATAATAAAGAAGTCTCCCATTTGGTGCGGACTTTGGAGATGACGCTGTATAATAGAAATAGAAAAATGATTATTGTAAGCCCATGGAGTAGGGATTGTTGAATCGAGTCATCGGTGGAGCGGAGAACGCTGAATCAGGTTCGAATCGGATCACTGCTGAAATTGGGACTACTGAAGTCGCTGAAAAGAGTGGACGCAAATGGAAACATCTGACTTTGGGTTGAAACATTATATAACTAAACTTAGACTTTTTTACAAAACCCTTGCAGTTTTGTTCACGTAATATAAAATTACAAAAAACGTGTAAATCCTAACGATTTTTATTGTTAAATATGTAGTGTAAACAATCATTATAGGTGATAGTCACCATTTAAAAAACTGTAGTAACTGTAACCTCGCATTAAATACTTCGATAAGTACTAATTACTCATATATCTAACACTTAGCGATTACATGACGTAATCACCGAGTCACAAATTGTTATAAAATGATAAAATGTTTAAAATTTTTACAAACACACCCACAACTAATATTTTACAACTTTTACTACATCACTATCAAAATCAAAAGTAAATGTAAATGTAATTATTAAAAAATAATAAACTGAAGCAAGTTTTATTAATTCAAAAAAGAAATAAAGGGGTAAATTTCAGAATAAAAGTAATAATCAAACAAATTATTCAAAGCTTAATTTTTCATTTTTGACTTGACGTGGTACGTAAAGATCGAACGATAAATATCAGTTTGATATCAATCAATGAATTGAACAACGCAATCAACAGTAGCAGGTTGGAATTTTTCAATGTACGAAGTGTTAGCACCCCGGTGAGGAGACTTTTGCTAGAGCTTAGTTAAGTAGTAGCATTCAAATGTCTTATATGACAGAATAATCCCGCAGAGACCCGCTGACATATCGTAACCGCTTGATGTATGTCACGTATTTTGGGTTTATACGAACACTCTAACCCAGAAGATTGACGCTTTATCTTATACATTACACGCCGCAACATTTCTCCAATTTTAATTTCGTTCGTGATTTCTTTGATCTTTACTAAAATTATCTTTGTTTCAGTTCTATGCCAGGAGGTTTGAGCAGCAGCCGTCTGCAGCAACGCGATCCAAGTGGTTATCCCTATATGTTTCATGATCCCCTTCATTCCTTAAGTTCGTCGTATAACTCGAGAGCGGCTGCAGCGTGCAATCAGCAGTTCCCCAAAACCATCATCGCATCCATCCTATGCGGCAGCTACCCCAACACATCTTCAGTTCCCGTTTCAACAGGTACAGGTAAGCTACGTTTTAATTTCTACCACTTTAACGTCAAACTTACTCAAACGGAAACCGAAGCGCACGTCTAGAAATTTTCCTTTACCGTAAATTTCATTGTCATTGATCAATTTAAAGTGTCTGCGAAGGGTGGTTTCCAATTCTCAGCTCGGCGAGCGCTCAATAATGTGCGAACTAATTCAGAGAGGGGAAGTTGTTCTGGTTGCAAGGTTCGTTTGATGCTGTATATCTTGGAGAAAAAAACTTTAACCTTTTAATATTTACATCGCTTATTTTAAATTTTTTAGGCGTAATATCGGCAGGTGTTTCTGTACCGGTACAAATTCCCAGTCAGACTTCCCGATTTAACGTCAAACTTGGCATCAAATTATTGGCCTCGGATTCAGTGATCTCAACTTTTCGGATTTCCTCCGCCCAGGTTTCTGGTGCATCAGGACAATCCGAATTTTCAAACCCAATAACACCTCCAACAGCAACGGCGGCAAACCCTGATCAAGAATCTTCATAAAAGAAAACAAAGTATTGTTTTTAGTGTTTTGCACTTAATACTCGGATTGCAGGGTAAAAAAGTGTACGATTGTAAATAGTGCTTAAATATGTGAAAGTTTAAGTAATTGTGGCTTGTGTAAGTAGTGTTAGTTGTCCTTTTATAGATGTAAAAATTCAGAAATTAATCTTATACGGTGATTGAATACCTTCGCAGTCAACACAAAAAATAAATTGTGAAGCAATAACCCGTAACTAGATTTAGTTATTTAATGGAATATTCATAGATACGCTGTCCAAAAATAATTAGATGCAAAAATTATAACGGCATAAATATTTTCTACTAAAACGCCATTATATTTCAACCCCTCTAAGTATTTTTATTGTGCAGTGTACCCAAAGTGTGGCTTCAAAAAGTAATAACTAGTGATAATCATTTAAAACGCAATAGATACAGAAATGTTTCATTAGGTATACATAAAAAACTGAAAAATTATTTTATGTATTTGGCCCATAAGTTCACTTAGCTAATAATATATATTACTAAATGTTGTAACAATTCTTTTATTGCTGTGATTATAAGTGTTTAAAACGATTATGTATGTAACTCTGAAGCGTAAGCTAGTTGCTGTTTTAGTGTGTATTATAATAGTAACGTCTTAATTCTTGGGAGAATAAACATTAAAAGAAATAGAAGGTTTTGGTTAATCACATTCCTTTACATAGGTAGAGAGATCCAGACCTTTAAGCGACCGCACACAGTATAATTGGAAAGTTGGGAACGTGTTCTTCAGTTAAATCGTGCATAAGCAGTCTGTCAAATCCAAGGTAATAAATCACAGTTAAAATTACCAGACACATCATTTTGATTTTCAAGAAAAATTATTATTTTCATTAATCGTAAAGCAATTTTTCAAATCAAGTTAAAGAAATAATAAGTTTAAAATCGACATAAAAAAGCATCATCTAAGTAGAAATGGATTGTAAAAATATCAAACTTTTATTTAATTTTTTTTACCTGTTACTCAAAGTAAAAAGTATGGAGTCCATGAATATGAAATATATAATATCTCTAAAAATATCCAGTTTCAAATTTTAAAGAGACGCTAATGGTTACACGCTCCAACATGAACTGTCAAGAAAGTGTGGACAAGTAATAAATAAAGGAGAGAACATGTCAAACTTTGTAATATTGTTATCAATTAGAAAGAAAAGTTGATAATAAAAATATTGTTTTAATTTCAAAACAAATTTTAAAATTCTAGCGGTATATTGTACAGCGTTTAAAAAATGAATAATTACGGAATTAATAAATAAAATTTTGTGACGATAGAAAGAGGGAGTATCTGTATTATTATGGCGTGGGCAGATTACACGTCTCAATAACAGTTCATCAATACGCTGAAAAACTTTCAGAACGCTTACTTATAAGTCGAGGCTCTATCTATTTTAAGTAAACAATTTTAAAATGGATGTTTTTTTAACGAATGTTAACGTCAATGATTAAATTCCAAACATATATCAACACCATAAGTTTTGAAGATCAACTATTGTAGTACTTTTGATTCATACAGCGTATATTAGTTAAAAAAAATGGATAAATTGAATATTTATTAATTATATCTTAAACCATAATAAAAAATATATATTTAGGTGTTCAGCCGATTTTGACCACATTGTGCCCCTGACAATAACGGCGTAACGTTCGCTAGATGTTCCACGAAGAGATCGATGTGGAGGAAATGGAGGTTTTCCTATTTGTTGTTTAAACTGTAAAACTATTCCAACCAGTACCAATCCAGTCCAAGCAATACTTAAAATTATATCTACAAAACATTAATTTGATTATGAAAGTGTGACGTTAACTCACCCTTATATTGATAGAGAGGATTTAAAATAGCTAAATTAAAATTTGGAATTATAAGCACGTCGAACATTATTTAAAATTATGTAGTGAATGCTTCCACCTATGTAGTGATCGATCGATATTATAATAGCAGTAGCTCCAACTACACTGCACGCCAAAATATTGGCGAACTCCGTAAAAATAGTAAAGATGTCGTGATGGGGAGGTAACACAAAACACAACTGCCCAATAGTTAAGATCGTTTTGAAAAATGCGAAAATCCGCTAAAAATAAAATAGAACATAAACATGCCACTAATGTTACAGTTAACATACCAACTCCCGTATAAAAAATTACGCATGCTGTAATGTAACCAACAAAAGCAACTGGTAACGAAACAGTCAGAATTGGAATTCCATATCGTCGCCATAGTAACAGCCACGTAATTCCATAAGCGCCTCCAAAGAGTAACGCATATCCAACACTATCTACTGCAAAACAATCAGTACCTATGCGTACTATTAGTAATACTTACTGTCAACTATAACCATATTTCCAATGTTTGCTACAATGTAGAAAATATAAACTACCAAAAAATAAATCCAAAAACAAACAGCGTCATTCTGAAAAATCGGTGACCAAAAGGCAAATAAACGTACCAATAAAAAGATTACAGCACACAACACCTTCCAAATTGTAGATACTAAATTGCAACAAAATAAACACCAAGAGATCTAAAAATTATTGTAGTGCTACCTGGTCCTAAACAATTTTCCTCCCAATTGGCAATATCACAAGCGTAACTTACAGCAGGTACGTAAGCCGAACTCCCATTACCATTGGTTGCAATAATTGCGAAATAGAACCAGTGCCTCGGTACGCACTATAGTTTCCGTCCTCTAATGGTAAATGCTTGACTGAATCTGAAATCTACACAACAAGGTAGTGCAATAGTGCTGAAAAAACCAACCTTAGTCCCATATTTTTTTATATTTTTAACTGTTAGAAAATTTTCGATCCCATAAAAATATGAGCTGTTATCCAGTGTTTCCTCTTCTAAGTATAAGTGGTACATGTCTAAACGGGGTAGAGTAGTTATATCACAAAGCTTTCCTTTAGCAGGCGATGCATCAACTTTGATCATGTTATCGTCATATGTCACAATTTGGTATGGAGCGTATCGAGTATTGTACACCATGTTACAAACCGCCTGGTATGGGATCTGTTTCACAAACATAAAACAGGTCAGTCCAGCTGGTACAAGGAAAAATTAGTGCATTTTCTTCTGTACTTCTATGTACAGTATAGTCAAAATCGTGTTATACTGTATTTCATTACTTTCGTAGAATAAATAAATAAAAACAATATTTTAATTGTAAGGTATCAGTCCAACATAGTATACCAAGAAGGTACTGTAACATTTTTTATCTATGAAAATTTTTTGTTTGCTAGAGAAACTCGTACTTCTCTTTCATTTCATACGTGGTAGTTTTCCCTATAGTTAATGATCAGTTTCGGAGAGTGCAGCGGGTTATTGCATCATATTCGTACTGTTTGTGGATTTAAAAAAATCAGTATTCAAGTGTTTCTTTGGAAGTTTTTCAATAAAAACACAGTAGATGTTTGAATCAAGTTTTTACCAATTGGTGGATTGGGACAGGACCAATCAATTAGAAATCAACAAGATCAAAAAACTGTGGCAAGAATAATTTTGTTTCTATGGATTCTATATAAACTAAGCGTATTTGGTTTCGTCATGTATAAGACTTGGGACAAATAATTACAGTGAAGCTAATGTGCGCTTTAGACAAAGTAGTCTTATCGAACGAATCATTTTTTGTTTGTAGTTATTTGAGAAATTTTAGACATGGAAAGTTTAGACTTTGTCTACAGAATATATGTGGGACAATTCATATATGCTTGGTGTTGAGAAAGACACCAAAACAATCACTCACGAACTGAATAATTAGAAGTATCTTCTGTAATGTTAAAAATAAGAAGCAGCATATCGTATTGAAGGCGATGATATCTAAGCATTAAACCATTGTGTCGGAAGTAAGTCAAAAAATATAAAAGGTAGTAATACATTGCTCAAATACTTCCCTTTATTCTGTTTGCTAGTTATTCCAATGGCGATGCTTAACAAATGATACTGAAGAATTTTTTTAAACTAATTAAACTAAGTAATTAGGTTAAAAAATTGATTGCTAGGCATAACTAACAAAAAAGACAAAAACAAGGAAAATTAAATGAATTTAAAAAAATGACTTTTTCATACCTTCAGTCATTATTGACAGTTTTGTAGGATTCAAAATCCACTGGGAACATCAAATTTCCGGCCTAGACCTTACAAAAGTGACATTTGGTAAAATTACACCAAAAATGTCACTTTGATTTTAAATTTGAAAATGAAGTAGTTATGCAATGAAAAGTGGGTACCAACAAAAAAAATAAATCCCCATCAATAAATGGTTGAACTAAATTAAGAATAATTTTGTAAATATTTTGAAGTTTGTCGGCATAAAAAATTTTGGGGATTACACGTCCAGAAAATGTCTTGCGAGTGCTCGTGTTGCTTCGCCTCGGCTAGGCAATATCACTCACACTCGCAAAATATCATTTTCTGGACTAGTGATCAAATAACTATTTCATACCTCCAGTCATTATTGACGGTTTTGTAGGATTCAAAATCCGCCGAGAACATCAAATTCTCGGCCTAGACCTTACAAAAGTGACATTTGGTAAAATTACACCAAAAACGTCACTTTCATTTTAAATTTAAAAATGAAGTAGTTTTGCAATGACAAGTGGGCACCAACCAAAAAAAATAAATCCCCAGCAATAGATGGTTGAACTAAATTAAGAATAATTTTGTAAATATTTTGAAGTTTGTCGGCATACAAAATTTTGGGGATTACACGTCCAGAAAATGTCTTGCGAGTGCGCGTGTTGCTTCGCCTCGGCTAGACAATATCACTCACACTCGCAAAATATCATTTTCTGGACTAGTGATCCAAATAACTATTTAACTTGGAAAGTAAAATTGCCGTGACCAAAAAGCGAGTGCCGCATTAGCAATTCAATAATTCGTTGTACTTGTACCAAATAATATACTACATATACAGTGTGTTCATTAAGTATGTGGCCAAAATTCAGGATGTAGTTCTTTACTCAATTTTAAGACAAAAATTAATATAAACATAGGTCCTAAATGGTTTTGTTTTTTATTAAACGGGGTGTTAAAATAATTTTTAAAAACATTTTTCGTAAATATCTAGTAAACGCAAATTAGTATGTCGTTAAAACTTAGTGACAGATTTAACGTATACAAAGGAATGTTATGAGCATTTTAAACCCAAAGTGTACTTTTTTTAATTCAGGTTTTTTGTTACTTTCAAAACATAATATTCTTATTTTTTTGTTATTTTTCAAAACAATACTATAATAAATGATTATGCATAGTTTTATTTTTTCATTTTCATGAAAAGTGTCAATCTGAACAAAAAAGTTCGAGAGATGAATTTTGTGTGGATTTAATTGCTAAACCATAAATTAGGACCTAGTTTATATTAACTTTTGGTCTTAAAATTGAATAAGGGAATAACATCCTGAACGTTAGCCACATGCTAGATAGCCATTTAAAATTTTGGGGTGTAACATACTAAAAATCCGACATCTTTTATAATTATTAACGTATATACAGTATGTTGCACAAAGGGTGGCGTAGTAAAACTTGATTTTGTTAAATGAAACACTCTGTATATTTTTACAATATTTAATAGACGTGACTGCCTTATATTCATATCCAGAACATCAAAGTGGCCTGTTTGTCTTCTTTTGACTTACAACTGTTTTTGTCAAAAAAAGGTAATTATATCAATAGATATACAGAGTGTCCAAGTATCAAAGCTTCAACTTTATCAACTTTACTTTTTCAGATTTTTTTAAATTGGAACACTGTATATTTTTCTTGGATGTGATGTAGAATTCAATTCTTCGTGGACCCATATTTAGGTTTTCTATACCAACCTCTATTGGTTTTGACAATAATCGAGGATATTCGAAATTGTAACATTTTCAATAATGAAATATAAAACAAATGGTACTAACCACGTTAATTGTTAGATTATAAAAAGTGCATTCAAAAGCGTACGTACTTTTAAAATGAATTACCCAAAACACGAATTGGCCGATATCGTTTTTATACTAGGCGAAGCAGAAAGGAATCCTTTTTTAGCTAGTAGAATTTATATTCAAAGATATCCAGAAAAGATAGTTTTTGAAAAAGTATTGACAAGATTTACTGAAACAGAAAATGAGGGTTACACAAAATTCAAAACAAGCAAAAGAGCAACAAATGAGGAAAATGAATTAAACGTTCTGTTATGTACTTGGAGTTTATACAAAACGTACTGTAACGATTATTGGCAAACATTTCTCTGAAATCCAAGAAGGAATGTGGCTGCAGCACGAGGGAGCACCTCCACATAATTCTATTGTTGTACGAGATTATCTCAATCACAGATGGTTGGGAAGAAGTGGTCCTGGTACATGGCCACCTAGATCTTCGCACCTAATACAGCTCACATAACTCTATAAATAAAAATCAAGTTTTGTCAGATTTGGTGAACGAGAAGACCAGGTAACAGGACTTTCAAATCCTATCCACATGTCGCCAAATTCCCGACTTAGAAATTTTCGTATACGTCGACTATATTGTGGAGGAGCACCACCACGTTGCATCCACATACGAGGTAAATTGTTTAAGGTTCTTAATGTCTAGTACGTCATTTAAATCGAATCCTAAAAAGCGACGATATTTGCGGGCGTTCAAATATCTTTCTATTGTTTCCGTTTTCTTGTTCACGTTTTTCGTAAGTTCGTTCAAATCTTCTTATCGTGTTTTAAAATCTTGATGCTAAAAGACTATTTTTTCGCATTCTCCTCACACGAAAATCAGGTCGATCTTTCAGCGAGTGTTAAAGACATAATTCTTTAAATCAATAAAATTTTCAATAAATGCCAAAATAATGTCATAACCAGCTTGAAAGAAATGTTTTATAGATCTTGTTTACTCAGTCTACTTGATTTTTGCTTGTTTTTTTGCAAAGCATAAAGTACAGTATAATAAAAACAAACAGAACACACAAAAATATGCATTTTAGGCATAGGGAGTATAATTGTCTAAAAGAGAATTAAATTAACCATTATTTTGTCTAAAAGAATTATAACCCTTCTATGTGAAAAATTCAAAATTCGACCGTTGGAAATACCTAAAAAGTATCTCGAAAATTCACACACTAAGTTTAACAGTGTCGCCTATGTTCAAATTATCAAAGTTTTTCTAGAACACTGTAGGTGATAAACTTTTTGCAAATTGGATGATATCTCAAAAAATAACTATTTTAGAGAAACACTACTTTAATAAAATATACTCCAAACTTGATTCAGACTTTAAATACAAAATAATATTCAGGGTGTTCCATTTAAAATAATCGAGTACGGTCCTGTATTTAGCTTATAGTGACGCCCACTTAGTGCAAAATAAGTTATGGCCAAGGCATTTTAAAGCAACTTTTGTATTAAACAAATTTTTGCATTTTTGATAATAAGGGAACTATGAACCGATGTGCCAGTAATGGCGCACCAGTATATACAGTAATACAAAAATTAAAAGGGAATACGGATTTAAAGTAGGAATAGGGAAATAAAAAGGAAATACGAAAATAAAGCAAAATAAACCGGCAATAGGTGTACATATTTTTTGGTACGTAAACATCTAACGAACGGTCTCGTTAAGAAACCCTGTACCGTAATTCAATTATTTATTATATGGTGAACTTAAGCGTGGGTAAAATCGTAAAATTTTTAGACTTATTAGGGGAAGACAGGCACATCAATTCGACTTACAATCGGAAAATGATACCCTTCAAACTGACCAACTTTTGCTTTTGAAACCGATGGGGCGATTTTAAAATTGTCGGATAATGACCATCTTATAGCATGTAAAGGGGGGTCTAGGTGAAATTATTGAAAAACAATTTATCGAATGGAATTTACCGAAGAACAATTGACCGAAAAAGAAATTTAATGAACTAACACAATTTATCGATTGAAAATTGAAGGAATGGTAAATTTATCGAAATAAACACAATTCTTTGTAAATTTTAAATTGATGTATTGGGTGATATATATTAATGCATAAAACTAATGTTCCTCTAATGCTTCGTAGACACCTGAACAATAACCGACCAACAAACATAACAACAAACTGAACGGCATTAGGCACATTAACTGTGCTACGTACGCGTTTCGAACAGATTCGCAAATATTGCAATAGTTTGCGGCGTTGTCGGTTTTTCTCTGACATCAAAGAAAATGCGCGCCAATGCCTATGCAGGTTTGGACGAGTCTAAACAAAAGGGCGAACAAACTTGTGCGGGGGATCCTTAGTCCAGTGCATTTTTTTAGTTTTTGACCTGCCTTTTGAGAGTTTGTTATGTTTCAATATAATGGAGTGACAGAAGAAAAATGTTTTGAATTAATCAATGTTTATCAAGAAAATAGTTGTTATGGCAAGCAAGACATCTACAATATTATTATTATAGTTAAGTTAAAAGCAAGAGGTGTGGAAAAAATGTCAAAATATAAATGCAGAGGATGCAAGAAAAAATGACGTCCTTATTAGCATCATTTGGGAGGGAAATTTCCAAAATAAAAATAATAACTTAGTAAATTAAAATTTTCTACTCTTCTTTGTGCATAAAAATTTGATTGGCGACGATCTTCTAGTTTTTTCGCTATTTTCTCTTATGAGTAATAAATATATATCAACTGAGCACTAATGAAACCACTATGGGAACAGCACAAACGTTCCGTTTGTTGTTCGGATTGTCGAAATCAAAAAAGGTCGTTCGCCGTTCTGTTTGACTTTCGGTTCGTTATTCTGTTTGTTGTTCAGGTGTATAGGTACGAAGTTTTAGAGTGAACATGCCTAAAACTTTTATAGTCTTCGTATGTAGGTATACCTACACCTACAGGCCTTTGAAATTCTATTATAGTGTGTTGTTCGAGTATTCGTTTTTCAAAATAATTAACACGTGGTTTAGTTACTTTTCAGTCGACTATGTATTTACAGGTCTTATTAATGCATACACATCAGAAAAAATCATTCATTAATGAACCATATTAATGAATGATTTTGTTTTTTTCTATTAATGCACGATTTCAATAAACATACGTGCGTGCTTATCAAACAGCAAATCTGTTACAAAATTTGAATTCCTACATAATTAAACAAATTAGGTGAGTAAATGAATGCTGATAATTGTTTTTAACGCAGCCGATAGTGGCAGGAGCTGCAAATATTGCCTCAAAAATATTATTGTGAGTTGTGACGTAAGTAACAATTTTATAACTTAAACATTTCTTTGATTTCATTAGAATATGTCGACTGAAAATATTGTAACTTGAATATGAAAATGCGATTAATAATCTCAATAATTAACAAGTTCGCTCGCTGACTTGTTAAACAATCTCGATTATTAACGCCATCATTAATACACTTGTTCGCTAAATAACTATTATTCAATTGATTTTTTGTAATTAACACACTTTTTAGTCTGAAGATGTCTTTGAATCAATTAAGTTGTAACCAGTAATACTACCTGATACAGATACTTTTTTTTATAATTATTCTTAACAATAAGAAATAACAAAAATAACAAGTGTTTGCATTTAGTATATTGTCTTTAGAAATGTATAAAGTCTAAGGATACATTTATATTGTTAGCAATAGTCGCCTAATAAGATTATTCTTTTATTTTAAAGATTATATGTATTTTTCTTTAAACTAATGCATACAATAGTTTAAAGAACATTACTAGTTTCGCCAACCAAAGTTTTTGATTGTCATCTTCAGATGATGTAAAGTATAATCAATCTTATATAATGGCCAATATCTGTGATAAGATAAATATAAAATTTTAAAGCATAAATATATAGGTTGGGCAAATGTGGAAACCCCTCATTTCTGGATAAACTATTGATTGTATCAAAAAAGACCTTAAAAGTTAATGTAGTTTTAATGATTTATTCAGTGGCGTACTAGGATTTGCAGCAGCTACGCCAACTTTCGAGATATGACGTCATCAATGGTTTTTTTAAATGGGGACCTTGTATATTTTCGCATTTTTCAGAATATACCGTTTTTCTCCAATTATAATAATATCGGGTTTGGTATTGCGGCTTGTCGTTTTTAAATATTAAATAAAAAAATAATAAGATAAGATCGCTGACGCTGTACTATCTAATATTTTACACCAAAATTATCCAACAGAATTGACAGTAACTGACAATAATACAAAATATATGAGATCTGTTAAAGAAATAACCATGGCAACAACAAAACGAATATTTTTTATTAGATAGTACATCGACAGCGATCTCTTTATCTTATTATTTTATTTATTATTTAAAAACGACAAGTCGCATACCTACCAACCCCGATATTATTATAATTAGAGAAAAACGGTATTTGAAAAAACATCCATGACGTCATATCTCGAAAATTGGCGTAGCTGCTGCAAATCTAGTAACGCCACTGAATAGATCATAAAATTTACATTAAATTTTTTTCAAGGTCTTTTTGATACAATGAATTGTTTAGCCAGAAATGAGAGGTTTCCACAGATTTGCTCAACCCTGTATATTAAAAAACACTTGCTCATATTAAAGTGTACACTTTAATTTAAGTAACGCCTGATTTTAAAATAATTTTAATAAGTTACCACTATGTTTATATTATAATATTACACATATTTGCAATAGAATTCCATTTATTATTTTGATAAACTTACCATTCGTTCAATTTTCAATCGATAAATTGTTTGTTCTATAAATTGCTCTTTTGGGCAATTGTTTTTCATTAAACTGCATTAGATAAATTTATCGATGTCAGTATAAAAGATAGCATTTTAAGATTTAACAATTAGGTAAATTTTCAACAATTCTAAAAAATAATTTGGAATTGTGCAATTTCCCATGAGCTATGGATGTTTATTTTTAGTTTATTTTACTTCAATGATTTTATAAAAACCTTCCAGGAAATGACCTACTGAAAATTTTACACTAACCTGTTTTTGTGTAAAGAACAACAGCTAAAGAACTTCAACATTTTGCACGAGAACTGCATTTACATCATATCGATAAATTGCATTAGCAGTTAAATCGTCTTCAACTAATCCAACATTGGTACCTCTCACCGACTCTGCACTTCACGCAATAGTATGTCTTGTGGAAAACTGTGAGCTTGAATAACAAAAAATCCGGTGTTGCTAGGTACATTGAAAACATTTACGGATACATTCCCTTCGCTTAAGTTTAGTTGTCTTATAAACAAAGTTTGATTAATGTTGACTTCATTTGAAGGCGATAGATCAAACGTTACGATTTGTTGTTGAACTACATACAGGAATGTTGTTAATTTTGTGTGAGAAATTGTTTTAAACTTACCACCAGGTATTGTCAGAGCAATGGGAAACTGTAAGGTTAAGTACAGTGAGATAAGGTAAACAAAGGGGATAGGCATTGTCCGGTAGATAATATTAGGGTGTATGTAAAAGTTAGTTGCTGAAACTTTATTGCACTACATTTACACAAAAACTTTTAATTCATAGCCACTTGTAGTAAATACAGCTGATAACAACGGTAATAATAGTAATAGTGGTTGGTTGAAACTCCGCTAGAGCGCGTAGTCGCAACATGGACGTAACCGATCAATGAATTATAGTACGGAAGTGTAAAATAAGTGATTTAATGAATAGTTAGTTGATATAGTTGTTTAATAAAGTGTTAATGGGCGATGGGCAAGGACCAGGAGCTGCTCGAAGCAACTCGAAGTGGAAACGTCCCCGTCGTAGAAAAAATTCTCGGCCAAAGGGCTAAAAAGGAGTGGCCCTTTAGCTAGGTTCGTATTCGGATCCGCTTAATGGTTTTATTAATTTTATGAATGAACAACGATTTGTAATCGTAATCAATTACATAAGCGTAGTGAAATTCAATGAACACCCCGTTTTATAACCTTCAAAAATTAGGTATACCCGTTGTTTTTTATTTCGTATCTACGTTTACAAACATTCGCAGATAAGGAAAGCACAACATACTTCATTTCAAATAAAATGCACTTGCCGATGTAAATGAGTCATTGTTTTGTTAGGGATTCTTCAAAATTCAAATGTGCAGTGTTTGAAGAATTGCGTATGACTCACGCTCTCTATCGGAAAAATTAAAGGCGAACGCTAATTATTCTAATTATTCACGATATAATATGCATGTAGGTAATAGAAATTAGTGAAAGTATTTCTGCTGGAACGCCGCGGACTGGGTCAATTTTACCTGTTGGATTGGGAAACGTCTTAATTAAACAGTCTTACCTTTATTGCGTGAAAATTGTCAGCATTCAAATCTTAATTACCCTGGCAATTATAAAGTAATTAATATTCAAGTGATTCTCTACGCAAGAATACGTGCACCTTTTGGTGCGATAGGTAGATTTTCGTGTTATGTATGGTATGTCGTAATTACATTTGCACCAAGTATTTCAACCAGCCAGCGTGGCGCTTGCTGACTTAGGGATTTAATGACAGGAATTTATATACTGTAGGGAGAATTTCCAACGTTTTGGCGCTGGGCACTTTTATCTTTGTCTTATTGGACTCTTCGAGGGTTTTTCTTTTGATAATTTTTCTCGACTATTTTTTACATTAAATATAATATAACTAAACTATAACTTTACTTAATGGCGTTGAATCAATAAACTAATAAGAAATGAAAGAGTACAAAACGATCGCTTTTACTTGGTGTATTTTCTGATGTATACAGTGTGTCCCATTATCGTTGTAATTGTAAGGAATCTCCGTTGCGATTTTCGCAAACCTGTGCCACTTTTGAGAATCGAAATATGGCACTAACACAAATTTCCATAGGCTTCTTGCTTTAAAAGTTACAGGGTGAAATTAAAAATTTTAACTTTTCGACTATCTCCTGAATCTCTGTTATTCGTTAATATATCAAAAAGATAAGATTTACGTAGAATCCAGTCGTCTAGTTAGATTGTTTTCTTTTATATTGTTTATGAGATATTAAGTAGACACCTAGTATATTATTTTAGAATGTGATTTGTTTTAGTTTTAGCTACTCAAAAATATAGCATACTTGATATTTATTTTAAACAAGAGTAAAATTTTTCTGTAGTAAATTTGACGTTTTGATTTAGTAGGCTTGGAAAAAAACACGTATGGAGTAAAAAAGTAAAAGTTGAGAAATAGGTGTTATACTTATTTCTATCTAAATCTATTAATTTAAAGAAGTAAAGTATGAGCTAATGAATGTCCAGTCATCTTGTAATATTATAATTTAGTAGAAGTATTTTTTTATTTGATCTAAATAGTAACATTGGGAGATACAAAACTCATTTAGCTGTTAAATGTATTTATTTTCTCTAGACCTACGAGATTAAAAAACGAATTACAAGTTCATTGTGTACAATAAATATCAGTATGTTACATTTTGACTTTTGAGTAGCTAAAATTAAAACAAATTACATTACGAAATAATATACAGGGTTGAACACGTTTAAAAAAAGGACTTTGTGAAAGTTGATACTTAGTATGTGTATTGATGCACGAGTTATTAGAAGTTATAACGGGTATAAAATAAAACGAGTAACCCTTTTTTTTGAAAAAAAGGGGAGATTAAAGGTTAAAGTAGAACTTTGCTACCTTCTTTTAAAAAAATACATTGTTAATTGTTCCAGCTTGTTCTATATTCTTTCAAAGTTATATGACCAAAACAACACAATAAACCCAAAAACACGTTTTTAGCGCCCTCCCATTTTTTGACAAACCATTTTCTTGGTATAACCATAAAATACATAATATACTTACATATGTCCATCAAGTTAGCAAAACAACTTAATAAAATAACGTATTCCGATCCGCAGTTTAATTGCCGCTCTTCGTTTAATAGTTATTTGTATCACTATCTCCTGCACTCGCAAGAATAGTTCTGATCACGTGATACACACCAGTTTTGGGCCGACAAATGGTCAAATTTGTTGAAACTTAAATTTTCAAATATTACTCTAAGTCAAAACATTTTTGTTTAGTAATGTCATTTGACAGCTGTCAACACAGCGTCATTTTGGCATATATTAAAATACGTGTTTTTTTCAATATTTGCGTTTAAATACTTTATTCGGCTTTTGAATTATATGTTTCTTATTACCGCATTAGTAAATCAACATTTCCAAAATGCTATACTCCGGAAATAATTAGCAATATTAAACTAAAAACAAAAATTTTTAATAAAGTCAAAAAAACGCATTCTAATCAAGATCTTCAAGAATTCAAACGTTTAAGGAAACTAATCAAATTACAAATTAAAATATCTTACAAAAGCATATTTCTGAATCAGATATGTAACTCTATTCCTAATGTCACTGTTTTTTATATTTCAGAAGATGAGGTTACTGTTGCAATAAAAACTTAAAAATAAAACCACCGCTGGTTTCGACCATACCGTCATTTTTGTTAAAAAGACTGTTATTCTGTTTTTATCAAGCCCTTAACCTTATTCAATTTATCTTTAAAAGTTGTATCTTTCCTGAAATCTGCAAAATCTCTCGAATTACACCAATTTTCAAATCTGGTGACGTAAATGATGTTAGAAACTATAGGCCTATAAACATCCTATCAAATATTGCTAATGTTTTTGAAATAACAATTTTTAATCAGGTTTATAAAGACATTAAGTGATTTATTTGACTTTCACAACATGGCTTCATGCAAAATCGTTCGACTGTCACTAACTTAGCGTCTTTTACTCAGTATGTATATTAGGTGGTGGGCATAACATTATTATTGATAAATTACTTAGCTTTGGTTTCAATAGTTCTCTTCAAGTATTATTTAATTCGTATTTACATGCAATATGTCAGCTATAACAGTTATCAATTGAAACCTTTTGTTGCATCATCTGGAGTACCCCAAGGATCTCATTTGGGTCCATTATTATTTTGATCTATATCAACGATTTAGCCAATATACTCACTTGTTGTAAACTTTTTTTTCCTGATTATTTTAAAATGTTTTCGTCAATTACATCACTTAATGATTGTTTCATATTACAACAACAAATTGACAAGCTTTTACTTTGGTGTACCAAAAATGGCGTTTCCTTGAATTTAGATAAATGTAAAGTAATATCATTCTCTCGTAAATTAAATCTCACTGTTTATTCTTATCAAATTGATTCTACACTTGTTGAAAGGTGCGATAAAATTAAAGATCTGGGAGTGATATTTGACAGTAAATACCCACATTCCCAACATTTATCATTAGAAACTGTAAATCATTTAATAATACCAATTGCCTAAAAATACTTTATTATTCATTAGTAAGATCGAAGCTAGAGTATTGTTCATTAATGTGGTATCCACTTTCTAATAAGTAAAAGATCATTATAGAATCTAACAAGAAAAATTCTTAAAATTTTTATATTTCAAAAACACGGCTCATACCCTGAAAGAGGTTTTTCTCAGGAGCAGTTATTACGTATAGAGAATGATATTTATTTTAATTCGTTAAAAGTAATATTAAAATCAACTTATCTTGTTTTGATTATACTTTTAGTTATTTTTAAGTTTATGTAACATTAAACATTGTTCTATAATTGGAAATTATATTATAATTGTCTCGCTAACTTGATATCAACTAAAGGAGATAACTTCTTTAATAACGCGATATTAAAAATCTAAAAATTGTTATGTAATGTAATGACCATATTGTAGTTGATGTTGGGTCATTGCTGTAGCACCTGTATAATTTACGATTCCTAAAATATTTTCTTCTTGTTTTTGGGACATTCGAATAGTTATGGAATGAATTAAATGTCGAATTTTTGTTCTGTGTCGCCCCTATGGCAACAAACTCTTTTGAAAGGAGATGATAATAATATTTGTTACGATAAGCATATAAATTTTAGGATATAGCTAAAAGGTTATAAGGTGAATTCAAATTTATTGGATGAAGTCAGACATTGGAAAAAATTAATTGTCTATTTAAACAAATCTGGACAGAGGCCAAAAGTATAAGTAACTAGCAATAAAAATTAAAAAGGATCACTTTTGACCTACAATTAAATATAATCATCACCAGTTTGATAAGTTGCAAATGAAAAAGAATAATACCTATCATATGAAATCCATTTTTTTATTTGTCTACTATTTTCCTGTCTACATTGAACGTTAGGTAAAACAACGTGATTGTTAATGATTTCTCCTAAATGTTTTCCCGAAATTCTCTATTTGTGATTGTTATGGTTGCTGGACATATGCAACCACTTTCCTGAAAACTTGACGACTTTTTGAAGAGAAATTGACTAGAGACACTATGTTGCACGAGCCTTCAATTTGGTGAATAGAATTCGATTCTATCTCAACTTTATGGTAAGCAATGTAAATTTTAGCTGGTTTTTGGTACGTTTTTGCTTGGATTTGAGTCTTTGCTACTTCCACACCCATTTCAAACAACGAATTGTTAATTATTGATATAGTCTCGTCTTTTCATATGTGAAACCAACCAAAGAAATTTGAAAAATTATATCTAAAGCACACGTGTTTGAGATGGATAATTTACCGCGTTGTAGAGTATTCTTGAAAATCTGTAATTTAATTTGCATGAAGTGATGATGTCAATTAAATTTTGATTGGTTGAATTCATGTAGTATGACTTTTTGCGAATGTCCCCTGTTTCGCCAATTTTCGAACTTGTTTGGAGCATTTCCGTCGTGTCTGGTGAAGCGGTCGAAATTTATTTATTTATTTGTATGGTACATTTTCATTATTGTATTGTGATGTAAGTGTTATTTATGGTGTCCCAGAAGATCAGTATAAACCTGTGTAGTGTAATAATAATTTTTCGTATTCGTCTTTCGCCAAAAACTTCTACTTCAACGGCTGCAGAACATTCTGGAAGTAGATGCACACGATCCATTTTGTGAGCTCCAATACTCAAATGGCCACTAAGACATACCGAGCAGGTTGAGGAATGAATGTAAGCTTTCGCGGCTGTTGTCACTAAGATTATTATCTTCCGGGTTGAGCCGTGTTTGTCCTTCCTTCCTTCGTTCTCTGCTTGACGTTTCGCTAACCATGCTGTTAGCTTCTTCAGAAGTTACTCTAAAGACTGTCTTTAGACGGTTCTACCCGGAAGATAATAATCTCAGGTTGAGGAAATTGTCAAAATTATTCTTCAATAGTTGAGGATGATCTTTGAAACGATTTAGCCACCAAGTTTGGACAAGTTCGCTTCGTCATAATTTGTAGGTAGATTTTCGAACATATTATTGTTGAACTCCCGAACAAGTTTTCATTCTCACTCTCGGATTTGTTTTCTTCAGTTCTCTCGGCTTGGTACTTCTTGACTTGGTTGCCTAGTGTATAGTTGCAAAAGCAAAAGTAATATGGAATACAGAATGATAGGCCCCAGTGTCAGAAGTTTATGCTATTCCCAAATATTAAAAAAAAGTTTTAGTTTTTTTTTATACTCATTGTACAAGTAAATGAATGGTGAAAGTGGAATAAAAAGTAGAAAAATTATTGTATTAGTGCAAGAATCTAAAAAAAAGAACGGAAAATTTAAATTACATTTAAATTTTCAGATTTGCAACATGGTCAATATCGAGGAGGAAGTTGCCTATTTAACTTGATATCAAGTTAGCACGGCATTGAATTATAATTAAAAAATAGAACGACAAATTCTTTATTTGCACAATTAATTCACGTTAAAATAGCGGTGAATTATCACTTTTTAATTTTCCGAAATCACCATTATTGACGAATCACCATTATTGGATCCAGAATTACTACATAATTCGAGAAAAGCGTAAATACTATATTCGAATCATTATAACATTGTAAGGTTTTATTTTTATTAAAAATATATATATGTTATCATTTCCCACTCGACCAATATGACAAAAAGACAATAATAATTGTTAAGAATAATATTCTGACAAAATGATGACACATTCAATTTGGACTGAACTGAAATCCCATTATAGTACAATTTATTATATTGTACAACTTTTCATAGCAAAAAGCGGAAAATTCTTCACTTTTTCGTGTTTTCAGTATCGTCATTATTAAGGAAGTTGCCTCCTTAACTTCATATGAAGTTAGCGAAACAACCAAAATTTTGTTTAAACAAAGAGCGGCAAAACTTCTTTCTTAACAACTAATTAACGTTGGTAAATTCTCCACTTTTTAGTTTTAAGTTAGGGCGACAACTAATTAAGGGCAAAACTGCTGCGCCTCGTCGGGCAATAATGGCAAATCGTCAATAATATTTTATATTTCATTCTTATAACATCAAATACTAATTATAACAGTTATTTTATTTGTGTATAAAGACTCAGAAGTTTTTTCGACTATTCTGATTGTTGATGACCGAGGGTTAGAAAACCAGAAAAATTATTTTTATAAAATTTGTTTTTCTATTTTTGCATTCTATACACATTTTCATAAGGAAAAGAAATAATCTCATTTTAAAAAGTACCTAATTAATAATATCAATATATTTTGGACCTAAGAATAAGCCTATAATTTTTTTTGCCATTACGCGATTTTTGTTATTTTAATTTCCATCTACACTCAAAGGAATGGAACACTAAACTGCAGCGTTTATATAATAAACTGAAAAACACCAAAAAACTTTACTCGGACACGTGTTTCAATAGCTAAGCTTCATCATCAGCGAACCGAGTAAAATTTTTTGGTGCAATTGTTTGTACCATCTACACTAAAGATTTTCTCTTCTTTTCATTTGTAAGTATATTTCCTTTGAATATTTTGCTACATAGACTTTAAGGTTTTGGTAACTATCAGTAATAACTCTTTCTGGTATTTGGCGTTTGTTATAGACTAGCGTTCGACAGTTCGCATTCTTCAATGCCAGCTTCTCGAAGGTAACTCAACTGATTTCCTATCTTTTTTCGTCTTATACATTCTTCATTTGGTTCTCGCTTTATTGCTCGTAATGGTTTGTTGAATTTTAGATTTTCGTTACGTTGTTCACTTGGGACCCACTATTGTTTCCGTTTATCCGACGTAGTATTATCCGTATTGACATGTTATTTCCACCTTTGGTCTTGTTATTCTCTCCTTCGACGTTGGTCAATATCGTTGATTGAACTGATGATTCTGATGCACACTAATATCTTCCGGTTCGTTAGAATTCTGCAAATCCTGCATTTTGTATGGTAAATTAACTATGTTCTTCGGTACTTCTGTTGTTGATTTGGTTGTCGTCTCTGACTGGCTAGAATTTGACCATTGCTGACATTTTATTAATAGTCTTCTGCTGTATCGGATGAATGTGAAATCTGGCAACATATAGACCTTTCAACAATACACCAGGAACGGTGAAGTTCCATTTTGATCTTTCTTAATGAAAAATTTGATGATTTTGTGTCATGACTTAGTATGGTCCAGAAAAATTTATTTGCGACTGGCTATCACGTGGTCACACTACCTATTTGTGTTTTTGTTTTGTAAAAGTATTTTTAATGTACGACTAAATGCCACACAAACAATTACAAATTTTAAAACAAATTATAATTAAAAACATTCCAACATTAAACAAAACAATTTCTAAAAAAAATAATGCTAAAATTCTGTGTGAAAATAGAAATATCCTGGTTTGATCCACAAAAACTAAGTGAAATTGGTCTGAGGATGTACTCACATTGAGCACGAAACGTAGCCAAAATCACACCTTAAAGTTTTGTGTTTGATTGTCCCTCCTTAAAGAAGGTTAAAGAAACGTGTTTGAAATAACAGTGTGTAATGCGATGCTAGGTAATATGCTTATATTGTAACGCGTGATTCAAAAAATTTTTCATCAAACTTGGCCATGAACGACAAAGCAAGATATAACAAGTGTATCTTAGCTTAGCTTGTACATTTTTCAATTCGATTTAATTTCAACGCATTCAGTTTTATGCATTTAGAGTAGACGTACGTGAATTTTTCATGGTCTACTTTGATGAATCGCGGTTTATTTCCCTATGTTTGAAACGAGAATAATATATAGGTGTGCATTTATGGCAAAATTGTTCTTTGTATCTTGAGTCAATATTCAATATGTCTAAAAGGCTTACAAAATAGTAATAGTATTACAAATGAGACTACATTGCGACTATACAGCAACTAATTTATAACGCGAATATTTAAATATTTATTTAACTTTAATGTTTATATTGAAATATTAAGGGAGGAATATAATTTTATTAATAATAATTCTAAAAAAATCGTGCATTTTATTATTTATAGATTCAATTATGATTTAACGTGGGTATAAGTTAAATTAAATATTAATCATTTAATTATGATTAATTGTAGTTTTTAAGTAATAACCCTGATTTGATTACATATTGGGGCAAAATCGACGCAAAATATTTCGAGCAAAAATAATATTGCAGAATATTTTCTAAAATATAAATTTTTTAATTTCTAATGATATTTAAAAAATGTTTAATGTAAATCGTTTTCGAGATTCTGTGGCATATACTTAAAATCTTTAATTATGTTATTGAGCTTTTAAAATAAAGTAGAGCGAAGCGGTTCTTGTGACTTACAATGCTGTCTATTTTGTTATTGAAAATATTTAATATTGTCAACGAATATTTTAACATGGATAAATCTTTTAATACTTCTATAGTTGAAATTACCAACCGAATTAAGTAGAAATGAAATTAATTGAAAGAATATTAACAGGGTGTGGCGAACAATAATGTTTTGCCGTTTTGGTGGCGACTGCGAACCTTCATCGATCCGAATTCGCACTTTCAGGTTGATTTAACTTTTACTATATCACTTCCTGTTTGACTCGCAACTTTTTACGTTTAATTAATTTTTTTTATTGTTTTACTTTTTTCTATTAACTCGATACATATATCGTGATTTTCGTGCTCAGAATTTACGTTTGTCTTGTGTAGATAATGATGAAAATATGTCATACCCTGTAATACACGATTTTAAGATTGTTTTGTAAGTAGTGCAATGAGCGCGATATTAAACAGTTTGTCGCTGGTGTTAATCTATTTAGCATTTTATTAGTTTATAAATTGCATATTTTAACATTCAATTTTGTTTTTCAGTTTACGACGTGGTCCTGGCGCTAACGTGCAAGATAGTAGTGGCTACACTTCATTGCACCATGCCGCGCTCAACGGGCACAAGTTTGTATTACTTTTGCTTGAAAAAAAAGAAATATAACCTTTCTGTTTTAGGGAAATAGTTCGATTGTTGTTGGATCATGACGCGTCTCCTAATATTATAGATAGTAAAGGCTCAACACCTCTGCATTTAGCAGCGTGGTCTGGCAATGTGGATATTGTAAGGCTTCTTCTTTGTGGACCATCTATATGTAATGTTAATTTAACAGTAAGTGAATCAATACATTTATTTAAAAACGTGCGAAAAAGAATTAATTAATAACTTAAGTAGGATATAAAAAAAAATGTCTCGAGACTCGTCGCCTATAGGGTAACTAGTAACCAATCATTGTATATTTAATTTTACGACAATTAGTATATATATACATATATATATATATATATATATATATATATATATATTGCAATACAGTCCAAAACATTTATTCATTGCTTAAAGAATACAGTAAACAATTTGGCATCTTATGCCACTGCATTCGGGGAAGTTGCTAGTATATACAGAGTATACATTTAGAGTGTAATTGCCCGATTATGGGCCTCCAGACTACTTGTCCGAAAAAATGTGATCAGGCTTCCTAAATAGACTAAAAGATGCACATTTTAAAAATATTTTCATCTGTGTAGGGTGATTCAGAAACACGCAGTCAACCAAAATTGCCTTTTTTTAAATGGAACACTTTGCATATTTTGCACCGTCGAATAACTTGTGAAATTTTGCGTACATTTGACCCGTAATTCATATCCATAATTCAGCGGTTTTCAAATTATTCGCATTATTTCAAAATTTTTAATAGATATACGGCATCAAGAAATTAGTGTGCCGTACAACTTTCAACTTGATTAAGTTCATTTCTTCAACTTTTAAAGTCCTCTTTCGTCAGGTTTTAAGGGTCCATCACCGTCCGACGATTTCTAATCGCTGTACTGAACTGCACAATGCCATTTTACTTTACCAAGTTTACTTTAAAAAATTCCTATGAGGCCCTTTGTAAATATAAAGTCACATGGTCCTATTTTAACTCATTTACAACCATCTCAACATGTACCTCACTTCGGCAACAGCGGCGGTAATTGTGATGTTGCAAAACGAATTGACGTTTGGTATATCGTTGTAAAATACAGTTTGCTCGGTAGTAAGTAAAATAAAAAACCTAAGCTCACAAAACCCACTTTCCTTTTTCCATATGTTTTTCTCGGAAGAGAAGAAAGAAATACACGAAAATTCCATTAAAAAAAAAATAGAACAGTTTGCTAAGACAAAATTGAGGCATCTAATTTTGAACCGGCAATGTAAAGATTTTTATGGACCTTTTTACACAACTCCTTCCCATTTTCACATAGTGGATGGTCATAAAAATTTATAATGGAAATAAGTAACCTACTAAAAATGAAGCACATTGTTACTGTCGATCAGTTTGTGTGGTGTTTGTTCGCAGAATTAGGCGATGTATTGACTTAAAGAAAATAAAATTTGATATAACCAGTCAAAGTAGCATGAACAGAAGAAAAACAAACATAATATAAACATTTAATGTTCTCTGAAGCGGTTCTGGATGATATCGTCACGAATGCAATATGAAAAGAATTCAAGGGAAGTCGAGGGAATTGAGGTGAACTGAAAGGAAGTGTTGTGAATTGAGTCTATTTACGGGAATTAATGTAATTAATAATAATAATAATAATAATAATAATAATATTTAATTATTGGAAAATCCCAAAAATACAAAAACAAAAATAAATGAAAGTATACAACTGTAAAAACAAATTTAACATTTCCAATAGAAATAAAACAATGATTTAAATACAAAATAAACAATAAAATGAATAATAATAATAATAATAATAATCAAGGAGAGAAAAACGAGAAAGAGAAAAAAATATTTACTAAAAATAAAATAAAAACAAAGTGAACACAAAATGTAAATTAAATTATTTAATAATATTATATTAACTGGTTAATAATTGTTCTTATAAAAGATGCATCAATTTTGCATAACTCTTTTTTGAAGAAGGTTTTAAAGTTTAATTTAGTATCGAAAAAGTTAATATCTAAAAATTTGTTGGCAGTATTACAAAGTCTTTGAAGATGCGAATGTTGTAAATAGTTAGTTTTACTGAGGTTTTGGCAGAACTGATTTGTGTTCCGCAGATATCTTGCTGGAACATTGATTTTAATTAGTTGTAAAAGAAATTGACAACTTAAAATACCATTAACTAACTTATAAAGAAACATCTGGTCGAGAAATATCCTACGAGAACTTAAGGTGTTAATACCAAGAAATCAAAGAAGTTGATAATTTAATGTTTGAAGTCCAGCTTTGAAAGCAAAATATCTTAAAAATCTATGTTCAACTTTTTTAATTTTGGTGACAATAGTTGATTGATACGGTGACCATATTAGACTGCTGTATTCTAAGTGAGGACGAACTAAGGAGGAATATAACAATTTAATTGTGTCTAAATTGGTAAAATTATTTGAACACCTAATAATGAAGTTTAATGCTTTAACTGCCTTATTGCGAATGATTTTAGTATGTGTTCATTAAATTTTAAATTATGAGTAAACATTATCCCTAAATCTGTAACAGTGTTTGAGCGATCTAAAAGTTTATCATTTATTTTATAGAAAATGTAACAGGATTATTTATATGATAAAAAGAAATTGTTACGCATTTATTTAGGTTTAAATCCATAAAATTTGATGAACACCATATGTAAAAACGATTTAAATCTTCTTGAAGTAAGAGACAGTCATCCAATGATTTAATAATTTTAAATGTTTTGACATCATCAGCAAACAATAATATTTGAGAATGTTTAAAAATTTCTTTAATGTTATTTGTAAAAATTAAGAACAATAACGGAGCAAGATGAGCACCTTGAGGAACACCAGAGTGAACAGATATGGGAAAAGAGGTAAAACCGTTGTATTGCACTAACTGTGTACGGTTTGAAATATAACTATTTATCCATGACAGCAATGACCCATGAATACGGATGTTTGCTAATTTACTAATTAAGATGTTATGATTAACGCTATCGAAAGCTTTTGCAAAATCAGTATAAATAACATCTAACTGTGCATTTTGTTCAAAAGCCTCATAAATAAAATTTTGAAAAACTAGAATATTGGTAGTAGTTGAACGATTAGGGTAGAAGCCGTGTTGCTCTTCTACTATAATATTTTTTAAGTAACGGAAATATATTTAAAATCACAATTTTTTAAAAGTTTGGAAATTTCTGACGATTTTGTAATTGGCCTGTAGTTAGTAACATCAGTTTTACATTTTATTATAGTAATAGAGGTCATTGGTATGTTTGAATAAACTATGATAAGCATTTTTTGACTTTATCATGTCACGCAAGGCAGGAGAGTACCAAACAGGAAAAGTTTTTTTATTTATAAATTTACGTTTGATAGGGATATAAAGAGAGCAACTTTCATAAAGAATGTCATAGAAAAATTTAACAGTATCATTAATATTTAATGATGAGAGAAAATTCGAATTCACCTCAGACAAGTAATAACATAATTCAATATAATTACCGTTGCGAAAATCATAATAATAGTCATCATAATATAACGAAGATTCATAACAAACACGTTCGGAAGCAAATCGATAACGATGGATTGTATTTGTCCTCTGGAACCAACTCATCTAAACTTCTTTCCACTACTACACTATTCAGATTAGTAAAAACTAAATCTAGCATTCGATTATCACTGTTTGTTACACAATTTGATTGAAACATATTCCATAGATTTAAAGTTTCACATAAACTTTTAACAGTTTTAGAATTTAAGCCAAATACTGAAAGAGTATTATCGATATTCCACGATAAATGAGGAAGATTCCAGTCCCCCACTAGTAATATGTCGATGTTCATGTACATTTGTAAAATATTATCTATAGTAGATGATATTTTTTCAAAATATTCAATGTTACTACCTGGAGGACAATAAATAGAGCCGAAAATAATGTTTTTATGCGCAATTGTACATAATACAAATAATTGTTCAATTTCAGTAAAGGAAGTAGGTATTATTTTTGAAGGGTATGTATTATTAGCAGCAATTAGAACTCCACCACCTCTTTTGGCAATTTCTAATGGTCTATCTTTTCTGTATATGTTCATGCTATGAAGTCCAAGTTCCGAATTATATATTTTAGGTGTTAGCCATGTTTCAGTAAATATTATAACATCGATCATTAAAGGGGATTTAACAGGGCATTTAGGGTAATTTAGGCCAAAGGGAATGACATTGTATGCAAAATGATCAGTGATAAACCCCTCACACGTCCGTCATAGTCGGTAAAATTCAGATCTTCTAGGTAGTAAATTTATGACGGAAATTTGTTGTGTTGCATCATTATCAATTTTGCTTGCCTCAAAATCTGAACTGTCAAGAATATCGTCGTTTTCTCTAGTGTTTCCTCAAAACCATCATGTTCTTCCAATTTTTCATCCTCTTTACTTCCGGGTGCCATGGATGTTGTATTCATTCCTAGATCCTGAGCGTCTTTCTTTGAATCGTTATCGGCTTCTTTTAATTAGTATCTATCATCTATGTAGTAGATACTCGGTGGTATTTTGGGATGAGCATTTTTTTAAAATTTTTGTACCTTCCTGTATGAAATTTTGATTTGAATATTTTTATACTCCAACTTCTTTTTGCCTCAAAAAGGTATACTTAATAAATGTCGCCCCGAGCAACAGTTTCTGAGATAATTTGATTTTGCTTTATCTTTAATTAAATAAGCAAATTTGCCATTGCCTCTTCACACTTTATCTAGGCTTATGACTTAATAATTAAGTATGTTTAAAGGTCACTAGAGCCAACGGGCAACAACAATAATAAATTTAAAGACCAAATGGTCAACAACATAAATAAAGTAAAATCAAACTGGCCTTAACTTAGAGTCGTTTTGGTTTCACAACAAATGTTTAATATGGGCACTACCTTTCAATAAATATTAAATGTTTAATATCTATCAAAAATGTCAAAGATAAAGCAAAAATCAAATTATCTGATAAACTGTTGCTCGGAGCGACATTTATTAAGTATACTTTTTAGGGAGAAGAAGTTGAAGTATAAAATATTCAAATAAAAATTTCACATAGGAAGGCACAATAAAATTAGGACATTCCAATGTAAAAAAGTCCTGTAAGTGGCGCCCCCTGCAATGTACCATAAAAATGCGAACGGATTTCGAATTCTCATTCCAAAAAATGACCGACTAACTATTACTGTTAGGTTAGAGCAAAACTGTTCACGTAGCCAACTTTTTGAGATAAATTAAACAGCGAAAACAAAAATTTGCTTTGTTTTGACAGATGTGCTGTGTTTCATTGTTTTAAATTATTGCATCGCCTACTTACAAAAGTGCAAAATAACAAATTCGCTTGTAATTCCGTGATTTTCTAAAAGAACCTCTATAAACTATATATTGTTGAAAAGCTTACAAAATAAGGATTTTAATGAAGTCAAAGTCAACTATGGTTTCCATTTAAAAAAAACTAAGTTTATGTGGCATCTCGGCTATTGATGACCAAAGTTAAGAATTGACTTGTCTTGGCACTTTTTCCTGAATTTTTATCAACAGATGAAATATGGAACCCTATCGAAATTTGGAAAAATTCAATTTTAGTCCCTGCATCAAAAATGAAAAAGATAGCAAATGTTTGTTTTCGCTGTTTAATTTGTCTCAAAAGTTGGCCTAATGCTACGTGAACAGTTTTGCTCTAACAGTAATACTTACCGAAATATCCTGCAATCCCATCGAAATCGGTCCACCCCATTAAGAAAATTATCCAAGAAAACTAATAAAATATAATAACTTTGACGCTTTGTGTTTCGGAAACTATCAACTTTTGGAATAAGGTAATTTCGGTTAAATCGGGATATTTTAGTCCCAGAAATGTACAGTAGCTCAATGTACAACCTGTATACAAAATTAGTGCTGCAAGTTAGCAAAAGAACATCTTGAATTAAACTGATAAACAGAAGTTTGAAAAAATATTAATGGAAGTGAATACTTTTTGCAGTAATTACTGTGCCAAAAGTTTTTTGCATAGCAATAATTTATAGTGCAAATAATTTACTTTTGGCACTAGTGCAAAAAGTAGTGTAAAATGTAGTTTTTTTTAAATTGTTTATTTTATTTTTTTTGAATTTTTTGATCATACAAAAAAATTTTGTATTAAACATGTGCAAAATAATTATTTGTATAACTAGTGCAAAAAGTGCATATTTGTTGCATGATGCATGAAATTTGCAGCTCTCAATTTTGTACTAGTTTCACAAACAACTATTTTCGCTACCTATTCTTTGCGATACTTAGTGCTTATGCTTATGATCATAAACACGAAATAACTAATTACTATCGGTTTCAACAAGCAAGAGAAGAGTTTAAAATGTTATAATTTTTTTATTTGGCGTCGATTGGCATGTATGTACCTTGTACTACAATCTACTAGCAGTCATTGAATGCCAAATTTGTAGGTGGACTTTTTCTTACCTATAAATAAATCAAAAAACGACTGGTTTTGCACTTTTAGATAAGGAGAATTTGAAGTCGTGTAACTTCATTATTTTTAACTCAAAATATATGAAATTTTAAACAATAATGCATCCATCCTAGATGAAGTGTTAGTAATTACAGGTTTTCAATTTTGATAAAAATTGACCTTTTATCCGCACTTGGTAACTTTTTTTAAAATGCATTTTGTCTGTTTCTAATAAACCAAAAATGTGGTTATGAATTGATAGTAAATAATCATTAATAAATTATAAATATTAATTACATAACATCGTCTCAATAAATAAAAACTTTGTATTGCTGTCTTTATTAATGGGCACAAAGTTATGTAATTAATAGGTTTAATATATTAGTGATTATTTACTATCAATTCATATCTACAATTTGGTTTAGTCGAGACAGAAAAGTTTGCATGTTTAAAAAAGTTAGCAGGTACTGATAAAAGGTTCATTCTTATCAAAATTTTAAAACTTTTATAAGATTTGTAATACTAACCCGTTCATGTAGGATTATTGTTTAAAATTCCATATATTTTAAGATAAAAATAATGAAGTTACACGACTTCAAACTCTCCTTGCAAATTTGCAAAAACAGTCTGTTTTTTTAATTTATTTGTAAATAACTGCCGAAGAAGTCCACCTACAAATTTGACATTTATTGATCGCTAGTACATATCTATCTGGTACATACATGCCAACTTTCAAAACAATAGTACGCTAAATAGAAAAATTATAACATTCTAAACTCAGGTGTCTTGCTTTTTGAAACCGATTCTAGACACATGATAATGTTGCCCATAGCAATACCAAAATAATGAGAGCAAAAAAAACTTAGACCTTTTTCCTAATAATAGTTTCTTCTAATAATAACACAACTTAATAATTATTCATGGGTACACACTATTTGAAACTAATAAGTTTTTTACTCTAATGTCTTCACCTCGCATAAATTTTGTATCCGGCAGTTGCTTATGAATTTTTATTTGATTCTTTTCCCAGCCTTATTAATATGAGGCTATTATCTCACTCAACTCTTCTGGGAATTCTTCTCCTTCCAAAATTTTACTTAAGATCATTGTCATCTTGCCTTTCATTTTCTCCCCTGTATATTCCCCAGTGTGTGTCTTGAATTCTACTTTTCTATCTTCACTTTTTCCATGCTTTTTTATTTCCTCTTTCTGTATCCTTTCCTTTCTTAACCACCACCAACTTACGTCTTCCATTTGCCTTTTCTTTTTTTTTCTAACTACATTTTTTCCTTGTTTAATTTTATTCCTCTGATTCCTCCTTTCTTGTTAATTCTCTTCTATTTTTCTTACCATTACCATCCCTTCTTGTTTCTTTTCCTTTCGGTTTTTCTATTTTTTTAAATCTTATCTTATATCTTTTTATACTTCCCTCGGTCTAAACTTTTTCATTTTGTATTCCCTCAATTCTTTTAGATACTCATCTTCAATTCCCCTTTTTTTCGTTTCACTCTTTTTAATTCTTACTATTCCTAAACAAAATCTTATTTTTTACTATTTTTTTAATTTCCTAGACTACTTGCACGTTTTTAATAATACCAGATGTTTTGTTACATTTTATGTATAATCCAGATAGACAAATATCTTTAGACAAGGACATTTTAGTCATTATTTCGAATACTTACACTTTTTCTTCAAATGAAAGTTGCATATAAGTTGTTTGAATACAACAATATTTTTTATTAAATAAATAATTATCTACTAAGATTTTATTTAACAATGGTGGTACATTAATTACACACAAATAAAATGTTTATTTAAACTTTTTTTCCTAAAATTACTTATTATTTCTTTTCTTCAAAGTTTCATAAATTTGAATTTACAATAAATATTTGATACTCATTGAAAAAACATATTCGATACCTTAGTATCTATAATATGAAAATAATTGCTGTTGCCGGAAAAAGTTACTTTTCTAGCATTATACTATAGATTTCAGGCTATGTCTTGGGGTGGTTTAAGTATGTCAAAATGAAATTGTACGTGATAAACTGGTTTGTTACAAATTCGGAAATAAATATGACAAAAATATACAATTATCGAGGGAAATCCAATAAGCAATCAAAGTGATTGGCAATATGAGTACCATTTACGTAGATTAATCACCATTGGCATCAATAGCTGCTGTCCCTTTCACATAGACAGACCACTTGAACCAGCCTTTTGACGGGACCGCTTCTAATGTTAGTGCCATTCACAAGACTAGACTTTACTAGTATCTTAATTAGTGCAATGTTCACCCTCATTACTCTTGTAGTCAACCCTCAGTTACTGTGTAGGGTAGGTTGTACGTTATTATAGATTAAACTCGATCGTTTTCAGAAACAGATGGAAACAGAAACAAAAACCCAATCATTAAATGTATAATTAAGTTTCTAAAATTTTTCTTGAAATTATTATAGTTTGTTGTATATTAAATTGCGCAATTGTGATTATACGTATGCATATTGTAAAAGTTATAAAATTGTAAGCGGCCGGTTAGTTATAACAACAAAGACAAAGGGGATTGATCAATTTGCTTTTAAGTCACTTTAGTTGTTTAATGAACCGAATTTTCAAATGTTTGGGTATCATCAAATCTATACCTAAAACAGAGTTTTTTTTATTTTGTTGACGAATATAGCGCACAAACAAATTAAACTTTGAAAGTCCAAAAGTAAAATTACAGAATTTTTGATAAAAATTTACAAAGTTAATTTAACTGCTTTATTTGCCGAATTTAACCCAAGTTCCTTACATTACACTGGGGTGTGTTTGCACATTCGTGAAATATTATGAAATACGTAACATACTTCTGTGTAATGTTACTTAACATTTGCCCCAACTTTATTTATAATTAACTTAAAATTAATTGAGGGATTTTAGAATTTCAATTACGTTATAATACTAAAAAGTTTGTTTTTTAAGTTTGCTGTTTCACTTTATTACTCTTTTACTATCTTGCTTCTTTTATTATTTTTTTATGTTACTTCACGAAAAACAAACCATTAAAACTGTTTATGAGTTTTTAGTAACGCTAGAGCCGTTTTTTTTTCTCGATAATTTCGATATAAAACTTGTGTTATTCCTTGTAATAATTAATTATTAAAAATTTCCATACCAATTCTGTAGTGACGTATGTTAGAATATAAAAGCCTCTAAAATAATTTTCTCCGGGGTATTTGTTGTTTCTGGAATCTAAAATTGAAAATGTTGTGAAACATTGTTTTGTAAAGCTTCTTTATTCTTACCATTCTTGGCTACTTATATTGACGCAGACATTCTACTTATATTAAATAGAGATAAGGAATATTCAACAATTACTTATTAAAGAGCGTTTCGAAAGAAGTACTTATTGTACTTGTTAGTATCGTTTCTCGTAATTTATTTTTGAGTGATTGACTTTTGTCTGAGGTTTAATTATGTATCATTCTAATTTATTAAGCATGCTACAAAATTTTACAATAGAAGTAAAACACCTTCAATTGGAAATAAGAAGGAAAATTTCATAATGAAAAAAAAGGGCAGGTAAAATTGAGATGGTATGAAACAATACAAGATTCGAAAAGGAAAAAACGGAATAACTAGTAATAACAAACTTAACAATGAATAAGAGACGCAAACAGCCTAAAAAATGTATGACTAAAAACAAAAATTAGATTTGGACATCAAAGTTCTAAATGCATACAATTTAGGACTATAATGTGTTTTGTCGAATAAATAATGAAACATGAAATAAATAACAGAATATAGCTGACCATCAAGTATTTATAAGTAATGTCAGACTGATATTGTAATAATCCTTGTAAACAGTTAAGACGATTTGATCAATGTGCAGAATGTACAAAAATAAACGAGTAAAGCACACATAAAAAAAGTTTTAAAAAAAGCGCAAACGATAGGAAAACAAAAAACTGGAATAATGAACTAGCAACAACACTGCAAGAGAAGAAATAAAAATGAACAGAAGCCCAAAATTATCGCATGATAGAAAAGTTAATAAAATAAAGTAAACAACAGAACACCTTACACCTACAAGTATGAAGGGTTGATATTATGCGTGCGTATTATTCCTGCAATATTTAATTTATCTGAATCATATCATTTTATCAGCTTTCCAAAAATATGGTTTCTAAGATTCGTGGATTTATCGAAAATAAATTATGGACTATTCCAGCAAAAAACACTAAAATCCAGTAACTTGGTAGGATAGTGCGGTTAATAACTGATGAACACTGTAGGAAAGATTTACAGTGTGTATCACCAAACCCTAGGTTCAGTTTTTTTGTCTAATATCCAAAATATGAATCTAGGGACGGTTTTTTTTTATTTTGACAAATTCTGAGGTCTTACCATTAACGAAAATGGGACCAATTGTGAGAGGTTTGAAAAAATACCTGGTTAGACGGTGTTGAATATTTAGGAAAAGTGTACACAGTTGCCACTTTCTGTGTAGTTAGGGTTGAGTTCGCAGCCCTTTGTCTCAAAACACCATAATTTTTCTTTACTGCCAGTGTTTGTAACGTTAAATGTCAATATAATTGGTAAACATACATTTCAATATTGTTGGAATTCACTTAGCATTCGAAGATATTAATCGATATTAATACAAATTTATTGTTTAGAAATGTTTAGGTTTTAGTGGTTTTCCTAAACCTTGAAGTAAGTGCTTTGCCAAGACGAACCAATCCACAATTGCACACGGTTTCGTCACCACACTGTACAGGTTTATACTGATCTTCTGGGGCACCATACATAACACTTACATCACAATACAATATTTAAACTGTACCATACGATTAAATAAACAAATATCTATATGCATGTATGTTTTTATATGCATTATTTGTTTATTCTGAATGGTGGAAACAATAATGCTATTAGTAACTAACACGTAAAATGTGCATAGGTCAAGATCGACTATCCATTCAGGGTCGAGCACAATATTTCACCGCGATCAATATTTAATACAAATTAGTCTACATTTGCTCGTGTAGTTTATTGTACCCTCGCTTTGCAGTCATGCACAAATCTCACTGGCATAAAAGTGCATTTTACAGCATGTAACATGAAGATGTTTACTTGTAAGTTTATTACATTTCTAAATTTTCGGAATCAGGTACTGCATTTTGAACAAGAACAACCTTGTACAGAACATATACATAAAAGGTCATTAAAACCAAATGAGGAAATAATAGACAATTTTAGTATTCTTATGAGTTACTAATTTTTTAAAAATAGATCTGAAAAATGCAAATCGAAATGGAAACAATGTTAGATAGGCCCACTGGTTAATTTAGTATAATATATTGTATTTATCTATTATTTTAATTTACGAAGTAATTTAAAGTTCATCATTTAGAAATTTAGATAATTTAAATATATTAAGCAAATGTATGTTTTTTTCCAAAAATGTTCTTTTCAGTAAAACATACTTTGAACATTCCTGTTATTTAATAAAAGTTTTCTACGCCTACTTCTTGTATGAATCCATGTATACGAACACTGAAAGTAGGCTCTTTCTACAAATGTATCATTTTATATTGTTCCTTTTTCTCATTGGTGAAAAAAAAACGCTGGGTAATAACTAGAATGTAAAATATGTAAAACGTGTAAGGTTAGAAGCGATTGTCTAATATTTCATCCGCATCTACTTACCTTAGAAAAAATCAATTTATTGACAATCGCTGTTTATTGAAGTATTACGTGTTTTTAAATTCTTTATTGGTGAGCGTACAAAAGTATTGTACATAATTCGAGCAGTAAACATTTTTATTCTTGCGTAATTTATTGTAGTCTTGCTTCGCAGTCGTGCAACTTCCTACCCGGAACAAAAAATGCGGTATTCGATTATTTTGCCTGTAGATTTCCAAATTTTAAATAAAGGTGCTTGCACAGTGGTAGAAGTCTATGAATTAAAATTAAAAAAATATTGTAGTTTCAACAGAAAACAAAAAAAAAAATAATGTGATATTGGTATTTGATTTGATGTTTTATGATTTTGTGCATTTTTCTTTTTTTGCAAAGATGGAACGACTTCATTTCAACAACATAACGAAGATTTTCTCGGTTTGGTTTAGAATAGAGAGAGCTTTCGGTTGTCCTATTTTGGGGGTTGTATTTACAGTGCGAAAGATGAAGTGATTGTTCAAAATTCATCTTTAACTATTGGAAAGTTCCTGAATTATATCGAATATGTTTTATTACGTAAATATCTGAAATTAAAAAAAATAGAAAAATTGGTCTTTTGAAAAAGTTGTAAACAATTAAAAATCCGTTTGTCAACTTAGGATTTTCTATAATACTAATCGAAAAATATTATTAGAATGGACCAATGAAAAAAATGTTTTAAATAATTTTTTGAATCATTTGCTAATGTTATTGTCACAAAAACACGGTGTTGCAGTATGTTTGTACATATTATTTATTAACAATTATAAGCATTAAAATTTAATCGTGCCGATAAAACCAAGTATTTTTGTACAATACAGTACAGAATGTTATGCATTTTAAGTTATCGCTTAGATAACGATTTGCATTTAAACATTCAATCGTCGTTACAGTTATCTGTTGGCATTACTTAGTTTATACTATTTGTACGTGTTTCTATACACGAGATGTCGCAAGACATGCATTTCACTTATGTTAATTAAAATTCAAGTTTTAAATAATTTAAAACTGATTACACTATATATATATATATATATATATATATATATATATATATATATATATATATATATATATATATATATATATATAATCAAAAAATCTTGTTTACCGTAAGGTGTAAGATATTTAAATTTCATCACTGATTTCATTCAAGTTCGTACACAAATTTATTCCATTTCTTCTTGTCTTTTGCCAGTTTTTTGCTTCTGTCCATGTTTTATTTTTCCTTTTAATTATTTCTGATATTTCATTGTTCCAGGTTTTCTTCGGTCTTCCTTGTTTTTTGACTTTATGAACTCCTGCTTTCCATATGTTTTTACTTGTCTATTATTTTCCATTCTACATATATGTCCAAACCATCGTAACTGTTGTTTCTCTATTGTTTTCTTTACTGCTTCTATTTCAAGTTCTTCTCGTACTGTGTCGTTTCGAATTCTATCTTTTCTTGTAATTCCCTTAACCTTTCTTAAATATTTCATCTCCGTCGCTTGTATTTTGCTATTCATTGTTTTTGTCATTATCCAGCTCTCACTTCCATATGTTAATATTGGCCTATAAATTGTTTTATATACTGTCATTTTAGTTCTTTTGCTTATTTCTTTTTCCTATGAACGTTTTATTTATGCTGTGGTATAATTTTGTTGCACTATTAACTCTTTCATCCACTTCCATGTCCATTTTCCTTCTCTCTGTATTATTACTCCTAGATATTTGAAGGCTTCTACTTGTTCTAACTTTTCTTGGTTTATTTCTATATTTACGTTCTTGTTTTCTTTACTCACTATCATCACTTTTGTCTTGCTCGCATTTACTTTCATGTTCCTTTTATCTAATTCTTCTTCCCAAATCTGTATATTTCTTTGTAAATCTTTTTTCTGTGGGTGCAAATATTATCAAGTCGTCTGCGTACGCGCACTCTGATACATAGACCGGTAGTAAGTTTATGTACCCAACATGTAATTTTTGTTTTATCTTTTGTCGCTTTTATCACATCATCCATTATGATTGTGAAAAGTGTTGGACTCATTACTCCCCTTGTCTAAGACCGTCTGTAATTTCGAAGTAATCAGATTCCATGTTGTCCTTCCTTATATAGTTTTTATTGTTGTTATATAAACTTTTACTGCTGTTCTTAATTTCACACTAATGTTTCTGTTCTTCAAGCTTTCCCAGACATCACTTTGTTTAACACTATCAAACGCTTTTGTAAGTCTAAAAATATCATGTATATTTCTTTGTTAGTTGTTCTCGCTTTTTCTATTAGTTGCTTTACACTAAAAATATGATCCTGTACGCTTTTCCCTTTTCTGAATCCACTTTGCGATTCCTCTAATTGACTTTCTATGATATTTCTCAACCTTTTCTCTAATATCCTTTCATATGTCTTGCCTACTACACTCAGTAATGTAATACCTCTATAATTAGCACAATCTCTTCGGTCTCCTTTCTTAAACAGCGGTATTGTTATACCAATCGCCCAATCTTCCGATATTTTTCCTGTGTTCCAGGCTCTGTTGAAAATTTGTGTTAACATCTCTGTTCCTCTTTTTCCTATATTCTTTAACATTTCCCCAGTTATTTTGTCATGGCCTGCTGATTTTCCTCTTTTTATTTCTTTCAAAGCTACTAATACTTCATCTATTTGTATATTTTGATCGTCATTTTCCAGTTCTACTTCTACTATTTTATTATTTATCTCGTTGTTTGCTTCGTTATTATTATGAAGTTCTTGAAAATACTCTTTCCATCTTCTTATAATGTCTTTGTCTTGCGTTATTATACTGTTGTCTTTCGCTTTTAGTTGTTTCGATTTGTACTGTTCATTTTTCTTAAATTTTTAAAACTTTATAAAATAACTTTTGATTTCCTTTACTGTCTTGTTCCATTCTTTTACCAAAGTCTTCCCATGATTTTGTTTAGCTTCTGATACCATCTGCTTTACTTTTATTCTTTGGTTTTGTATTCTAAGTAACTCTCTTCCGATCTATTTCTTAAATATTTTTTCCATTTTTCTTTCTTATTTTTACTTGCTGTTTTATTTCTTGGTTCCACCATTTCGTCTGTTTCCTATCTTTATTTATCGCTGTTATTCCACATATTTCATGTGCTGTCTGTAAAATTATATTCTTGAATATATCCACATTTCTTCTAGCTCTGATACTTCCGCAAGATCTTTATTTTCATTCATTTTTATTTGTATTCGTTGCTGATATTTATATGCCGTAATTCTTTCCTGTAACTTATAAGCCTTTATAACTTCTTTTCTTTTATGGTGGGTTGGTTTTTCTTGTTGGCGGTTTTTATATCTATGCGTACTTTTGCTATCACTAAATAGTGGTCGCTATAAATTTCAGTCCTCTTCTTACCTTTACGTCTAATATTTCTTTTCTGTAATCCTTGTTAATTAGTACATAATCTATTATTGACTTTTCTCCTCTCGTTGGCATTTCCCTGGTGTATTTATGGATATCGCGATGCTTATAAAACGTGTTTGTCACTATTAAATTGTTGTTTACACAAAAATTTATTAGTCTTTCGCCGTTATTATTTTTGTGACCTCTCCTTCATTACCAATGACATCTCTTGAATCAGCGTTTCTTCGACCAACTCGCCCGTTGAAATCACCTAACACTAATACTCTTCCACTTATATCTTCCAGTAATTCGTTCAACAACTCCCAGAACTCATCTTTTATATTTGTTTTTCATCTTCACTAGGTCCATATATTATTAACAATGTTATTTTTACTTGTTCATCTAGTTTAATTACTATTTTTAGTATTCTTGGTGATATAAACTCCCACTTGCTTATATTGCTTACATACTGTTTTTTAATTAAGCATCCTACCCCTGCTGCCGCTCTTTCTTCCTGATTTACTCCACTAAATATAAATATATGTCCTCCTTCTAATGAGATTATACCTTGCCCCTTTTTTTCGTTTCTGTAATTGCTAAAATATCTAGTTTTGTGTCTTCAAATTCTTGTACCAATTCTTGCTCCTTTCCAATTACACTTCTAACATTCCATGTGCCCACTTTCAGTTTAAACTCATTTTTTTCTTTCTTGATTGTATCTTTTTTGTAATTTATTTGCTTGTCCAAGTCCTTTGCCATGTCCGTCTTTTTATTTTCTGCCATTTCCTTCTTTAGTTTTTGGTGCATTAGATTCCTCTAGTGCGCCCTTTTCTTCGTTCCATTTCCATACTTTACCGTCTATCGTTAATTTTTGATAACCAATTTTAATATTTTTGCCTTGCTTTCTTTCTTCTGTTGCTCTTGTTCTTATTTGTTTTTCGACTTCTCTCTAATTTTGTTAAGTCATTGTTAATAAATATTTGTTCACCTCTTATGTTCTTCAATTTGTTTTTATTTTTCATTATCTCCAATTTGTCTTTCAGGTTTTCAAATTCTACCACACACATTTTGGTTCCAATTATATATGCGGTTTTAATCGGCACATCCACTTCCAATTTCTGTTGCAAAAATTTCCCATTTCTTCTTTTATGTTGCTGTCGTGTTTATATTTGTCCATGTTCAATCCTGATACTACTACGTTATTCCATTTCCTTTCTCTTTCCATTTTTCAAGTCGTATATTTGTCCCACGTAGTTCATTTTTATCTGTCGATACTCGTTTTTTATTATTTCGTTTTCTTTCTTTATTTTATCATTTTCCGCTTCTAATTTTCTTATTTTTTCTTGGTACTCTTGTTGATCTGTTCTTATTTGACTAACTTCTAGTGATAAATTTTGTAGTACGCTTAATATTTTATCAATTTTATTTTCATCGTGATGTTTTTTGGAGATCTTAAGGTCTTTTACTACTATTAAATATTTCTTTTCTTCGTCACTTGATGCATGTCGTTCTGTTCGCTTTCTTTTTCCTTCCTCCGTTGAGCTCATGTTGTTTTGTTTTTGCTTTGATTTTCGTTGATATTAATATGCACTTTGTGCGTTAATTTTAAATTTAATTTAAATTAAGTTAAATTTCCACGACTTCTTTTGTTTTGTCCCGTACACGAATTTAATTAAATTAAATCGTTTCTTGTATTACGTATTGTCTATTTAATAACCGCCCATAACTATCACTTAACGTTGTCTGTTCAAATGTGATAACTACTATCACTATCATTCGTTCGTACACAAATATCCACTATTTCGTATTTACTTATTACTTGTTAATTAATATTTGTACTTACATTACACTTTATGAGGTTCCTAATCTTTTTAATTGAGTCTTTTTGCTTATTATTTAGTTATGTTCATAAATCACCCGGTAACTAACGCTCGCAATGTTCGAATTTCGAATTTAATTGCGGAACACCAATACCGACGTCCACAACAATTTACAAATTCACCAGAGTTTTGGTAAAAATAACCGATATTAAAATATAATAACCTCAGCATTTCCTGTTGTTGTCAAATTTCTTTTCAAATTTGATGTCTAATTAAATATTTAACTTTTTTGTTGTTATTAATCTACAAATAATTTTATTAAATCAAACGAAAATAATAAATTATTATGGAAATATTGATAGTTATTTATGTAACCAGTGACGAAACACATGATTTTTGACAAATCAAAATCATCTTTTTATTACATGTTACATATATTTTTAAGTTTGAATTCAAATTTATGGAGTGTCGCCCGTTTCCATTTTCAAAAAACGTCAAAATTGTATGATGAAAAGTTATTAGTCATAACTAGTTACATTGGTTATGAAAAATGTCACTTTATATGTTAAAATTAGACAAAACTGCTTTTAAACATTTAACTAAAGAAAAAAGTCCTTAAATTAATTTTGTTATATATTAATTATAACTTTTAATCTTAGGCAGCAGTTTGTATCTATGTTTTTGACGTGTAATTTCTTTACATTGCTTCAAAGCTAATTATTCTATGATTTTTTAGCTGTTTTCCATTATATTATACATGTCGGTAAGTCGAAAGTACTTTAACCGCTGTTTATTTTTTTATTTGCATGAAATGAAAGTAATGAGAAAACTGAATTTATTTTCCCGCTTTTTGAGTGATGTTTGCTAAGCTAAGTTATATTCACACACAATTTGGAAGGATCACAGATACTATGTTTGTATGTATTTATAGAATATAAACCGTCTGATCAAAAAAATTTTTCTTCAACTTTAAATATAATTAATTAAAATTAATAAAATTCGTTAAAATGGTAAAAATAAGCTACTTGTTTTTACTTTTATTTTATTTGATGTGAAGTTACAAACCGTATCTGTCACTGCTGTTCAAGCTCTTTTAGAATGCAAACTTGCCGTGATCTTTTCAATTCCACGCCAAAGTTACTGGACTGTGTACTAATTTGGATGCGATGTGCCACTTGCAGCTTCAGCTTGACGGATTCTCTAAAGCTGCTACTGACAGTCGAGTTGCCTATTTAAAATTTAAAACTAAACTTTACAAACTCTCCTTTTCCTGTTTATGATTCAGATTTAGCAGCCTTGCGATTTCCGTTTATTTTAATGGAATATTCAAGTTTATTATAAAGTTGAGAGTTGACTTCAAATGTGATACTTTAGTATAGAATACGAACAAGAAAATTTCTAAACTAAGATTTTCGTTACAGACAAAGGCTAATGAAACGGCGTTGCATTCTGCAGCGCAGTACGGACATACTTCCGTTGTTCACTTATTACTAGAACACGGTTGTGATCCTGGTATTAGAAATAATAGGGGAGAAACTGCTCTTGATTTAGCTGCTCAGTATGGAAGGTAATCGATGGAGATTTTATTATTTTCATATCTTCTTGAACAAACAATTGGTACGTAATATTTCTTCCAGATTGGATGCTGTAGAATTACTAGTTATGACCTATCCCGTCTTAATTCAGCCCATGCAAAGGGCTCTTCCTGAAACGATATTTCCACACACCGCGTTGCATTTAGCTAGCAGAAATGGACACAAGTAAGTAATTAATCTAACAAAAAAAAATATCGGACGTTGAATTATTGAATTTAGTCAAAAAATTAACTAGTGATACTACGTTGACCACCAATTAGCGAATCTATTTCTACTGTCGGTTCCTCGCTGTTTGATTATATCACAATTTCACATTATACATACGTGTAACTAATTGAAATGCACTTGCTACCTGTCTGGGAGTGTGGAAAGGTTTCCATGCAACAGCTTGTTTACGGTAAACACCTATGCGCATATTGCGTGTAATTGTAATCGCTTCCACCAAGTGCTCATTTACACTAATTCATCCATTTCTAGTTATTAGGGCATAATACATTTGCAGCTCATTTTTATCCTATTATTTGGAATGGAATTAAAATTGAATCATTTCGATCTATACTCAATAAGTATAAAAAAATTCCAATATGAGAATATCGAGTTTAATTAAATTAACAAAAATTTAATTAAATATTATATGTTTACCTTTGCAAATATTACATATACTGATGAATGTAAGATTAATTAGTATTCAAACTAGCTTCTTAACAGTGATGTAGCTTTAGTAAAGTGTACTTGCACGTGAATAATCAACCTTTGAAGAATAATTTAATCTGTACTACAGATTTAACTACATTTACTTGTTTGATGGAAATTGTTGGTAAGACGTAATATATTAAAAAAAATTAAAACTTAAGTAACTTTATGAGCAATTTCTATTTTCACATTTTACCATAAATAGGCGTAAAATGTGCTGTAACGTCCACTAGGGCGTGATATGTGTGTTAGGTCACGCGTATGTGAAACTGATTGCAACCATATGCGCCCTTTACTGGATTAAGCTTATTGCCGTTCATTCACCGTGCCATTTTCTATAACCAGATGCATCTTCCATTAAAATAACGTTAAACTTTCATGCCGATTATTAACCACGGTTTAAATTAAATCTTGAATTATTAATTAAGTTGTTTAAATATTCAGAGCCGTCGTTGAAGTTTTATTGCGTTCCGGATTTGACGTTAACGTTAGAACTCCGGCTGGAACGGCACTTCACGAAGCCGCCTTGTGCGGTAAAATAGAAGTAGTTCGAACACTTCTTGAAAACGGCGCGGATATGTCGATTAGAGATGCTCATAATTATACCGTTACCGGCTTGTTAAGTCAATTTCCGGCGCAAGCAACTCAAGAAATAACGGGTATTATAAAAAGTGAGTGTTAGATGTAGCCCGAAAACAATTGTTTAACATTATCTGTTAATAAGGATACGCCAGATCGTGGATAGCTCAAGATAGCGACTGAAGAGCATCAGTCAACCTTTCCCTCCAGTTCCTAGTACAACTTCCGAATTAGGTAGTCCTTACGAAAACGTCCGCCCCTCATCGAGGGGTAGGTCCTACCACAGAACCTTCTCCGGGTACGTCACCTCATCGTTGGGACTTTTATCGTCATGCTCGTTCAGTAGATGGCGTTGAAGATAGAAGGACTTCAGGTACATCTGCGATGTCGATGTAAGTATTCACTATTTGTGTAATCGTTTGTGGCTTAGTAGAAATTACATGCATGGCTTAGCATGCACGCATGTTCCAGGCCTCATCACGGTTTTATAAGAGCTACCTATCAACAAACGTACGAGACAAAGAACAAAACTTCTTCCGGCATTGCATGATTCCTCAAAATCGTCTAATTTGGATCGTATAGCGTTTGCATTTGGCCAGAAACTTAGTTTAGAAAGGAACATTCTTCTTCGGGATCTTCTTATACAACAGCTCTGATTGTTCCAGAGGCTCTGATAATAGTGTTTTTCACACTCACCTGCTCCAAAACTATTTATGGATTCTAGTGGTCATTCTGAAGATCTTCATTTTCTTTCCAACAGTCGCGAAGCCGATCGTACAGTTTGTCTTCCACGGCTTCGAGTACAAGCTATCCGAGAAGGCCAGATGAGTGGAGGTACACCATTTCATATGCCTATGAATAACATTAAAGGCAGTCGAAGTCCAAGTTCTAATAACAAAGTTTCGGTTAGTTATAATTGTTGAAAATTTATTTTTATTGCACAGTGTGTTTCCTTTTTCACAGCCTACGCCTCCGAAGAAACCGCCACGTAGAAATCTTTCCGGGTCTCCGACTCATTTACATCCTATGTCCATGTCTATCGATGGCGTTAGTAATAATGCTTACAGTACATATTTCTCGCTCATAGTGGGACGCGAAGTCATAGTGATTTAAACGACCTGGAGCACGAAAAAAAAGAAAGATTAGTTCACGGTCGCAGCGTAGATCAGTACGTTGAAATGAATACAGTATTTAATATTGCGTTAGACGAAGAAGAAGAGCGACCACCAAAAGAAATTGCACAGAGGGAAAAGCGAAGATTTAGATACTCGGAAACCTCATTCGCATGTAGAACCCGTTGCAATTACGTCCATGTATGAAAATATGATCGTAAAACAGCAAAATCCAAAACGTAAATTGCGAAGAAATCCGAAGTATACGAAGATTACGATTTTCGAAATAAGATGAACCGGTTAAAACAAGTTCTTCGGCACCCGAATCTACATTCAGTATCTAGTGCGTTTATTATGATTAAGGATGATTACAAAGACAATTGTCACGATATCGGCGAAAATGAAGCTACGATGCAAAGGGTGTCGAATCCGTTTAACAATCCACTTAGCCCTACTCATTATCTTCAACCCCCTACTCACGATCACCCCACCTCCTTCCGCTATGCAAGCGGAAAATATAATTACGAGCGAGTGCGACCTCTTAGTCAGGTAAGTCTATAACGGGCTCGTTGTATGTACCTTTTATAGAATGATAGACGGATTAATTTAAAAGTATTAAATTAGTTAATTTGTTTATATTTGCCATAAATATATTTGTTGTTAATTTTTAACAGTATTTTATGTCCTCGTTATTTTGTGAATAAAAATGCTTTAGGAGTACTCGTGTTATTGCTTTGTGTGGCACATTACCTTTAACCGCGCATTTTATGTTTAATTTTATTTACTCTGGATAACACTATATGAACTAGTCGAGAATCGCCCTGTTTTGTTTCCTTTATCTAGCAGCAAACATTAAAAAGAAGGGCATGGTGGAATTACGATTTCCTTTTTTAGTTTCCGCTTTTTATTTTCACACAATATTTGCATGAAACAAGGCACGAATTTTTAGAGCACGTACATTGCGCTATTCAATATAGCAAGCATCGTGAATTTGGCATTGTAAGAATTCCTGCTAGCTAGATATTCTTGGGTTCACCAGAATACAAGAGAAAATCTAAGGATATGGAAACGGAAACGCAAGAGGAATATTTATTCATATGTGATGAGTCTAGTGAAAGTTTTTCTAGCAGTGTTTCTCTGTCGGACAAGAGTGTAGATAACGTCGTCGAGGAATACCAATCGGACTCGCCGTTTGCAGGTACGATTACCCAAAGTATTTTATTTGGATTCGTGTGTTAGATCATTTTTTAAAATTTACTTGTTGCAACAATAGAAACTGTTCAAATAAATTATTCGATAAATGCAATTAGTTATCATTATATTCGATGTCGTAAAAAATATCTATTTTTTATTTTCTGTAAAAAATTTCGCGTTAGAGAAAATAATTTTTATTTATTTAGAATATATTTCAAACAGGTTTTTTCTCAAATATTTAAAATGAAAACATGTTCTAAACTAAAATACATTTTCTGCAACTTTTGTTTGAATTTTTCACGTAACTTTATAGATGTGTGCTCGTTTCTCATCGTATTTTATGCACATGTTTGCATAGAAAAGTAAAATCCAGAAGGTAACCCCTTCAATTAAAAAAAATTAATCATTTAGGTTACGTTCTGCGCATTTACGCCTATTTTTAATATCTATCGTATTCTGTAGAAAACATAAATAATTATTAAGAGTAATTTTTGTTAAATTTAAAGAATTTTGTCCCTATTGGCTCAAAAATCATTAAACTAAATTTCAAAAGTATCGGGATGTGTTAATTTAACTAAAATAATAACATTATTCTAAGAGTAGATAAAGTTGAGACTTTAGACCCTTCATTAGCGTGAATAAAACTTTAAGCAAAAGTGATCAATATAAGGTTTTCTCAACACGTGTGAATCGAATTAGAGCGCTTTGCAACAATTTTTTAGGACGCATTTGCGGTTTTTCTCAAATTAAACTAAATTTTTTATAGCTTATCGTATTCTGTACACATTTGTGCATAGTAAAACGGTATATACAGAAGATAGTCCAGTTAACTAAATACTATTCAGCTTATTAAAAAAAGTGAAAAATTAAAAAAAAAAATAAATAGGGAGAGGTCGTTCTCGTTGTCTAAGTTATTAATTTTTATGGAGGCGACTGCTTTCGGGAATTTATTTTGCCTATATAAAATGTGTACAGATTCGTTATTAAAAAATTTATAAGAAGTGAATTTTTTAGTTAAATTTGAAAACACGGACGTAAATGAACTCCTGCTAAAATCCACGTCAATCGATCTAAATGATTATTTTTAATGAGGGGGCTGTTGTTACTTTTTCTTATGCAAAAACGTGTACAAAATGCGATGCAGTTATTAAAAAATTCTATGCAACGCGATTTACTTTATGATTTAAAAAAATAAAGATCAGAATCGATGTAAACTAACTAGAACGCAATGCGATGACTTGTGGATTAACTGATTGTTTTTAAATGGCTGTGCTTTGTACTTTCAAACGTGGTTTCTAAAAGATTAAATAATCACATATATGTAGGTCTACATTTTACACTGTATTATGAAGATTTATTTATTCGTATAGTACATTTTTAATATTGTATTGTGATGTAAGTGTTATGTGTGGTGCTCCAGAGGATCAGTATAAACCTGTATAGTGTGGTGACGAAACCATGTGCAATTATGAATTGGTTCGTCTTGTCAAAGCATTTGCTTCAAGGTTTAGGAAAACCACTAAAACCTAAACATGCCAACCCTTACCCATCTAAGTATTGATATGTAATAATATTAATTAAGTGTGTAAACATTATAGAAGGTAAATAAGAATATAAAAACATAACAGCACAGCCATTCCAAGCGACCAGTCAACAATGCCAAAAAAAAATAGTAGGTTAAAGAAATATCAAACAAAATAATGAAAAAAAAGTAATCAGGACAGGGAATACAAAATATTGCTTAACTTCAGATGTTCTTCAGATTAGTAAGCCCTAATATATATCTTCATCCGTTAAATTATGAATGTTTGAAACCCTCCTTTAAACTTTGTTAATTGACAATCCTCCACAATATGTGCAACGGTCTCTGGTTTGTTTCCACATTCACAACATGGAGTTGCATTTTGAATGGATTGTTATTACTTACTACTACATCCTTACTTGCTTCTTTGGACAAAGTGGCGCCCCTTTGATTTCTTTTTAAGACTGGATTTGAAAATATTTCTTTTATTTATTTACTTATTTATTTTTTTAATTTATTTATTTCATTTTCAATTAAGTTTTAGTTATTGTTCGAAACAGAGAAACAATGGGTTTTTAAAAATAGTTCAAATAAAAGTTATAGATAATAAAATTGGTCTCATTTTTTGTAATTATTATTGTTAAAGATATTGTTAAAAAAGATGAGGTGAGATAAAATTGTTTGAACAAAGGTTGTGCATTAGTAATATTTTCGAAATGTTGTTCATAATTCTGTAAATTCTTATGGGAATTAGAGAGGCAAGAAATTATATTAAAGAACAGAGAGAAAAAATTGATTTTTGTTTATAGGAAATAAATACAATTAAAAATTACAATTACAAAAATTGATTGTGGTAAATATGGAAAAGAAACGGAAAAGGAATTAAAAGAATAATCTGATTATAAAGAGAATTGGATACGATTATTCCGTGTGTCCCACTGAAAAGTTGACAGGCATTTGCTATGTGAAATTAAAAAACAACAAATCTTTTCCTGCACAATATAACAACATATTTTTTAGGTAAGATAAAATCGTGGATAAAATAGAACAAATTTATGTGATCATAATAATATTTAAAACGTATACTAAGTGACATAGAAAGAAGAACGCCCAGTAGTAATGAATTTATTTGAACAATTTTGGTATACTAGTGTATACGAATTAGATTAGTAAACGATCACAATTTGATAAAAATTAAACTGTAAACTTCTTCAAAAAACTTAATAATGTGTTGCTCCACCACGATGTTCTGTGGACTCATTAACACGTCTGGGCATACTTCTAATGAGGTGATCGATTTCTTCTTGAGGTATCTCATCCCATGCTATCTGTAACTGATACTGCAAAGCCGCTAGAGTTTGTGCAGGGTGGGGTAAATTGAGTAATCTTCTTCCCAAAATATCCCAGACGTGCTCGATGGGCGAAAGATCATGAGATCTTGGTGGCCAAGGCAACAAAGCAATTTGATTGGCCTCAAATGAGCCAAAAGAAACATGAGGTCGTGCGTTGTCTTGTTGGAATGTGCTGTTGGGGATGGTCTGAACATAAGGTACAATATGGGGTCTACGGCCTCCTGGATGTAGCGCGCAGCGGTCATGTTACCTCTAATGAAGACGAAAGGTGACCTACTTCCAATAGCAATAGCTCGTCATACCATAACTCATACTGTGTGGTGCACATGCCTATTCACAAAAATTGGGGATCTTGTCTTCTCACCCTTGCACGACCGTCATGCATACCCAAACAGAATCTGGATTCATCACTAAAGACAATTGAATTCCATTCTTGGTCACAATTTGCCCGTTCTCTACACCACGCTAGACGATAACGTCGATGCTCTGGAGTCAGTGGTAGCACAAAAAGGGGACGGTATGAAAGAGCCCAAAGGTTCTTATCCGTCTATAAACAGTTCGCATCCCAATCGGTCTTCCATGTTCTTCAAACCACTGGTCCGCAATCGCCCGTGTAGAAGAGAAGCGGTCCCGTAAACCAATAGTCTTAAGACGGCGATCTTCGCGTTCTGTGGTTCTTCGACGACGTCCTGTACCTCTCGCTCTTTGTGTACGGCCCTCTCGGTTCCATGCCCGAACACAGACTGCCACAGTGTTTAAACTCCGTTGCGTTCTAGCGGCTATATCTCTCATAAACAAACCACGCAATCCCACAATTCTACCCTTATCAAACTCACTTAATTGCCGAAAATTATGGCGTCTTCGCACTGGAGGCATTGTGATTGAATTAAAGAAGCTCTTTGAAATGCAATTTAAATCGCTTAAATGACAACTGTACTTACAAATGCTTAATGCATTGTTTGGCTGAAAAACTGATCGTTTTTATCTTAATATAAACAAATATATTTCCAAAAAAAAATTTACAAAATATTCATTATTACTGGGTGTTCTTCTTTCTATGTCACTTAGTATATTTCAATAAACATTAAAATAAGCTGTTATTTATGAATTTGGGGTCGATTTTATTAAAATGTTCCAATCGAAAAACCGTGCAGTTTTTTTGTTAATTAACTTTGTTGCGATAATACAATTTTATGAAATATAATATAATACATTTTATTTAGAAAATAAAACAAAAAAATTACAGGGGTGAATTTTGAATTTCGATGAATACTCCAACCCAGATTTATAAATGCAAATCCTTAAATACTAACCTATTTGAACGAATTTTTAATAAATACTAATTATGATCACATAATACCGTAAAAATGATGCATTGATTTTCAAATCAACATAGTAACACAGTTTACCTTTTTGTGGAATCGCAGAATACAGTGAAGATATTATTTCTTTGTATTCTGTCAAATTTAATAAAGCAAATAAATCAATAGAGGAAAGTGTAAGGATTTTTTAAAATTTGTTAACCAAATGTTCAACAAATTGCCTTTTGGGCGTTGACCACTTTTTTTAATCACTAAGAAATACACGAGAACAAAATAATCGTAACGAAAAATCTATAATTGATTATGTGTTAATGAAAGAAGAAACTTAATTTTAAAGATATAGAAGACTTGAAATACGAAAATACGAATAAAGAACTGTCTGGATGGAATTTAGAAGGTTATCAAAAACACTTAATTAAACAAGCATATGTGGGAACAAAATCAGATCAGGAAAAACAGCCTTGTAAACAAAAAGAATTAAAATAAAAATTAACGAAGATAGCTTGGCGAGTTTTGGTAAATAACGAAACTGTAATTAAATATAAAATTTACAAAAAAGGACGAATTCGAGTTAAAAACTAGTTACGACCATTGTTGGAACAAAGCAATTCTGCAATGATTTTTAATAATAGACCGAAAACATTCTTGCCCTTGATATAGAATACATTCTAAAACACTGGATTGCAACGTTTTAGATGTTTTAAGGCAAGTATTAATTTAAATGTTATAAAGAGAATGAATAATCGAGTGAATCAGATACAGAATCTAGTATTATGAAATAATGAAATATCTTTATGTATAAGAATGGATCATGGTTGGTTCGTAATTGCTACGCGAAAGTTTAGGAAAAACAATAGTCTCAAAATTCTGATTTAAACAAATTTCGGATGGAATCGTGAATGTTCGCAATTAATTCAATCAGAAAAAGTATTTTGGGCAAAACGAAGTTTGCCGGGAATAGGTGAAAGGGTACGTCAACGAATTATAGGCGTAAATAAAACTAAAGATAAAGAAAAACAATACATAAAAATACTGAAGAAAGCATAATAATCATAGAATTAGAAGAAGTCGCAAGAATCAAAAATTGAAGATTATCTCGACTAGACGAGTAAAAAGTCTGTAATTAATAATTATGAAGATATTATGTTATTAAGCAGTATGATGAAGATTCTCGAATAAGTTATTGATAATCAAAAGAAACATGGAAAGAGAGGCATAACGAATTTAGAAAGGGAAGTATCAGTCCATATTTTTACTATAAAATAGTTAACAAAGAAATAAAGAAGAAACTTGGAGCTATGTTGGAACGATACAACTCGATTTCATGAAATTTCGTTAAAGCGTTATACAATTCAAGAATTTGTTTGAGCTTGTTAGTCGTAAAAATAGATAGTTACAGTAGTGAGAGCATACATTTTTAATTTTATATTGCAGTCGTTGGATACTCTCATTTAATCCACTATATTTTTAGTGTACTTTGTCGCATGTCACTCTTTTGGTATTACGCAGAATCTGACTTCCATAAAGAATGCGTGTCTCTGAGCAACAAATTTAATAATCTGCGCTATACACGTATCACTACACTTTTTTATGCCGCAATAGACAAGGACAAACTATTTTGAAATATTTTTTTTGCATTATAATATTTCGTGCTAGATGTCTTGAACGAAAACTAATAAACATGCCAGAACTTGCTCGAATTCGTATGATTGCTTCGAGAATCTTCTACAATGTGCGTGAAGCGTTTAAGAACAAATCCACGTGCACAAACTCGTTTAGTGTGACCTAGGTGTTATAAAAGCGTTTGATATAGTACTTTGCAAGAACATGTGGCAAATTCTAGAAAATAGATGAATTACCTGGAAAAGGTATGAAATGAAATGTTAAAACCTTACAGAAATGGTCATGTTCTTGGTGATGAAGTGTTGCCAAAACGAGACGATTGGAATCATCATTATTTTCAAACAAAACTGTTTTAAATTAATTTTAGAATTTTTCGTCGCGATTGCATCTATGTTTTTAAGTTTAGAGTGTTGACGTCAATAAAAATATTCTTAGGTAGAATTGTACATATCAATGATTAGCAAATCTTGAAAAATGTTTTTTTAATTCCATTACCTCAGCTGACAGATGAAAGTGTTTATCAGGCTTATAATTGCTCTTTACTTACTTTTCGTCGCACAATTCGTGGCAGAACTTTTCATCAGTAACACAACATTGGAAAGCATAGGTTTTTCATTGTTTTCCAAGCCACCAATGTGTCTTCTGGTTGCCATAGTATTTTTGAGATCTCAGATGGCCGTATTTTACTGAACAACACAGTATATCCATTAACAAACTTTATAAAAATTTCAATATAGATCATTCTTCCGTTACCCCTACTTGACATTTTGGCAAGTTTTGTTCAACTAAATGCCGATCTTTGGGACTCCTCAATTTTACAGACTTTCTCAATTATTTCGACAGCACTTACATCTTACAAAACAAAACAAAATCAGAACCCCTTTTTAAATGTGTTTTTATTATAAATTACGAACCAAATGCTTGACCAACACGCGCATTTTGGTCGATATACAGTGTGTCTCAATCATTGCCCAAAAATTTACGAATTTGAATTTCAAATATAAAAACTTCATTATCTGGTTTTAAAAAAGATTTTTTTGTAAAATATGTATCAATAGTATTTATTTCATACGTATACGAGTCAAATTGATAATCAGTTATTTTTAAACTCGATTAAAATATTTTCAAGTGCAAGTGAGACACTATCTTCATGTCGCGTTTCAATTCGTATATAATGTTCCCGTTCATATTTTATCTGGAATTTAAACTTTGTAGTTATAATAGTAGATCTATGATAGCTGCTGAATTTTGATAGCTTTACTTTCTTACGAATTAGTAAGAAGCACATTAATTCTCACAAGTCGGACTCTAGACCGGTTTACATTTATTATGCAGATGGTAGCTCAAAGTGTGTGTAGCTTTAACCCTGCATTACTTTCTAAAACGCTTTACCGCTTAAATCGTATTGAACAGAAAAACAATTTCAAAATTTCCTTTTTATATTTAGTTTAATTTTTCAAGTTTAGGTACAGTAAACATTTCACAGAGTAAGCGATATACTATATAAACCTAACAATTTACGCTGGAAGCTTTTTAAACAAATTTTAAACAAACAGTAGAATTAAACCTGTTACACAATGAAAACGTTTGAAATTTATAACAAAACACTATTAATAATAAATTTGAGTTAATTAATTCTCAGTTTTAATTAATTTTCCGGATACGAATTTGTTGGAAGCAAATACTGAGTTTGAATATTTTCTAAATTTAGAAACCAACAAGAATTACTCATTTTAACTTGACGTGGGGTTTGATTGTTTTATGCACTTTTTATCTCGAGCGTTTTAATTTTTGTTCATAGGTTTATGCAAAGGGTCTGCCAAAAACGACGGCTCGCATAAACAGCCGGAACGACCTAAAACTCTTAAAAAGCTCAAGAACGTTTACGATAATAATTTAGACACCACTATAAAATTGGAACAAAAGTCACACAGTAATTCTTCATCGAGTTCTGAAAAGATTCAGATAACAAAGAAAATAAAGAACGCGTTACCTCGTTAAGTCCGTTCGACGAACAAGAGGAGTGGGCTAAAATCCAAGAAATGTATGGCATCGTTTGGAACAGGAATTGTTAGGAGAATCAGTGTTTGTATCCGAATTGGAAAAAGAATTTCAAACTAGATTAATGAGTCTCAGCGTGTCTCAAAGTAATTTAAATCCAGTTAATACGGTCGATCGGTGGTTACAGAACCTAGACATGAACGATTACGTAGGTTTATTTAAATCGAGCGGTTTTGACGATCTCGATTTTTTGGTGAGTTATGATTTCAAATAGAAAGGTAGTAAACTTTATTGTCTTTAGAATGGTGTTTTGGAGGAAAGTGATTTAAAAGAAATGGGATTGTTAGCGAACGAACGGCAACTAATGTGGATTCGTGTAAACGCTTGCCTTTGAAAGCGAACGATCAAACTTTTACAATAATAATAACGTCGAGGAACAGCTTGATAGTGTCGAACAGTGGTTACGGCGGATACATCTAGAACAGTACGCGGAGACGTTCGCTAAACATTTATATCACGATATGAGTAGAATTAAACGCATTTGGGACGTAGAACTATCGGCTGTTTTAGAAATAGAAAATTGGACAGAAAGAGGATATTGGCGAGCGTCAGCGGCGGAGAACACATTATGCCAGGACCTAAAATGGAAGAGCTTAACACGGACATTAACACACTAGTAAGTACTAGATACTCTAATTATAGTAATATTATTAATGTATGGGTGTAGAAGAACAGCATTCAGACGCTTAAAGCGGAATTGCGTTCTCCATCCACACGCTGCGAATACGGGTACAGGTACTTTACGTCACCGACATAAAAATCTAGACCCGCTCCTCCACCCCTATAAATATTCCCAAAAGGAAGAAGCTAAAACCTGCCGAATTTTACGTTGGGGCAATAACTCAATCAAATCCCAATGGCGGCACCAACCTATTTTGCTCATTACCGGCGCTATTAAGTATACGGCAAATGTTAGTCTTCAATAATAATTACATGTATGTTGTAAAAGTTTTGTTGCAGTATTTGGGTTCAACGTCGATTCGCGAATTTAAAGGAACAGAATCTACTAAGAAATCAATTCTGAAAATACGAAAGAACAACGAAGAACGTAGTGATCAAGATATTATCCTGTCAATTTCTTACGCTGGAGTAAAATTTATTAGCGGTCACGCAAGTACGTTGATGTTGTTATAGCGCACAATAAGTAAGCGATTTTTTTCAGGAGCTAATATGCGAACACGAAATTAAAAATGTTAACTGCGCTTGTCAAGATACAGAATGTTTGACATACTTTGCGTACATAACCAGAGATCCCAGTAACTATTATTGCCACGTTTTTTCTACCGATACTCCAGTAAGTTTTCGCGTAAATTTGCGCGTTTTCTATCTTTTTTGTTTTCAGGATCACGCAACAGATATAATTTTAACGTTAGGGCAGGCGTTTGAGTTGGCGTATCAAATGGCATTACGTGAACAAGTAACGAGCAAAAGTAAATCGAACAGAGAAAACCATAAAGCTGCGGTAAGTCCTGGTTCGGTTTCGTCTCACAGCCGCGAATTTAAAGATTCTTCTCGAGCGGATTTAAAGTTAAATGGTCATCCACTAAAAATGAAACCTTTAACTTTATCATTGGCGGCCGAACCAGTAATTGATGGTCACAATCAAAAAACGCCAACTAAAATGAACTCAAGTGATATTCAAGCATAGTCAAATGTATAATTGTTAATTTGTGAAAAAAAAACTCGATGTAATCTCAAAAAACGAATATTTACGGTGATTAGTATTAAGTCGGGCCGGTCCTGAATATATGTTGCAATATTTCACTGCCGATAATTCTTGCAGTTTATTTTAAGGCGAACGAATATTTTCAAAAAAAAGTAGAACGTGTAGGGTGAATTTGAAGATGTAGATAGAAATTGGATTCATTTTACACTTGGGAACAACGTCGAAATCAATAATTTCAATTTAAAAAAAAATATTTATAACAACGCACATTTTTTAATACTTCATAAAATCAATATATCTTCCATTAAAAACATACATGATATAGTGCAATGTTCAATTTTTTCCAAAGATTCTCGATAAAGTATAGGTGCGACACCCTATTTTTTCTTGGTATTTGTAAATAAAATTTAAGCCAAATTAGAAAATAATTGTGCTTAAAAGTAAATTTTAGCAGGGTTATAGAAGAAAATGTATGTATAAAATGTTCTACAAAAAATACGTATCATACATGTAGTAAATCGTCAAATTTATGCTTGAAGATATGCATTTAAAATGCAAAATTGTTTTCGCTTGAATCGTTATTTAATTATGCAACTGCAAATTTTCAAATGTTTATGAAGTTTCCAGTTAAACGCACATAAAAATAAAAAAAACGTTATATTTAAATTTAATAATATATGTAAATACAAATGCAAGTAAAATATATTTCTCCATTGCCAAACTAGTTACGTTTTAAGCTGTTTTGTATTTTTTACTTAATAGATTGCAATATTATTGGTGCATTTAAAGTTGATATTTTCAGCTTTTGTACTTTCTTCAATTTTTTAACATTCGATTTATAAAATTTCGATTAAAGTAATAAACGAGTAACAATATACATGTGTTTTTTTATTTTACACTACCCCTTTTCTTCGCACATTCTGTCTGTTTTTGTTGAGAGAAGTTTATTTAAGAAAATCTAGCTCCACATTAATTTAAACTGAATTTTCACAACTTTAAATATTTAGGATATCGAAATTTGTTTGTATTTTTGATTTGAAATGTTTGTCTACAACACTTTTCAATGGATTACACCAAGGCGAATTTACAGCCAATGAAACTTTGAATCAATTCATCGGCGAAGTTTTGAATGAATTCGTTCGAACAGAAATGGGGAGATCGGACTAAATCCCGGGCTCTCGTATCAATGATGTATTGCGTTCATCAGTGGTAGTACAAAGTTTAAATAAAGACATTTTATAAGAAAATATTTTAAAATTTTGAATCACCCGAGCAATAAAAATATTCGTTTGACGTTTACCTGTGTCAAACTTAAAATAAACTTTTGACAACTACTTCGAAAGAAAAATTTTTGGTAATAATTATAATGCTAATGAGTCCAGATGAATAAGTTTGATAAAAAATGAAGTGAAATACTAGAATAAAAAGTAGATCAAATTAAGTATAACAAGCAAAGTTAATTGATTTTAGTTTAAAAATTTACGCAAAAAGATTAATTCAAATGGAACGAGGAATAAGTAAAAACACAAAAGTTAATCGATGAAACCTAAAAACAGTTAGAAGATGAAACGAAATGGAATAAAGTGTGAAATACAACAAAAATGACCTAATATACAAAATACTACAAATCTGAAAGCAAGCACCAAAAGTATATGACGACAATATTAGAAAAGGCAAAGAGAAAAATGGTGAGAAAACAACTTATATTAGGCGAGAGAAAACAATAGTTATTGGTATCACTAGGCCAGAAACGGATCTTTGCGAGTGTGAGGATAGTTTGCTTTTTGGGCCGACAAATGGTCAAATTTGTTAAAATTTAAATTCTTAAATATTACTATAATGCCAGAAACATTTTCGTTAGGTAACACCATTTGGCAGCATTCAACACGGTGTCATTTTGGCATATATTAAAATACGTGTTTAAGAAAAGGGTTTCAGAACAAGCAATACTTTTCATCAAGAACGACATTTTTCGCTAAAACTAAAATTAAAAGAATTTTCACCCCATCCGTGGACACACTGTAGAAAAAAGTTATTTTATATTTATGTCTGTCTTCTGTTTATTTGTCAGAAATATTGAAGGAAAAAAGTTAATAGATTTTGAGTGCATTTGCATTGGCAGATAAAGATGGACGTAATTGCTACCTTGAATGTTAAAACCCGTTTTTGAAAAATGTTCTCGTATTAACGATAGTTAGAGTAAATTCTGTTTCAAAGCTATGAACAAATTCAACTGTTTTTTATTAAATGGTTTTTGTTCTATCTCTCCAAGAAAAGTGGTGGGGATGTCGAACATTTTCGGAAATAAATATTGATAACTAGAAGAAAGCAACGTATTTTAATTAACTTGCTCTCGTTAAAAGGTTATCAATCAGCCTTTGTATTTTGCTATTGCTGTCGATTTTGAAAGTACGAAATTTTGTCCTATTCTTAAAAATTTTAGTTTTTGTATCATAACAGGTTGAATTGCCCCAAGTAATTTAGAATAAACCACAAACTCAAAAACTAGAAATAGGTAGGTAACTCGTTCTTATATGACTTAAATGCAGGTACTGCGAAGCTAATCGTCCGTCTGTGTAAAAAAATTGATTTTAAGGAATTATTAAACAGAATAAACAAAGGTAGACTAATGTTTTAAAGCACGATCGTATAAGTAAGTGTGGAATTCCATCGGGTTCTACAGATTTTTGACCTTCCTAACCTAACCTAACAGTTTGATGATTGTTTATGCATTTCTCATGGAATATGTCAACTCTTTCATAAAATTAATTGTTTGAGAAATATTGTGCAAACATATTAGAAATTTGGTTTCCTTGTTCACTAATTTAGTTTTCCAAAAGGATTGTGATCTCCATGTCTAAACGCATGCGCACAAGATACTCTTCCAGAACCTCAAGATTAATTTACCAGATAAAGTTGAATATGAAGAATGGCTTAATTACTCATACCAGTCGTACCTATTAAATACCCATTTCAATTTCAAGGAACCTTTTGCGTCGAGGTGTAAGTTTTATAATGCCGTCAAAATGTTAATGATACACTGTACAAATAGACTGCCAGAGTACGGGGAATAGCTGCACCGTGTAGTTTTCCGTAAGAAAGTGCGTGATAAAGTTTTGACTATACGATTCCAATTCAGTAAAAAGTTAGATTTTTTGAGGAAACGGACGCAATTCAAAACCGCAGAGATGTTGCTGTAAAATGGAACCTGCGTTGCATTATGTAAATTCAGGAAAGAATTCATGGCCAACAACTACCAACATCTGTCAGCAAGATTTTTTACAAAATAAATGTAACGTATGTGGTAAAAATAATCACGATACGGGAAGTTGCTTTTCTGTAATAAAACCTGTAATATTTAAGGTAATAACAATCATATTGCGACGATTTGTAAAAAAAGGTAGCTAATCAATTAAAAAATAAGTAAAGATTTAAAAAATTCGAACAATTTCTTAACTGAAGCAAGAAAAATTACGATTTTTTAATTGATACTGGCTCAGCTGCTTCTGCTTTATTTGAGGAATTTTACAAAAACAATTTTTCTAAAAGGGAATTACCATCGAATGATTAAATGCTGTTTTTTTTACAATCTAAGATTTACGCAACAGGAATATACGAGTTAGCAACTCTAACGTTCGATTTCTAAAAATTGATAATTTTTTGCAAAATTAGGTGACGGCAATGAATATTCTAAAATTGATTTATCACATGCATATCAAGAATGTGTTGTAGATAAACAATAGCAAGAATACTTAACAATTTCAAGTCATAAAATGCTTTTTCAATATACAAGTGTTCCTTTTGGTATTGCATGTGCATCTTCAAAATTTCAATAACTATAGAGTCGCTTTCACAAAATTTAGATGGTGTCATTTCTTTCTTAGACAACATACTCATAATACGCAAAGTTTAATGCACTGCTCAAAACAATTAGGAGAACACTTGTAATAAATTGAATAAGTAATTGTTTTTTAAAGCTGCCATGCTGAAAGTTCGACAATATGAAATTGAATTATTAATTTTATTATTGGATATAAAATTTAAAGACCATGGCCTAAATACAGAGAAATTATCTCAAATAACAAATATAAAAATTTTTTATTTTGGAAGGCACTGGCCACTTCTAATTGGTAAGCTTCCTGATGTTGCTATAGTGACGAATGTTGATTATTGCCTTGTTTATTGAAGTCTCTGACAAAATGAGGCATTTAAATGATTTTGAAGTGTATCATGCTCTACATCTTTTACGACAAGGTCAATCTCTGCGACAAGTCGCTAAAGACCTTGGGGTTTCTCCTTCTGTGGTGTCCAGGTTACGCAACAGGCACAGAGAGACAGATCAGTATTGTAGAGGACGTGGCCAGGGCCGTAAATTTAAAACAAACCCCAGGATGACAGATACGTTGTTCTTTCTGTTCTTCGACAGCGTACAAAAACTGCAAAAGACCTGCAGAATGATCTTCATATGGCTTCCGGAATCCGGGTTTCAGACCAAACCATAAGGAACAGATTAAAGAAGAGAATATTCGTCAAAAGGCCAGTTAAGAAACCACGCTTAACAAATGGGCATAATGCAGCAAGTCGTACGTATGCTGAAAACCATGGTGATTAGAACCTGAACCAGTGAGAGTCTGTGCTTTTTTCGGACGAATCTAGGTATCGTCTTACACGTTGTGATGGTCGATTGAGGATGTGGGGACGGCCAGGAGAAAGATTTTCTTCAGAGGCTGTACAGGAAATTGATAGATTTGGAGGAGGTTCCATAATGGTGAGGGCCGGAGTTATGTACAAAAATCGTACGGACCTTGTACTTGTTTCCTAGCGACTGAATGCTGTCCGGTATATTGAGCACGTTCGGGAGCATGTAGTATCTACTGCCATTGGAGTAGGCCTTGGATTTCTGTTTATGCAGGATAATGTCAGAGCACATTCTGCCTGTCACCAGGGATTTTCTGAAGAGGAATGAAATTGAGGTAATCAGTGACCAGCGATCAGCCTAGACTTCAACCCTATTGAACACTTGTGGGATCTTCTAGACAGGAAGGTCAGGAACCGGCATCAAGCTCCACAAACTCTGCAGCAACTTGGAAATGCTCTGAAGGAGGAATGGGAGAATATCCCGCAAGAGGAAATCCAGAATCTTATTGGGAGCATGCCACGAAGGTGCCAAACTGTCATCGAATGTCGTGGAGGTCATACACGATACTAACTCTATGTAACGAGTGTTTAACTTTGAAAAATAAGCACAAGATTCAATTGCTTACATAGCGGAATTATTTGAAAAGTTAATTGTCAGCGTTATTCATTTGTTTTTACTGACATGAGCAATAAATAAATAAATAACCACAAATAATGTACTTTATTAATTTCATGTTTGTACCTTCATTCAATGAAAAAATATTTCCATATTTCATAGTGTTCCTCTAATTGTTTTGAGCAGTGTACATACTAGATAAAGTATTGCGGCATCGCTAAACTATGCGTTATAAATATCATTAAACAGCTTTTAATTTTGGGTTTGAAGTAAAACTTGATGTTTTATGAAAGACAAAACTTGAGGCTTTTTCGCTGTGTTATTGTTTTTTTTTAATTTTTTACGTTCGAATTTGTACATTTTATAAGATATTTAACACCACAATTTTAATAGAAATAATAATAATAGTTTTATTTTTTGACTAAAACAATAATAGCGTTACAAGAAAAATAAAGTGAATTTAAAGTTCTACCCCTGTTATACCACCTAAATCTTCAATGTACACAAATAAGAAAAGCAAAGTTAAAACTCTACCACAACCACAAGGAACTCCCTTATACATTTGAATCCAAATTTACCAATTAAATTGACGAGCGATGACAGTTCGGTAGGAATTGGTGCACACATATTTTACCAAATGAAACTTGAAAACCAATTGAATATGTTTACACAACACTGTCCAATACAAAAAAAATATTTGCAAATCGAGAAAAAGGCATTGTCTATAATTTTTGGGTTAAATAAATCTCAACAGAATTTATATTGTACAAAATTAGCACTGGAAACTGATCACAAGTCATTGGGTTCTATTTGTCACCAAGGAAGAAAATTCCTCAGTACGCAGCTAATAGGCCAAAAAGATCTGTATTGATTTTATCTAATTATCAATATGTTTACAAAATTTGTGTCTAGATAAAAATGTTGCAATTGCTCTTTCGCATTTGTCAATAGGTAGCAAAGATTTCATTCCGAGAATAAATTATTATGACATATACTATTTTAATTATTTTAATGAGAATAATGTACCTCTTGACTTTGATCTTGTTCAAAAAAATTACAAAAAATGATTCCTTTTTAAAAAAAGTAATAAAGTTTACTAATTCGGGGTGGTCCAAAAATAGCTAGCAGTTTAAACCTTTAAGGAGTTTTTATTATAAATAGTACGAACCATACGGAAAACTTTTTTGTTATCGGTTTTTTGAAAAAGGTTGTTTTTTATAAAAAGTTCTGCATGACCCAAAATTTAAAATGCAACCACAAATATCAATTTTTTAAGCCGTATCGATGTTCGTCAAAAAATATGATTTTTGTTCAAGAGTAAATTACCATTATTTTTTACAACACAGAAGAATGTTACGAAACAAAAGTTGTTTGGTATTAAAAGTTATATCCAAATGTGGAATTGCAGCCATATAAATATTTGCAGTTATAAATTTTCAATACTGAATTTATTCCTCTTATCTGTGAAAAATATGATAACCTTTCGATTTGTTAATGTTTTTTGAACAATCTTGCAATTTAAATACGTAATAAATGCATAATAATTATTTATTATAGAAATAGGAAAAATTCATACAAAGAATATTTAGTAAACAAACATCATAGGTATGTAAACAGAAACAAACATAATTAAATTTAATCCAATCTACTAATGTTTTGACATAACCACGTTCTCTTTGTAAAATTGTTATTGTTATTTTCTCAAACTCTTTTATTACTGTCCGTATACACTCGGACATTCAGTGTCAAATATTTCAGATCAGTGTATCCTTGATTACATTCAATGTATTAAGCCAGAATAAGTAATACGGAATAATTAGTAAATAATCACCAAACAAAATTTTCGGAAATCAATTTTTGGAAACGGATCATATGAAACTAGAATACATAATTTATGTAGAAATGATTTCTCTTTCAGATTTTGAATTAAATTTGACGTTGCACATACCGGGTGTTAAGTTATTAATCTAAATGTCGGTGTATCTTCTTCGTCATCTAAAAAAACATAACGTCGCCAAGTTTTACGGAGATATTTTCAGAACTGTGGCAAAAAATAAATTAAAATTACGACTTTTAACACCCTCTATTTCCGAAAATATGAACTTTCGGATAAGGCATGTTTGCGCCAATGGGCACTATTTGACGTGTAGCATCTCCAGTTTTCTGATTTCCCATTGTTAACGAATCATTCTGTATAGATTTAAATTTAGTTCTAAGTAAATTATTTTTAAATTTGTAATATGTCCCGTAACACATTTTGAATTACAAAAAATAAGTTTTCCCTAAAATTTGTTCGATTAAGTTATACTAAAAATGCATGCAAATGAATCTTATGCCTATAAGGATCTACGGAAGCGTAGAATGGCCACATATTATTATTATTATTTTTTAATATAATTCCGATTTATATTTCGTAATTACGACTTACAACTCGTAATTACGACTTATGATTCGTAATTTTAAAGTGATTACTTATATCTAGCAAATTCAATTATACTTAGCTTTTATATCCAGTGTGTTAGGAGTAATTGGTTTATACAGGGTATCCCAAAGTTTTGGTCTCGAACGATTGCGCAGTTATGGTAGAAGATAAATTTTCAAAAGTTGTACCATAAACGAACACATATTCTAAAAAATACTATTGACTATATAGGGTATTCAGAAATGTGTGGCTATATTAACTCACATCTTCTTATATAGAACACCTTGTATTGTATTACAAATTTGAATTCCCACGTTCAAGCGCTTTTCGGTAATATATGCTCTTACTGGGTTATAAAGGGTATTTTGTAAGATATGGTCAATAGTTTACTAAAATTATCCCTAATCTATCACCCCACCATTCCCTAAATCTAATGTTGTGTAAAGATTTTTTTATTTGGGTAACATTGTGGAATTCTTAACTTTTATAAAATAGGTTAGATTGGTATGTCGTATATCTTGTAACACAGGGTGAAGCAACACTCTAATTAAAGAATATCAAAATTTTTATTTGTTAGCGGTTGCACTAAGCTTTCAAACGATATAGGATTTGTATTGTCAATTTCATAAGGCAGCCTGAGAACATCATTAAAACTGTAAAAAAAACCTACTCCATCATGAATTTGAAAATAAAACGGTCTTTTTAAACAATATAATTTTATTTATGTATTTTTTTTATTTTAAGAAATGTTCAGAAATGCCTACGTTTACTTCTAAGCACTCGTTTATTCTTTTATTGGAGAATTTGCAATTTATACCAATGGAACTTATACTGTTTTATCACTAGTTTTTTTACTAATATCTAACTGGTTACTTATATTTCTAACGCTACAGTGTGAATCTTGTATGATTGCATTATCAGTTACCAATGAATTTCTAACTTATTTAAGGAATTTGGAAGTACGTATTGCCGCAAACGCATCTCTTATTCTTATTATCATATTTAAAATTAACCAAACATATCTGTTGCTATCTTGAAGTGTGTAATGGAGTAATGACAAATGTCAAATAATGCTTGTTAAATAATTTCAGTAGATTCTTACATTAAATTTTACAAATTTTACCAAATGGCTTGCTTGCGTCAAGATTATATCGTATGCAATATTCAGAAAGAAGGCATCGAACTGAAAAGGCATTTAGAAAGATTTGTAACTTCTGGAAATGTTTCGTATGGTAAACATAATGTTCCAAATAGAGCAACTACTGAAGATAGCGAATTTCTGATAATGCAAACTGTGATACAAGATACACACTGCAGCGTTAGAACTATAAGTGTATAGAACAACATCCAAGATTAAGTGGTCCTTAAACGTGTGGAGTGGTATTGTTGGGTACAAAGTTATTGTACCTTTTTTTTATGTGAAAATGAATGGAGCAAAATTCCTTGATTTTTAAAAAAAAACAATTACAGCCATTATTAGAAGACGTGGTTTCAACTAGACCGGTCTTCAATTCATTATAACATAAGAGCTCGACGATATTTAAATAGTCTAATTCCGATGGATTATTTTCTCTGGGATTACATAAAAGATATTGTTTATAAACAAGAAGCAACTAGTGAAGAGGATATGAAAACTATAATAAGAAATGCATTAATTTGCAACAATTACTCCCAAAATATTAAATAATGTACGAAATTCATTTTTTAGAAGACAAACAAGTGCTTAGAAGTCAACGGTAGGCATTTTGAACATTTGTTAAAATAAAAAAAAAATACACAAATAAAATTATATTGTTACGAAATAGCTGTACACATCGTTTTATTTTGATATTCATGATGGAGTTGTTTTTTTTGCAGTTTTAATGATGTTCTCATTCTGCTTAATGAAATTGACTATACAAATCCTATATCGTTTGAAAGATTAGTACAACCGGTAACAAATGACAGTACAATATACAGGGTGTTTTATTTAAAAATTTTGAGATATTCTTTAATTAAAGTTTTGCTTCACCCTGCATTACAAGACATATGAGATACCAATCTAACCTATTTTCTAAAAACCTGAGAATATCACAACATTACCCAAATGAAAAAAATTTACACATTACTAGATTTAGTGAATGGCGGAGTGACATGTTAGGGATAATTTTTATAAACCATTGGTCATATCTTCTACCATAACTGCGCCATCGTCCGAGACCAGAACTTTGGGAAACCCTGTATAAGTCGTAATTACGAGTTATAAGTTGTAATTGTATTAAAAAAATAATAATAATAATATGTGGCTGTTTCACGCTTCCGTAAAGATCAACTTTAGTTCAGCACTTTTTTCTTCAACAATGCTCCAACTCTTCAAATAAAGTGGTGGGAGTTAGACAAATGTTAATTTCGAAAATATGCAATATCTAGGGAACGCCTTATTGCAAAAATTCGAATTAAGTCTTGTTTAAAAGAGCTTAGTTTACTCTATCATACGTACAAAAACCGAAGTACCTGTGGTTCTTACCACGACCGCTAGATGGCCCAAATTTAAAAATAATAAATTTTGTAATTTATTTCAGAAAACTTAAATGGAATAATATGTATATTATAACACAGTTATATGAAGTACTAAAGGTTGAATCGAATGGTGCAAATTGGAAGTCTATATGTTTTATATTAATCGAAAACCATCCTCCTGATAGTAGGGTAAATTCTTTTTGTTCGTGTTCGCCTTGTATATGTGGGACCACCCGTCGAAATATATTTTCCGATACAACTAAATAGTTTTTTTCACAAGACCCTCCGAATCAAAAAAAAAACTCCCAATAAAATACAAAACAAGCATACATACATACATCATAAACAGCATCAATAAAAAAAATTAAAAAGTAACAAAAAATTCAATTTAAAATGAATAAGAGTTTTCGCTAGAGATTATAGTGATGTAAATAATGTAAATAATGTAAAAATGGAAGAAAGGTATAGAATCGTAAAAATGTTAGTTTTCCAATTAAAATATTTGAGACAAATACCATTTGGAAACGTCACGTAAATTAATTGTTAAAATATGTTAATTTTCTACCGCAAAAATATAGACATATTACAAATGTAAACAGAAGTGATAGCGTACAATCACATGCTTAAAGTCTATATAAACGAATTGAACGTTTAACGTATGATTAAATTATGTACATACGGTGTGGGTATTAAAGTATTAAATCATTGTGGTTAAATAACCAAATCACACTAAAAAACACTACAAGTTATATCAAATGTATTAGTTTCACAATGCATATAAAATCCTCGGATTTATAACCCCCTCGATTATATTTGTATAATCAATGATAATACATAACTCTTCGTAAATGAACAAATTTCGGTGTTTTTGGCCACCTTCCATTTTACGAAAACTTAAAACATCTTTTAAACTATAACAGTTAGGAATAGGGAATCCTTATGAAACGTGGGTTTATTTTGTTTATCATGAAAATAACACTAAACGGTCGAAGTCAATCATTCAAATATTAATAATAAATAATAATAATACATTCTTTATTAGTCTGCGTAATATTACAAAAAGGGACGCGAGAAAAAGAAAAGAAACAATTTAATATTTACATTATTTATGAACCTGGTACAGAGAAAATAATAAATAAATTAAGCTAAAATACTGAAGAAATATATAAATCATATTAAATTGAAATTTGTGAGATCTTATTTTTATTGCTCATTTAGTAAAATTTTACGGAGTTTAAATTTGAAATTAGCAGCCGATGATGCCACAATATTCGTTATGCAGGTATTGAACTCTTTATAGATATTGAAAGAGAATGACCTTTTGAAGACTCCTGTTATATGAAAAGGAGGTGTAAGTAGTCCCTTAGGTCTAAGATTAAGGTTGTGCACATCAGTACGAAAATTTAGTCTTTTAAATAAATAACTTGGTATTCGATTATTTATAATTTTATAAAACAAGGTGTTAGATTGGAGAATTCGTCGATTACGCATATTCAACCAATTAGCATCTTTCAGTTTATGACTTATGTGACACCATTTTTTGATATTATAAATAAATCGTAGACATGAATTCTGAACTCTCTGAATGCGATCCGTCTCGATTTTAGTTAGACACGGTCCGTAAACCGAACTACAATGAAAGTATCAAGGATTCACATACAATTAATTTAGACTTTTTGTTTAAGAAGTCGCGGTTACTGTATAATACTTTCATAATTCCATAAGATTTCTGAACTAACTTAGATATGTGCTCACAAAACCTGATATCAGTATCAATGTACAAACCTAAATTTCTAGTGATCGTAGTGGGATTTATCCTGCTGTTTTTGACAAAAACATTAAATTTTTCTTTGCTTCAGATAGATACCGTTTACTTCAATTGATGATAAACAAAAAAATATATAACATAAAACCCACAATTGTAACCTATGAATGAATTAACACAATGAAAATGAGTCTAAATAGATAAAGAAATATTGACGACAATATCAAAAGAGTATTATTCATTTTTTTAACTTTTCAAATAATGAACTCATAGTATGTCACAAACAATACCTAAGTTAAAGTAGTGAATTATGCACAAGCAAAATTTATACTAATACATTGTATGAAAACAAACGTTCGAGCAGGCCAAACAAATTTACTACGCCATATTTTTAAGGGCTCTCAAAACAAAATTGATAGTAAGAGATTTACGCTTTCAAACAACGACTTCGTATAGTAACCGTTTAATATAACAATGCTTATTTCCTTGTAAAATTTTACTATCGACTTCAATTACAACGCTGTGACTTCCAATTGCTCTTAACTTAATTCTGGCGTGGGTTATTTGTGAACGTTAAGAGCTTGATTCATTCTCCTAGTAAACCACACTATTCAATACATATACACAGGGGTTGTTTTTATTACTAATTCGATTATATACAACCGCATATATTTTAAATTCAATTTCTTATATAAATCTAAACTTATTTTTTCAAAATTTTTTTTGAATAACCATTGTATAAACCAATAGATTAGTTCCAGTACAGTAGATCGAAGCGGAGACTTGGCTCCGACGTGTGTCAAGTGCAGTCGTTTCAAATCCTCTCGTGCTAATTGGATCCGATTTTTAATTAATATGAAAATTTTCGCATTTAATTTGTGTCAGAAATAAAAGATTATTCGACGTATCGACATCAATCTTTCTTGCTCTTTAGCAAAGTGAATTATGTGTATCATTTAACACCACTTTCAAAAATACCACAACGGATAATGGAAACTGTTAATCTTCATAAAATAAAGGGGTTAATTTTTAACGACTCATGTATCACCTGGAAGCTCGGGCGATCCTTACGGTCACTGGGTTACAAATAATCACACTCGTACATCTTGCTTTACTGAGATTAACATTAAAAATCCCATTTTGATATAAAATTACGACTCACGGATTTATTTATATAAGCTATGCAAATATTGCTTAAATATTAGAAACAAAATCAGTAAAGTAGCATAGTGATTGATTTATTAATCTGATGATTATCGTAATCATAAATTAACTCTCATATCGCATTCAAATGTTCATAATGATAATGTTAACTGTGAGGAAATGATATATATTCGTGAATCATTATTCTTATAATTTATTTATTTCCCTTGACATTACATTTGAATTAATTGTAAAGTTTAAGAAACAAAGACTAGAATGTTTTAAACGCCATTCAAACAAATAAATATACATACTACACATGTAATTAAAATATTATTTAAATTTGTTATAATACCGTTTCAAACAAACACTTAAAGGATTGACTTTTCTAACGAGATTATATTTACTTTGAAAAAATTAAAACTGGAAACGTAACATTCTATAATAAAATATGTAACTTCCAAATAATAATAATAAATTCGTTTATTAATATACTTGTGAGAGAGGGTTAACAATGAAATTAAACAAAATGTTAATTTTTCGCTTTCTATATGTGAAGTCTCCTTCAGGCCTTTAGTCATCGTACTTAGTAGTACATATTAATGTGTTATCTGTATTTTCAATTAATAATAATATTGGCGATAACTAAAAATTAATTAATACTCATAGAGGCCTTCACATATAGAAGACAAAACGTAGCCAAACATTAAACATTTAGTGCAGTAAATAGAGATATATTTTTGACAAAAATAATAGTAGGATACCATCTACGCCATGTAATTGTAAATAGTATAAAGTACCTTGTATTCATGTTTTATACCGAAAATGAATTGTCATTATATAGTTAATTAACATTTATATGCAAAAAAACGTGTTTTTTTTTCAACTTTTTTCCTGAGTGAAAAGTAATAAACCACTGTTAATGGTGTAAAAAGGAAAGTTATAGAAGATAAAAATACGAATAAAATGAGCGCCAATTGGACTCAATCAAGTAATAACTTTCCAAGAAAAATCGGAAAAAGTGAAATATTTGGGTTTTTCTTTTAAAATTTGTAAATCCGTCATTTTTTGAGATGTAGGACAAATCTTTCAAAAAGTAGGAGGTAATGGTACGTACTTGGTGCGTGCAAAACCTTGCAATTGTCGGGCAATTAGTTTATGCACAATTGCGATTTAAATTTTTAAAGCAATATATTCAATCGAGGCTGAATGCTCGTGTGATCATCTAATTGTCAAAAATAAAAAATATTGTAAGTTGAAATGAAAGCAACAAAACGTATATCCTGATTTTTTGATTAAATGATATTTAACACGCAAAACTGCATGCAAAGATGACTGAAAATGGCCGGGGGAGAGAAAACGGAAGTAGTGGGGTACCCGTCCGCAGCGCGCTTATATAAATCTCAATTCTCTCAAATGGCGCTAGCGGACGGGTACCCCTACTACCCGCCGTATGCTTACAGCTCATTTTCAGTCATCTTTTTATGCATCTTTTTGAGTGTTAAATATCATTTTATCAAAAAAATGAGAATATACGTTTTGTTCCTTTTATTTCAACTTTACAATACTTTTTATTTTTGACAATTGAATGATCACACGAGCATTCAGCTTTGATTGAATATATTGCTTTAAAATTTAAATTGCAAGTAATGGATAAACTAATTGCCCAACAATTGCAGGGTTTTGCACACACTAAGCTACATTTATGCTACATCTCAAAAATGACGGATCTCGAATTTATAAAGAAAAACCGAAATATTTCACTTTTTCCGATTTTTCTTGAAAGTTATTACCTGATTGGTCCAATTGGTGCTCATTTTATTCGTATTTTATCTTCTATAACTTTCCTTTTACACCATTAACATTAGTTTATTACTTTTCACTCAGGAAAAAAGTTGAAAAAAAACACGTTTCTTTGCATATGAATGTTAATTAACTATATAATGACAATTCATTTTCGGTATAAAACATGAATTTAAGATACTTTATACTATTTACAATTACATGGAGCAGGCGATATTCTACTATTATTTTGTCAAAAATTTACTAATTATTTGCCCTATTGACTGGGGTAATTTTAGTTTTAATTTCATTCTTACAATAAGGATATTAATAATAATAATAATAATAATAAAAATAATAATAGTAACAATAATAGTAATAATAACAACAAAGCATAAAACAAACAAAGAATCTGTACACAGCATACATTAACTATAGAAAAGCATAAGACTCCGTACCTCATAGCTGGCTGGCAAAAATATTAGATATCTATAAGATAGACCACCCTAAGATAAAATACGTACTAAAAAAATTACTCACTAAATGGAAAACAAAATTGGTCACCAACGAAAACAATAAAACAGTAGAAACAGACTACATTGATATTAAACATGGAATATTTCAAAGAGATGCATTGACCCCGTTGTGGTTTTGTCTAGCAATCAATCCTCTATCAAACATCTTAAAAAGAACGACATTAAGAGCACAGATAATACACCAGAAGGAAGTTAAATACACTTTATCACACTTTCTGTATATGAATAATATTAAACTTTATGCAAGAAATGAGAGACCTGAGTCACCTTCTAGAACTAACTCACATTCACCAAAGACATAGAAATGGAATTTGGACTAGATAAATGTAAAACACAAACCATACAGAAAGCCATCCAACAAACAACCAGAGTAGAAAGTAACAATATACCACCAATAAAACCTATGGATGAAAATTATGTATACAAATATTTAGGAGTGTTACAAAAGAAAAATACCGATCACAAAACAATTAAAAAGAACATAAAGAAAAAAATACGTAAGTAGTATAAAGAAATACTAAAAAACCAAGCTAAATGCTAAAAATCTCACAAAAGGAATTAACACTTATACCATGCCCCTGTTAACATACACATTTGGAATCCTTAAGTGGTCACAAACAGCACTAAAAGACCTTCAAACAGAAACAAATGTACTAATGACAAGATATCGAAACCACCATCCTAAGTCTGCCATAGAACGATTAACACTAAAGAGAAAGAATGGATGAAGGGGTATAATAGACATTGTCAACTTACACAATAGGAGCGTCACAAACAATATTTCTATCAGAAAAAAGAATAATCGGCATATTATAAAGCAATCACAGAGGCAGATAACACTACAATTAAGTAACACCGAAAAAGAGAAAACAATCTACACAGATGAACAGAAAATCACAAAATGGAAACAAAAAGCCCTACATGGAAGGTATCCCCATGAGGTAAGCCAACAATATGTGGACAAAGTAGCGTTTTACAACTAGCTAATTCATGGGGATCTGTATCCGGAAACGGAAGGTTTTATGTTAGCCATACAAGATCAAGTGATTAAAACGAATAACTATAGGAAATATATTCTAAAAGAGAACATTGCGACAGAAAATGTAAAAAAGCTAGTGAGACCAGTGGCGGCTCGTGGTCAATCATACTGGGAGGTCAAAAATTAATTTAAAAAATAGGCATACTTAAAAAAATATAAATAACTCAAATGCAGCGCAAAATTTTATACAATCTACAATTTTGTTCAAAATATAGCGATTTTTCGAAACATTTTCATTAAAATCTCTAAGGGATTTTCTATAAGCATTGTCTAGCTGTGTACGAATATCAACAATTCCGTACGGTTGCAAAATTTATTGAGCATTTCATGTGTTCTGCAGACGAAGCATAATTTTTATTTCCTCTTTTAAATGTTTTAAATCTCTGACATCGGATTTGGACTATAGCGAGTCTGACGAGTCTTTAGAAAATAATAAACAAACAAAACAGTAAAAAATACTTTTGATACTTCACAACCACATATCCAGCAGCTAAATCGTACACATTACCTTGCGAAAGTTTCGATGAACATCTTTATTTTTGTCTTTGCTAGTTTATCGTAAACTTAGTTCTGGGAAAGGACGACCATTTGCCTTGAACTCAACTAATTTTGTAAAATTAAGTTTGTTAGCACTTTTAGTTGTTTAATTTTCTGCACTACCGACATTTTCTGTAATAGCGCATGCACATGCGAACCAAAAAATAGTATTTTTACAAAACAACACAACAACAGTAAAAAATATCAATATAAATTCTTAAATTGATTTAAAACACGCGAAAATTGAATCAAAAAATCAAGCGTAGTTGTACACCCTATTCGAAGTCAACGTAAACTGCAGGACCAGGCTTATGACCCAAAGTTGATTATTGCTTCGGACGTTCGCGTTATTCGGGCGCTGCACGTTTTGAGTTTTTCGGGTATATCTAATTCAATGAGGTCAATTCGCACCGCCAGCCCAAGGTTGAAGAGGATGAATTACGAACGACGGCCGATAAATTTTAAGTTATTATACTAGCGACTTGCGACTTTTGCGAGTAAATTACCTATTTTAATAAAACACGTAATAATTAATATTTTTTATATATTGTCAAAATTTTTGGGAGGTCATTGACCAAATGACCATATGGACAAGCCGCCACTGAGTGAGACGATCCATCATGTAATAGAAAGCTGTCAGACAATAGCACAAAAACAATATAAACATAGGCATGACGATGTGGGTAAGATCATCCATCAAGAATTGGCTCTCAAATACAACCTCACAAAAGAGAAGAAAATATACTTCCAATATTAACTCAACAACATCCTTGAAAGTGATGATTATGAAATGTATTGGGACAGAAGCATAATAACTAACTAATAATAAAAATAACATCACACACAACCGACCAGACATTACCCTTTGGAAGAAAAAGAGAAAGAAGTAATACTGATAGATATAGCAGTGACAAATGGTTCAATTTAAAAAAACATAATGAAAAGATTAGTAAATATATAGATCTAAGCTTTGAGTTATAGACCAATGGAAAGTTGAAAAGATAGAATCATCCCCATTATAATATCCAACATGGGACAATCCCCAAATCTCTATTTAAATCACTAAAAGAACTAGAGGTGAAGCCGTACATGTTTCAAACAATGCAAAAGACAGTAATCCTTAACACCTGTCATATAGTACGTAGATTCCTATATTCTCAGTAATCTCGTTCCCTAGCAAAAGAGATGAATATTTGGTTACGACAGTTTTTATACTCTCCTACCAAATTATACCGGCTTAGGCCGTGCATACCTGAAAGTAATAATAATAAACAGAACTCAGAAAACTATACCAAAACACTATGAACTCCATCTTAGAGCCGACATAGACCGCCTATACATCTCACGTAAAGAAGAAGGGCAAGAGATGCAAAATATCGAAGCAAGCGACTAAGTCGCAACCACAGGCCTAAGACAATACATCCAACTAAAAAAAATGACAAATACCTGGGAATGGTGCTTAAACACTTAGAAAAAGAAACAGATAACATAGAAAACAAAGAAACTCAATGTGACAGTACAAACAGTGAACCTGGAACTACAAAAGTTAAGATAATGAAAAAAGAATAAAACAGAAAATAATGGAGAAAAATGAAACAAATTAGAGACAAAGCGATGCATGGACAGATATTAAAAAGAAGCAGAAAAAGAAATCATCAACACAGAACAATCTTGGAAATGGATGACGCACGCCAACTTGAAAGTTGAAACCAAAGCACTCATCACAGCGTTCCAGGAACGGGCGATAGCCATCAACTATATGACGACAAGGATCATAAAATCCGGCAAATACCCGAACTGTAGACTTTGCCGGACACATTAGGAAACTATCCACCATATAGTAGTAGGCTGCCCAATCCTGGCCAAGAAAGCATATCTCGATCGGCATAACCTCGTGGCTGCGCACCTCCATTGGAATATGTGTAAAGAATTTAATATCGACGTCGCGAGTAAATGGTACCAACACATTCCAGATCCAGTGCGATGAGCACTGCGCATTTAGTGTGTAAAGTACTAGTGCTTACACAAAACAGCAAGTAGCACCCTAGAGTACAGTGTACCCTCGGTGCTGCTGCAAAAAACCACGGCGGATCAAACAAGCTGTACAAGCAGTACGCCATTTGGCAAGCTCTCTTCTACTGTTTGTATGTGTAAATGCTGGGAGATGTGTCGTAGTCACAGACTCGATGAATGTTCTGTTAGGATTGAGAGATATTTGTACCAAGGGTCCTATAACTCAGAGGATACAAGCTCTAATTAAACATGTACAAGAGAAATGCCAAATAACATTTATATGGACTCCAAGTCACATAGGTTTGATGGGTAATGAAGAGGCCGATAAACCTGCCCGCTGTGCAACGACACAACTAGTAGTAGATGTAAAGTCTATAAAACGAAAAGACTTGAAACAAACTATCAAGCACAAGATTATAAATAATTGGCAAGAACGATGGTCTAGAACGAATACCCATCACCGCGATATAACCAGACGTGAGATCTGCTTATCTTGTACTTAAACTCTCCAGGCAAGAAACAGTGATTACCCACAGGTTGCGCATCGGCCACACAGCTATTACACACCAGCACCTGCTGAAAAAGAAAATTGGCCTAAATGCCATATGTGTAATATAAATTTTACCGTTACCCACATACTTTGTGATTGTTCCCATTTTAATGTCTAACGCAGACTGTACGATATAAAGCCAGAAATTAAAGAAATTTATCTAACCTACATAGAATACGAAATTCACTGACATTCCTAAAAAGCATTAATATGTACAAAAATATATAGAGTGTACTTACCTACATTATAATACTACTTCGATACCATAGATGGGAGCTCATAACCCTAGTAGTTGATGCTTCCTTAAATAATTTAAAATAATAATAATAATAATAATAATAATAATAATGCCCCAGGGGACCTGCAAGCCTGCAGGTACGGGCTTAGCAAACCCGGGGCCCCGAGCTTGGCAGTGGGTCAGGGGATCATTTGTCGTAGAAAACCCCTAACCTTGATACTACTGCCATTAGGTTGACGGTACGGCAGGGCTCTTTCAAGGCGGACTTTTTTCACCATGTTGTTACTAACAGTAAAGCCTCGGATGCATTAGAAGGTAGGGCTACCTCTAATGTGGATTGTCAGCCCAACGTTGATGACCGGGGCGAGACAATGGGTGTGGAGGTGAGTCCACCAAAAAACTCACGGAACATGGCGAATCAAAGAAAGGAGGCATCGCCCCGGTTTTTGATCGTAAAAAAGAGGGAGACTTTTTTCATACAATCGGTGCTATCGGTGTCTGAAATTTTGCCATACGTCAATGAGATGTGAAGGTCAACAACTTTGTGAATAAGGTAAAATTTCTCATGAAGGGCAACTATGTAATAAGGTGTATAAACTGTGATGAAGAGCACTTTACACTTTCGCCTGTCTTCCCGGTATATAAGCGGGAAATAGCCATCCAGGAAATTAAAATAAGAAAAAATTTACCATATTTTGAGGCAAAGAAGAAGGTGGTTACACCGTCACCAAATATATCGTATGTTAAAGTGGCATCTACACCAGTAAAGGATAATACACAATCCTTAAGGGGGCAAACTTACATGTGATTTTACCATAAGGCGTAACGTTAGTTAAAATCGCGTATAACGTAATGGTTTACCTTCAAATTCATGCCAAGTATAAATCAATCTTTTATTAACATGACTGTTAATAATTACGGGAGCAAAAGTTTGCAATTTGTTTAAAAAATAAACAAATAGTCGACGTTGTGAGTGACAAACTGTAATTAAGACAAAATCAGTGGCTCAATTTGTTGCTGCTTGTAACATGTTTGAGATATTGCTATCTAGGCGACGTAAGTCTTTTGAGAATATTCTAAAAGTAAAATGCAACTGTTATTAATGAACGTTTATTATTGCACATAAGAGTAATGTAAATCGTAGTAAAAATTTTGTCAAGAGATAGCGCTTGTGCCTGTAATTTTTAGATGATTTTCTCATAATATCAAAAATACTTTCCATTTCACCACATGAAATCATTGGTTAAAACCATAATATTTTCTCCCTGTTTTAGATTAGCATTTCATGAATAGCACCTTTGTTTCTAATTGATTATTTCAATTTAGGTACGTGCATTATCTTTATATTATTTTTATTACCGGTTTTGTATTTGTTGATTTTAGTAGAATCGAAAAACTGTAATGAAACACTTGAGTAATCTTCACTAGAACCAGATGTAAATATTTGTCTGTGCGTTATGTCGTAAAAGAGGCTTATCATTCTCGGACATTGTCATAGCCGTAAATCGCAAATTTTTTTAGTCGAATTGCAAATTTTTTTAGTCGAATTGAAAATTTTTTTAGTCGAATTGCAAATTCTAGATGCGACGATATGGATATTCACTTCTCCAATGAACAATAAACTACATCTCGCTAGTTAAGTCGCCACCTCAAATAAATTAAATTTGTAATAACCTACTAGAAAACAAATTTCGGCGATGTATGTTCACCTATACGGTGTCGGTGTTAACAAAAACAGTATTGTTTATGCTACTTCAGTTTCATGCAACTAAATAGCTAATTTTAATTTATGTTTTTCTGATAAAGAATAATAACGCGTAATCGAGATTAATCTTGTTTCATGTTTTTATGATAATCCCGTGGTAGTTTCTTTCAAACCGTATTTATTTATTTCGACCTTCAACTATAATACAAACAAAACGTTGTATTTATTCTGGAACAAGTGGCTTCCTCTATTTGAATGAACCTCCATGTTACCAAAATTGGTTTCCACTAGTGCAGCACCTTATTTAAGCGGCATTTTTGCATGCATGTGCCGCCTCTTTGCAATCAGGATCAATTGACGCAAGTGGCATCTGTTGACAGTGAATTAAAGTAAATTCAATCGCTTGCCCCTTAATGAAAAAAATTAATCTCTTTATTAGTTGAAGTCGTGTTTTAGTTGTTAATGAACCAGCTAGATCATGTCAGCTTCTAAGTGCAAACGTTACTGACACCAACATTCGCGTTTCTAATACGGAAGCGGAAGAAGAAACTCGACGAATAATTAATAATAAGTGCAGTTTCTGAAACTGCAACAGGTGCAAAACGAAAGGAGACCTCTCCATCTTCTAGCATTGCTTCTGTTCTTTCCATTGACGATGAAGCATTGGAAAATGCTAAATCACAGAGGAAACGAAGAAAAGGTTGGGTTAAGGGAAAACCGAGAGGTTCATGGCATGAATCTCACGGCAATCCCAAACCAACTCGTGATAGAAGTTAGTGCTGTAATACTTATCTGTGATATTTTTAGACATATCTATTTATTTACTTGTCTTGTGTTTGTAATTTTACACATATGTATATTTTTTATTCATATATCTATATTTATTTGCCTATTTATTTATTCTTACTATAATAGCATGTTTTGGCTCACTACACATCTTACAAGCAAAACACGCGACATTTAATAAAATTCTACAACGGAATTGTAGGTGATGTGTAAACAAATATTGTTATCTGAACATGCTTGTGCAAAAAAATCAACATCAATTCAACAAGAAACTCATTTGAGTCCGAGACAGCCTTATTCCCTTATGCGGTAGTTAGGCGGGATTGTGAACATAATGAACGACCTAGTGGAGGAGTTGCTATCCTACTAATAAATGAAATTATGTTATTACAACTTACCTTTCACCACTCAGGAACTTGACGCGGCATTAAGTGTCTTGAAGTCAACATCTCCTGGTCCAGATCCTACCACTAATAAAATGTTAAAACATCTCTCACCTAAAATGAGAAAAAAAAGTTATTGGAACTCAACAATAAGCGCTGGGATGAGGGTACTTACCCGATGGAATAGAAAGAAGCGGTTGTAGTTCCAATAGTCAAAGAATCAAAAAATCCTACGATTCTAGCAAGCTACCGACCTATCAGCCTTACGTGTTGCATGGGCAAACTGCTTGAAAAGATGTTAAACAGTCAACTTCAATAGTTTTAGGAAAATAATAATGTTTTAGCAAACTACCAAGCGGGTTTTCGTAAGCAGGTCAACCCTAGATCATTTGGTATTACGCGAAAACCACATCCAGGATGTCTTCAAAATTTGAGAACATCTGGCGGCGGTGTTTCTTGATGAGGGCATCACAAACCTGTGAGCTACAGTATATGTGTTCTAATAGCTCTTGAATAGGTGTGACGGTCAGAATTTTCTGTTTGAGCAGTATATACCGTGTGTCTCACGAAAAAGTTGACAGGCGGTTTCTTTGTTAAATTTAAAATTAATGGATTTTTTTTCTAGCACAGTTTGAGCACATTATAGTAACAATGTTTATAAGATAGATAAATGAGAACAAATTTATGTAGTAATGTAAGTGTTTAAACGTATTTAAAAAAGTCTGGGTTCAATTCCGGTTGTGGTAAATTTTTTTTATTAATAAACTTCAACTATTCCAAATGAAATTGACAGCATAATTCTCACTGAAACATGGCTTACGCCAGAAATATATAATTCGGAACTAAGATTTCATAACATGAATATTTATAGAAAAGATAGACCTTTTGAAATTGCAAAACGAGGAGGAGTTTTAGTTGCTGTAAATAAAAATTATTCTACTAAAGAAATACCTACTTCCTTTGCTGAAATTGAACAACTATACGTATTGTGCACAATTGCACAAAAAGTATAATTTTGGGTTCTGTTTATTGTCCTCCGGGTAGCAAAGTTGACTACTTTGAAAAAATAAGCTACACTATAAACAATGTCTTACAAACGTATATGACCACTGACATTATATTAGTTGGCGACTGGAATCTTCGGCACTTATCATGGAACGTTACAGAAGACAATGTTCTCTCAGTGTCCGGTTTAAATTCTGAAATCTCTGACAGTCTATGTGAAACTTTAAATTTGTGGAATATGTTGCAATCAAACAGTGTGAGAAATTGTGATAATCAGATGCTTGATTTAGTTTTACCAATCTCAGTAATGTAATAGTTGAAAACAGTTTAGAACATTTAGTACCAGAAGACAAATACCATCCTTGCTTATCTATTAGTTTCAATCATAGGTTTTATGAAACACCTCTAAATTATGACTATTTTTATTATGATTTTAAAACGGCAATTATCACGACTTACGTCACTACTTGTCTCACATAAATTGGAATTTTCTATTATCTTTAAACATTAATGAGGCTGTAAAATGTTTTTATGATATTTTGTATGATAGTTGTTCTCTTTACATACCAATCAAACGGACTTTACAAATAACAAATCGTATCCTGTTTGGTACTCTTGGCTTGCGTGAAATGATTAAAACCAAAAATACATACCATAAACTATTCAAACTTACAAATGATCTCAATTATTACAACAAATTTTCTAAATTACGCAGTACTTGCAAAAAACTTAATAAATACTTGTTATAAATCATACATTGATAAAATTGAATTAAAAATTTCAAATAACCCTCAATACTTTTGGTCTCATGTAAAGAATCAGAAAGGTGACAACTGTCTACCATCTGAAATGATTCTTGGTAATTCAAAAAGTTGTAATGGGCAAGAAACTGTAAACCTTTTTGCAAATTATTTTGGATCTGTGTACAAGCTAGATCAAAATTGTTCTTCCCTACAAACAAAGGTTTCAACAAACTGTATAAACCTTCATAAAATTAATTTTACTATTACTGATGTTTTAACAGAACTGATCAACTTACCTCATAAAATAAAATGTGGCCCGGATAATATTCCTGCTCTTTTTCTAAAAAGTGCTGCTTCGTATTAGCTTACCCAATTCATGCTCTGTTCTGTAAGTCTCTATCATCTGGAATTTTTCTGATCTCTGGAAAACTACCTTTGTATCTCCCATATATAAAAGTAAGTGTAAGAATGATGTAACTAACTACAGACCAATTACTAAATCATCAGAAATACCCAAACTTTTTGAAAAAAATTGTTACCTCAACCATGTTTCCTCTACTTAAAATACTATCATTGGAGAACAACATGGATTTTTTCCAAATCGTTCTACCACCACTAACCCTTCTTGTTTATCAAAAATTTATTTATGCAGCGTATGAGGAAAATGTACAACTAGATGTTATTTACGCAGACTTTGCAAAAAGCTTTTGATAGTGTAAATCATAACATTTTAATTAGTAAATTATTAAGTATTGGAGTTCATGGATCATTACTGTGTTGGATAAATAGTTATATTTCAAATCGTACACAATTAATCCAATACAAAGGGTACACCTCTAAACCCATATCAGTTCACTCTGGTGTTCCCCAAGGTGCTCACCTTGCTTCGTTGTTGTTTTTAATATTTATCAATGATATTCGAGAAGTAATTAAACATAGTAAACTACTATTATTTGCTGATGATGTAAAAATTTTAAAACCGTTAAATCAATAGATGATTGTCTTCTACTTCAAGAAGATTTAAATAGTTTTCATAGTTGGTGTATATCAAATTCCATGGACCTAAATTTCAGTAAATGCCTAAAGATCTCTTTTATCATATAAATAATCCCATTAAATTTACTTATAAAATCAATGATAAACATATACAAAGCACAGACACAATCACTGACTTAGGAGTAACATTCACTCATAATTTAAAATTTAATACGCATGTGAATAATATTCGAAATAAAGCTATTAAAGCATTAGGCTTCATTTTTAGATGCTCAATAAATTTTCAAATCCAAACACAATAAAATTGTTATATATCTCATTGGTACGTTCACACTTAGAATATTGTACCCTAGTTTGGTCACCTTATCATTCAACCCTTATCACCAAAATTGAAAAAAGTGCAGCATAGGTTTTTAAGATTTTTTCTTTCAAAGCTAAATTACAAACTTCAACTTACTTTCAAATCCTCTCTTATCTTGATTTAAACACTTTACATTCTCGAAGAATACTTCATGATAACGTATTTTTGCATAAACTAGTTAATGGTATTTTAGATTGTCCGATTCTTTTACAATTAGTTAAATTCAACATTCCATCTAAAAATCTACGTAATACAAATCAGTTCTCGTTAAATATTAGTAGAACAAACTATCTTAAACATTCTCCACTTCAAAGAGTAATGAAAAATGCGAATACATTTGTTGATACTAACTTTTGGCAATGAGTTTAACTTTAAAAGACATGAAGAAATATTTATGTAAAATTGATGTTGATTTTATAAGAACCACTATTAATCAGTAAAATGTTTTTTTTCTTTTTCTTTTATAAACATACTTTTATTTAAAATTGTACACATTCATTCATTTATACATATCTGTTTTGTTTTTTTTTTTGGGATATTTCCTGTAAATAAAATTATTATTATTATTATTATTATTATAAAAAAAAATTATTATCGATGTTATTATTAATACAATTTTAAAGTAAATTTAATATATAAAATTCTTATCAAAGTTAACGAATTCGTCTACGAAAGCCGCTTATTAATTGTAAATTCATTCGGTATAATCTCGAGAATTTAAAATATTGGTACTTTTTTTTATTTCTATGGCTTTTTCTGTAATTTTTAAATTCAGATGTTCGATGTTTTTAGGAACGTATTCTAATTACAGAATCCGAACGTTATACAATTAATTCTTTTATGGCTCTGCAAATATGGAAATAACATTTTACTTGAGTTATTTACTATTTTAATTGACATTCCTTAAGAGCCTTCTTAAAAAAAAATTCTTGGGCCAGGACTAACTGAAATGGTGAATGAACAGAAATAAACCTGTTGCATGCAATATTACGTTGACCATAATCACCCAAGTCTCGGTATATGTCCAAATATTGCATATTCAAAATTAGCATAGCAAAATTTACGCACAAAGTTCCTAAGTTTCCAAAAGAAATGATTCCAATAATTTTCAGGATTTAATGTCAGGATTTCTTTACCTTCATATTTGACTTTTCTTTGTTATATACATTTAGGCTTTATTACAAATTATAACAGTTCACAGCCACATTTCTCTGGAAAATATTACTGGATATGCAGATCTATCCCTGACTTTATAAATATTCATTCACCCAAGACATTTCGAAACTGAAATCGGTATAGTATGAACGTTCCCAAATAGGAGATAAATCAGTCACTACTGTACCGCATAGTAGCCGTACAAGTATGAACAACTGAAAAATGAGGCCTTACCTTTCAGGAGGCAAAAAAAACATTTGTGTACTCTGAGCTATCTAATAAAAGTCGTTCAAGCTTTTCTGATCTGAAAATTGAAATTTTTTTCTTTAAAGAAAATTTGAACAATGCTACATTATTACTTAAAAAATGTCATAGTGTTAAGGCCTCCAATAAGAAGAATCAGGTGTCTGTGCAGATTAACTCTTAAGAATTTTTCTTTCGTTTTGCAGATTTTGTTATGAATTAAATATACAGACAAACAGTAAAAATAAATATTATTTATCTGATAAATTTTAGATAGTTTAGAGGTCAAAACTTTACCTTTATTACTACGTAAACACCATAATCATAATGATGTCTGATAAAAACAACTAACATAAGAATCGAAACTTGATTTGTACGTTATTGTCTGTAATAAACTATTTAGTTAGTGTTCATGTTTTGGTGAGCGACGACGCGAATAAGGTAGAAAATTTTATTATTCCAAGGTAGTATATAGTTTTTGATTAGTCACATTCATTTCTATTGTTTCTAATTTTTTACTAAATGCACTCTTTACCGTATTGTTATTGTAAAAACATAGATAATTTAAAAAATGTAATATGTATAATAAAAAATTTGGAAATATTGGAGAGAATTTTGTGCAAGATTTATATTCCACACACACTTGTTTAAAAAACATATGAGATCGTATTTCATTTTTTCTTAAATTTGTATAAAGCAATAATTTCCTTCCTTTATATTCATTTTCTTTAATCAAACGCAAATATACTGTAAAGACTTATGAAATTATGTCAAAAGTACAACTTCTATAATGTATGCATGTTATTTAGTATAACAAAAATTATGATTCCTCAACAGAATTTAGGAAATAGCTTTTCAACCATACATCTTGTTTTGATTTTAGGTTAATATTTTTTCTATAATTTTGAGATTTTATGACACTCAAAATTCCAACTTTCAAAACGATTAAAAGTATCTATAACAATTTTTTTGTATTTCAGTTTTAATTTACCTTCATTAACTTCTTGAAAATACTTGACAATTTTATTTAATTTCATAGTTGCATTGTTTAATTTCAAAACTATTCTTATTTAAATTAGTCCTCAAAAATTATCTAGCGACAAATATTTTCCATGTGTTATTGCATTTGTTCGTGGTTTGAATCACTTATTATCTTATTATTCACAGAAGATGTAGTTGATAAATCTGCAGTAAAAACGTGCAACTTTTCCTTATTATTTTACAGAAATAACATTAATTTGTATCTAATATAAATATAAACAGGTAAGGAATAAACAGCACATAAAAACTTGAACAAACAAACATTAGAAACTATTTAATTGTCAACTACACAACATCTTATTTTCTCATAAGCATACACAAAATCACGCTTTGGTTTGTTGGGTTTAAGATTTATCACGCTTGAAAATAGAAAGTTTGTAAAAGATAAATTTTATTCTACACCTTTCAAACTACATATTTATTTTCTGTAGAAACATCAAAACTTTATTTTAGTATGCGATACGGAAATCGTAAATCTTATATCTTATTTCTTTCGAAAAAGTACGGAATGAAAAATAACTTTGTACGACGCTAAAATTACATTTTATATAAATATATCAATGCGTTACTGAGCAGCCATTGTAAAATATATTTAACAATGGCCACGAATCGGGTACCAAAACTAATTTCAACGGTCACATTCTGGTTTACCGCGATGGTTTTATGTGTATATGACAATGAACAAATATCTCGACTCATCTTCCCCTATAAAAGGGATTTCACCCTGTTATCTCACCTGCCTCAGGGTGGTTTTTCAATCATTTCTAAAATAGGGGCGTGCTCATTTTTATTGATGTTTTAAACTAGGGGATGAACTTGAAGCATATAGTGAAATTGAATTCTATATTGACGTTATCTAATAATAAATGTTATAGTACGTATCTAATTTAATGTTTATTGATCACATTTTTATATAAAAATTGGAATCGGTGTATAAAATGCTTCGATTTACATGCAATTTTGGTAAAAAGAAAAATTATGGACGCAGATAATAAGTATGAATGAACTCAAATTATAGTTTAACTCAGATTATATACTTCAAATAATTTAGAACAAAATGTTTAGCATCAATATTTATTTGCATTATTTATATACTTTAGGTGTTCGTTAAAACGATTTTTAATTTTTCTTATAGTTTTCCTATATAACACTTCTTTAGAAGAGCAGTTGAGTTTGTAAACCCCACGGGGTCTAAATTATTTCTTAAATCAAATAATAATTAATAAATTAGATTAAAATGCAAAAATAATGTTATTATAAAATAAGATAAAAGTGGAAGAAAAAGAAATGAACACATCAGAAGAAGTAGAAATAGAAGTGAAAATGGAAGAAAAATCAGTGAAAATTGAGCTTAGAAAAAAAATGAATGGCGCGGACTAGTAGGTGTAAAAAAACAAAAAGAAATGAGAAAAAGGGCAAGAAGACATGGAAAAAGGCAAAATAAATGTAGAAGAGTACAAACTATTGAGGAAAACTATAGGAAAGAATGTAAAAGAAGGAAGGAAGAATACATAAAAGTGTATACATTAAAAAAATAAAAGACGGGGAAATATATAAAGAAGAAGTAAAAGAAACAATTAGAAAAGTTAAAGAAAGAAAAACTGAAGGCACAGAAAACAGTAGAATACAGTAGAAATTCTCAAATGACTTAAGTAAACATTATCATTTCCATACAAACCTAATACTAATTTTGAAATTAGGTAAACTTTTATTTAAAAATTGATTTATTTTTTAAATTCAATTGAATTTTGATTAATCATAATTCCGTAACCATCAGGGGAACAAATCAAGAAATTTTTTTTGTGTACGTAGGTAGTTTTTTACGTAGATTCGAATTACAGAAAGAAAGATACAAAATTCTATTTGAAATTAAGTTACCCCTTCCCTTCCCATCCAAATTGAAGGGTGGTTAAATTATAAAAAAAACTGTTTTCAAGCTATTGCCTTGTAATACGTTAAAAAACTCAACCTGTATACTAAAACAAATAGTGAACAAGAACAACAAAGAAGGAATGAAAATGTACTCCATGTTTATCTACATAAAAGCAGTGTTTGACATTCTGGATAGACAAATGACGGTGATTGGTAATATAAAAGTTTGGCTATTAGCGTAAACAGTAGTGGTCTTAGCTACGAATGAAAACAAAATGAGAGGTGCAATAAAAATAATGAAGGAATATTTATAGAATTTTGGCAAATGTAAATAAAACAAAAATTATGGTTTTCTAAAGAAAAGAAGAAGAAAAAAAGAAAGTTAGTGGTTGGTAGAGGGGAAAATAGGATATGAAAAGTGTTGATGAGTGTAGGTATTTAGGACACAGAATAAGGTATTACAATAAACATGAAGGGCATATAAAGGTATCAGCGCATAGGGAAAATAAAATTGTAGGGAAGTATGGGGTTAGGAGAAAGAATGTTTAGGAATGATATAACGTTTAGGTGAGGTAGTGAAAATGCAGAGTGGGACTAGGAAGAGAAAGGCCAAGCTACATAGTTGAAGAAGAATGTAAATTAGAAAAGATAAGAATTCAGACAGGGAAGAGGGCAATGAGGTATGAAGAAGGAATAAAAAAAGTGCTGGAAAGAGGTAACGAATAAAAGAATAAAACTGGGGCAAGAATACAGGAATTTATATTACGAAAGAGGAGATAATGCAAGTGAGAAGGTAGGTAAGAGAGGAAGAAAGGTGTATTGAAGACAAAATAGTTACGAGAGATAAGGAGAGAGAGAGAGAGAGAGTTCGGGGACGCCGCCAGGTTACGATTACTAATGCGTAATTTTTTACTTTTCGACATTTTGGCCACATTCGGCGATTTGTCGACAGAACCATTTTTGGTGTTAAGTCATTTTTCGGCTATTTGTCCATAGAAGTGTTTCTGTCATTTGTTTACAAATTCGGTGATTTGTCCGGACCCCATTGAATGAAGGAAGTGTTGAAAAGAAGAGGAGGAAAAGTTTAAGTTAATTTTGTTTGTCAAATAGTTGAACTACTGGCAGACGCTAAAAACTTTTTTTACTGTCTAGACATTAAAAGCAAAACAGTTATTTTGTTTTCACAACTATTTAGAGGTTGGTACCTCGGTTATGTCATATTATGAATGTAACAGTAAAGTACCAACTTCATTCGTTCAGAATAAAACGTCACTATAACACTCGAGAATCTCGAAAATTTGAAAATAACACATGAAAACTAGCAATAAACGCTTGAAGAAAAAATAATATATTTCACTTGGAGTTAAAAAATGTAATTGTTTTGCTTAATTTGCTGTCTCGGCTGACGCCTCGCCAGCAAACTTTTAAGCTCAACAATTATATTGTTTAACTCCTAGTAAAATAATCTACTATTTTCTCCGATTGACATTAAACGTCAGTTTTAGTGACATTTATCGATCATAAAATTGATTTTTAATGCCTAGGCATTAAAAAAATATTTTTTTTTCTTTTTTTAAATCTTGCTCTGCATGAGTATTCAACCAAAAAAGTTATTCTAGTAAATTTAGTAACTGTATAATAAATAAACTATATTAGGGACATTCTGGACCGGTTAAAAATAAGTTAAAAAATAATGTTAATTATCGCGTTATTAGCGATGACTTTTACTGGTTCAAAATAAGTAAATAGTTACTAAAAGAAAGACAAAATTCACATTTTTATTATAATTTTAACTGTAACATTCATAATTAAATCAAAACAGAATATAACACAGAACATAACAAAAATGTAAGTAGATGAAATTCTACGTATAATACATATTAATGATTATTGTGAATATTTATAGTAATTTTCGAACAATTTTCCAACATTACTCCACTGGCTTGATAATCTGTTGTGCCTTATGTAATCATAGTATAATTATTTCTATTTATTTGTGAACTAGTGCTACAACCGACGATATTTTGTTCTTTGAGATCCGAAAAAAAGTCTTTCACTAACATTTGTTTTTGCAGTTATAGAGTCTTCAATATAACCTTCGGCTATTGTTGATGATCTCCAACCACCATGTTTTTTCAACGTGGGTATATCTGCCCTACAGTCCACCAACAATGTTGCAGAACTTCTGCGAAAACAATGTCCAGTAAATTCTTGTGGGTTTGGTAATTTTAAAAATTTTGCAATTTCTTCTGGCATTTTTCCAAATTTATGAATACCAAGCGGTTGTTTGTATGCCTTACCATTATTGTATTTAAAAAAAAAATTAGGTAGCCAGCCTAATAGTCTACAATCTTTATATTTTCTGTAGAAGTTTAAGTGTTCCACTACAATAAATGAGCGTAATTTTTTTGTCTTTGTGTCAGGAAGAGTTATAAATAATTTTTCCCCCATATCTTCAATTTGAGCTTTTTCATTCGGTATAGCTCATTACTTCTACATGCTCCAGCTATGCCAAAAATTAAAGCAACCTAAAATAAAAAATCGTTTATTTAATACTAAATTAAAAATTTATCATTTCTAAATTCTTACCTTCGTAGGTATATATTATCTGGAGCTACCAAAAAAAATTCCTGAATTTGTGATTTCTGCAGTACTCGGGATTTTTTGGCACGATAACCATCTGATTGACACTTTAAAAAGTCTCGCAGTTTTAAATATTTAAATATATCTATGGTATTGTTAATATGCAATGTAATCTTCAACATAAAGTCGAAGATTTCAATTTCTTGGGTAATTATGCAAAGTACGCCAGTAAAACGTTTTCTGAAAATGATCCGATTTTCTTATTAATGCGATAATCTATAAATTTTCTATAATAAATCACATTCTCCATTTTTTGCCAATTCTTCAATTTCGGGAGGTGTTAAGATTTCTTCATCACTTTCCATTATTTTAGAAAATATCTCTAAACACAGATTAATCTCTTCTTCAAACAACTTAATCTTAAGATAAACAGATAAAAAATGGCGATTTTCAACTAAACTATTCAGAAAAAGTACATAACAACCCAGACTTTACTTAACAACGGCAATGATAATGTGATTTAAGCAGGCACATGGAATCCACTAACCTGTATCTCATTGACAATCAATTGATAAAGAAAATTGAAGCAAATTGAATGTAACAGAGTGATGTCTTATTTTTCGGTAGATATTATTATGTATACAATTTAAGGTCTAATCGACAATAATAATTAGAAAATACGATTTAATTATTACCTATAACATACAATTAGAAAAAAATATAAAAAATAGTGAGTTGTATCCGTTATAAAAAGTTTTCATTTTAATTTGATTTTTTAATCACACTGTACAAACAATCGGAGAAAAGATTATATGTTTCACACGGCAGAGAATCAGATTTACTGCCTTGGCTAGTTAAATGCTCTAGCCGCGGCAGTAAATCTGTTACTTCTCTGCCTAGTTAAACAAATAACTATTTTTTTAATTATAGGAAGTATAGAAAACCAAATGTGTATAGAACCAAATAAATAAGATTCGTTCATTCACAAACACGTTTCATTGTTTTATAATTTATTAAACTGTTTCTCCCATACATAATTGATGTGACTGTCCCACGGAAAAGTTTACATAGGCGTTTTATATGTTAAATTCAAAATTAATGCTTAGCTTTTTTGGCGAAAATTAAGGACAATATGGCAACATATTTGGCTAGATAAATACAAATTTATGAGGTAATGTAAGTATTTAAAGCGTATTTTAATAAAAAAAACACAGTAAACATTTTATGATTTACGTCAAAACTCCGGGTTCGATTCCGATTGCGGACAATTTTTTATTAATAAAATTATGATCGATGTTAAAAAAAATACTGCAATCATAATTCCATCGAGGTTAGGGAGCGCACAATATTATCAGGCGAGAAATTAACGAATTCGTCAACGAAGGCCGCTTACTAAATGAAAACTCATTCGGTTAATAAATAAAAATTTATAAAAATAACTTAAAAGATATCTTGTTTTACTGATTCTTATGTAAAATATACGCATTGTGTTTAATAAATTTAATGGAATCAAACTGAAATAATTTAATTAATCTACAGAGGTAAAAATATACTCACTTTTTGCTGACAGCATTATTTACCTTTTATTTCCAACGTTACGTTTCCTATATTTACGGCAGCATCAGCAATACAGATTACAAAAAATTAAAAAGAAAAAAATAGCTGACCGTGTCTCATAAGCATGCAGATACGTATTCCACATATACGTTAACAAACCAAAAAATCAGAACTTAATTTAAAGAAATTTATAACCCGGTTGAAACAAATCTATTAATCACTCAAAATTTCCGAATACAACTACTCTTGTCGTATACAAAGTTAAAAGCCTTTTAAGATTTTACATTTTAAACACATTCATCTTTGCAAATCATTGGTGATTCATATTTCATCTCTCGCGAAACGGATCTTTGTTCAATATTTTCAGCAATATCGAGCGTGTTACATTTCGTTCAAAGCACTTCGATCTTGAATAAATACGGAACTAATTCGATTTTGATGCAAATTTTCATTTTGACTTATTTACAGTACCATATAAATTGACGTTTGATTAATTCCCAAATTGTTAAGATAATTTTTTGTCATTAACTTGTTTAATGTTCTTAAATTAGTAGTAATTCAGTTTTGCTTGTTTGAAACTAACAGAAGTATAATCGTTTCTTGTTGCAATACTTATTGTAGATGCAAAAATTGCGATTGGTTCGTTATTGTAGGCTACCCCCTTTAAAAATCATAATCATCAAAGAAAACCCAAATTCTTATTTTATGTTTATTTGACATTTTTTTAAATAGCGTCATATTATTATTTATTTTTGTAATAAAATACATAAATAAAAGATTCGATTCTTTACACCTTAAAACCAAACTCCTTATATATAATTCTCTTCAATAAACTAAATAAACTAAACAATACAAACAATTTAACCCCATACTAATACCAAAAATTTTCTTAAATTACACTTTACATATATTTCTCTTTTTCCTCTCATTTTCTTCTCTTTTCCTTATCACTTCTTTCATCCATTATATTCCCTGTCCATTATCTCCTAATAGTATCCTTCCCTCCCTCTCTTCGGGCCGCAGTTCTCCACAATTTTCTTTTATGGTCGATATTCTCCCACCATTCGCCACACATCCTACATATTCTCTCCTCATCATTCCTTAAGTACATATTCACTTTTCCTCATCCCCGCATCTAAACCTCGCTATGATTCTTTTTCTTTTATACTTCTTTTCTTCCTCAGATATTCTGGTATTCCTTCCGTAACTAACTCCCTGTACTTTACATTGTATCTTCCCCCTTCTATCTTTGCACTCATTTCTTGTATCTGTATATCTTTATCTATACTTATCACTTCCTTTTCCATTCTTCTCCCCTTCCTTCTTTTTCTGTTTATCTCCTCTCTCCCTTAACCTCCTCTTTTTATTTTTTTTTTTTTTTTTTTTCTTTATTGTTTTACATATTAGTTTGATTTACCTATATTAAATTTCTTACCTCTTATTTTTATTATGGATGAAGTATTTGATTTGGAATCTTTTGAAACTGAAAATGTAGGTGTTTGTAATTCGTTTTTATGTGCAACATTTGACTAAAATTTTTAATGTTTCTGTGAATATTTTCCTTTGCTAGTGTGTTGCACTGCTCTCCGTATATTTTCTAGCTAAAATGTACAGGGTGTTAATAAATACAGATTTTAAGGGCAAACAGAACATGAAAAAATTGGGTTCCCCATATTAGACTATACAATTTAAAAGTCGAATAAAAACTTTCTAATCAAAGTAAATTAACTGTTTAATCGACTAATATGTAGCTTATTCTGTGGGATTTATAATTAAAGCAAATAACAATTCAAGTTTTAAAGATCATGTCTTCCAAATGCCCTCCTTCGACTTCAATGTATTTTTTAAATTCTAAGTTCAAAATGTATCATCACTGGGCGAAGCAAATATCCTGTGTTATGGACAATAATGCAATTGGTTTGGCTGCCCTAATTTAGTATATAATTACAGCGAAGCCATAGTACTTAGTTAAAAATAAATCACGATCACTATAACAGTATTATCAGAAAACTGACCATGAAAATAAAAAAAATAAAATAAAAATCGTTGATAATCGGGCTAGACCGGTAAAAAAGTTTACACGATGTTATGTAAACAACATTTTAAAGTACTCGATATTCTGACTGTGCCATAGTAGGGTATATTTGCCTCCTTTGTCAAGGAGGAGGTTCCTTAACCGGTAAATGGGCGACAGTTCCTCAAAGCAATTGTAGGCGGAGGTTCTTTCACCGGCAAATGGTTGACAGTTCCTCAAGGCAATTGTAGGCGGAGGTTCTTTCACCGGCAAATGGTTGACAGTTCCTCAAAGCAATTGTAGGCGGAGGTTCTTTCGTACGCGTTGTAGAGGCAATTGTATATGCATTGTACCTGTTATCCTTGGTGGTCTTAACAGGCGTAACGTATGCATCATACTGACCTGTATCATTTACCTGTACTGCATTCTATAGACATCGTATGAATGTTAAACCAGACGATAATAATCGTTAAAAGAATTCTGATGCTTAAAATTTATTACTGTCTGGAAGTTGTTTTATTAACGTATTCATTTCATTGACCTGTGTTTTGTATATGCATTAGTACGTGTTATCCTTGGTATAAAATCGTTAAAAGAATTCTGATGTTTACAATTAATTACTGTCTGAAGGTATTCATTTTATTGACCTGTGTTGTTTGTTATATACATCGTTGTAAGAATTTTGACCCTTAATTACCGTCTCAAGGTTGTCGTTGTACTATATAAGAGGGAGGGTTTGAAGAAGGAGTTCAGTATTGTTTCTGGTTCAGTTGTAAGTTGAACATTAAGTCGTTAAGGATGGAATGTGAAAACTGTGCAAAAGGTTTACCCGACGCGATAATCCCAAAAAGACATCAAATGTCATCGTGCATCGTTAAGAAACGTCGTGCCGACAATGAAGGTTGCTCTTCAAGTGACGTATTTTGTGAAATGTGTAACGTATATATTTCGAGCGTGTGTTACTCTGCACATTTGCGAAGTAACGCACATAAGAAAACGCGTTCGTTATAATAGATGACGGAATCGAAAAATTGCTGGCGCGTTTGGTAATAAAATAGTGAGTTATAGAGTTAGCGGTAATAAACATTACGTGGATATTAACGAGTTTGGGCATGATATTCGGGAAAAAGTTTTAGCTCTTGTACAAAGCATCGTTGATTTGCACAAATCGATTAAAGTAAATTTGGAATGTTTCGGAGTGTATTTTTGTCGACTAAAATGGATAGTGAAATAAAATCGTTTAATACCAAAAATAAAATTATCAGTATGGCCTCCGACTTGTATGAAATATACGAAACATTTTTGGAAGAAATAAAACAAAAAATGTCGGAATTTCAAGAAAGAGATTCTGGATGGTCTTTAGTAAATATTATATATATTGAAATTAATGTGAATAAATATAATCCAATAAGTGCATCGAGTTATATAGATTTACCGTATGCTATTAAAACAAAACATGCGGTTATTAACATTCACAATTCTGATAACGCTTGCTTTGCGTGGGCCATAACGTCTGCTTTTTACGAACCGAAAGGATTATCTCAAAGAACTTCGTCGTATCCCGATTATCGAACTGTCGGATTCAATTTTTCAAATATAAAATTTCCAGTACAATTAAGTGATGTACCGACGTTTGAACGTTTAAATAACATATCTGTAAATGTGTACGGCGTAAGTAGTAACTTTAATAGCGTTTTACAAAAAATGACTCACACTATAATTACGTTGTACGTTTGTGAACAAAAACAATCTCGCCATGTAAATTTGCTGCTGGTGACCGACGATTCGGGAAATAGTCATTATTGTTGGATCAAAACTTATCTCGTTTGATTTCATCGCAAAAGTCTCGTAACGAACATAAAAATATATATGTGAAGGATGTTTAGTACATTTTTCGATCGAAACAGATCTCATTCGACATCAAAATGACGATTGCAACAAAGTGAAAGTAAATTTACCAACTGTCGCGATGAAAATAAACAAATATGGAAAAGAGGTAGAGAAAACTTGTTAGAGTTTGAAAATGTTGAAAAACAATTGAAACTTCCGTTCGTAGTGTATGCAGATTTTGAAGCTATACTAAAACCGATTGCTGAAGACGACAACCTTAACCGGAACCCCGACATGGAAAATTCATCGTATACGGTACGATGTTACGAACACGAACCGTATTCTTTCGCTTATTACATTAAATGTAGTTACGACGATGGTTTGTCAAAACTAAAAATGTTTCGTGGAAAAACGCCGCTCAAACATTTATGAATACGTTAGAAAATGACGTTGTACAAATTTATAAAAAATATATAAGTGACGTGAAAGATATGATTCCTTTAGCAGATTTTCAAGAAGAATCTTTCGTAACGCTAATTATTGTCACATATGTACAAAATTTATGGAAATTAATGATAAAGTGTACGACCACGATCATATGACCGGTTTATATCGTGGTCCCGCGCATTCGGTGTGCAATTTAAATTACAAAGTTCCTAAATTTATACCGATATTTTTTCACAACCTATCTAATTACGACTGTCACATGTTCGTAAAAGAAATCGCTTTGAATAAGGAAGAAGTAGACGTGATTGCTCAAAATAAAGAAAAATACATTTCGTTTTCAAAAAAAGTGTTGGTAGATGTTTTGACCGATTCTAAAGGAAAAAGCTATAAACAATTTATAAAGTTGCGATTCGTCGATTCGTTTAGATTTATGGCGTCGTCATTGGAAAAACTCGGATCGTATTTAGAAAATGACAAATGTTCAGAAATTAGAAAATACTACCCGGACGATGTAAAATTTGAATTAATACGCCAAAAAGGGGTTTTTCCCTATTCTTTTGTGGATTCTTTTGAGAAACTCGATGTTACGAAGTTACCTGATCGCATAGACTTTTACGATGTTTTAAACGATGAACACGTTTCGGAAGAAAATTACGCGAGAGCCCTACGAGTGTGGAACGTTTTTCAGTGTAATACTTTAGGCGATTACAGTGATGTATATTTAAAGTCGGACGTATTATTGTTGTCGGATATTTTTGAAAATTTTCGCACCATATGCATTGAATATTATAAATTAGATCCGTGTCATTATTTTACGGCGCCCGGATTCGGTTGGGACGCTTTATTAAAGATGACCGGCGTAAAACTCGATTTGTTGACCGATATCGATATGGTGCATTTTTTTAAAGCGGTATACGCGGCGGCATCAGCGTGTGTTCAAAACGTTTGGCTAAGGCGAACAATAAATTTACTCCCTATTATAACGAGTCGAAACCGTCATCTTACATCCTTTATTTGGATGCTACGAATTTATATGGCCACTCCATGCGACGTAAATTGCCTACGGGAGAATTTCGATGGTTAAGAGCCTACACTACCTTGCCAACACAAAGTAAGTTCCCATTTAATTCAATGTAATCGCGCGGCATCATAACTTAATTCGTAATTAATTAATTTTTATTTTTTACTTCGTAAAAATGAAGAAAAAAATACTACAAATCCTTCGAAAGATTTTTCTAAATACTTAATTAAAAACACTTATACAATTAATTTTGTTGATATTAATTGATTAAACATTTAATGAAAAACTGTTCGGACAATCTGTAGATTAATTGTTAAGCATCTTATTCCTGAAAACAAATTTAAGAAAAAATAAATAGTATTGCAATTATGATGCCGCGCGATTACATTGAATTAAATGGAAACTTACTTTGTGTTGGCAAGGTAGTGTAGGCTCTTAACGGACGCCGAAATTCAACAGTTATCGATTTGCGATCTCGATGAAGAATCAGACGTGGGATACGTATTTGAAGTAGATCTTCAGTATCCGAAAGAACTGCACGAATATCATAATTGTTTACCGTTTTGTCCCGAAGAAATGTTTCCTCCCAATGGAAAATTTAAGAAGTTAGTTCCAAATTTATACGACAAAAGGAAATATATAATACACTACGTTAATCTAAAGCAATGCCTCGACCACGGTTTAAAACTTTTACACGTTCATAGAGCGTTACAATTTAAACAGTAGAATTGGATGAAACAATATATAGATTTTAATACGAACAAACGCAACAACGCTAGTAACGAATTCGAAAAAATCATTACAAGTTGATGAACAACATGGTTTTCGGCAAAACAATGGAAAATGTCGAAAATAGGGTAGACATCAGATTGGTGACGCATTGGGAATCGTATTATAGAAGAGCCGGAGTGGAAACACTTGTAGCGAAACCTAATTTTAAATCGAGTAAAATATTTTGCGATAATTTGGTGGCCGTAGAAATGGAAGTATTAGAAGTTCGATATAATAAGCCTTTTGTTTGTAGGATTTTTTCGATACATCTAATTATCATATCGATAATATTTATGACATTCCTCGCGGAACACCGATGTTGGGAAAAATGAAAGATGAATACGCCGGAAACGTGATTGCGTTGTTTTTAGGAACTGGAGCAAAAGCGTATTGTATACAATTATTGCCGGATTTAATAAAAAAGACCAAAGGTGTAAAGCAATACGTTATAAACAAACATTTAACTTTAAACGATTATAAACAAGTAGTGACGGAAGGAAAAACTGTATATAAAAAAATGTATGTTTTTCGATCACATTTTCATACAATGTATACAGAATTAAAAAATAAGATTGCACTTTCTGCTCAAGACGACAAACGTTACATTATGGAAGACGGTTTTCACACGTTGGCTTGGGGACACAAAACGATTGACGACTTGGCAAAAGAATTTGAAATAAACGAACGTCTAGGCAATTTAATAAGCGTTTTTAACGATAATTAATTGTATATTTGTTTATAATTAAATTGTTCATTTAAATTAATAATTTATGTTATGTATCGTTTGTATATATGTAATTAAATTGTATATATCCCGTATGTAAATAAAAAATATATGTACTTATAATACGTTTGTTTTCGATATCCAACTGTTGTGTTTAGAATCGAGTCCCAACCATTTTACGTATACTCTGTTTCCTTTTCGTCGTAGAACTTTTTCTACTAAGTAAACGTCGGGATGTTTGACTCGTTGCAATTCTTTTTCATAAAATCCACCTAAAATATTGTCACCCGTACTATCTTTTAGTATATACGTCCTGGGATTAGAATTTTGAATTTTCGAAATGCGAAAAATTTCGTTGGTCCAATTTGGAGTGTAATTTTTGTAAAAGCGTGTCTACTTTTGCTAATCCTAACGTAATCACCTTCTCGAAATTTAGCTACGGTAGGATCCGTAATTTTCATAAAATTATAAACCGTTTTTAAAATATGCGATGCGTTTCTTTTATTAACATCTTGTGGTTTCATACCGATCGTTTTGTGAACCGTACTATTGTATTTTCGGACCAATTTAGGTAACAACGCTAACCAGCGGTAATCACCTTGCATACTAAATTCCTTCCACATTAATCCTTTTAAGGTTCTATTGAAACGTTCGACGATTGCGGATTTTACATTTGAAAATGTACTATAATGATTAATTCCGTATTGTTTCATTAATTTTGAAATTCCGAATTATAAAATTCCTTCCCGTTATCCGTTTGCAGGTTTTTAGGAACGTTATTCTTCTTGTCTAATAAAATTTGTTTCATGGCAGCCGTGACTTCTTTAGAGGATTTATTTTTGAGAGGTAACGCCCAAGCGTATTTAGAAAATGCGTTTATCGTCACCAATATGTATTTATATCCCTGGTTTTGTTTAGCATACGGTATCATTTCTACCAAATCGGCTTGAAACAAATTCATCAAACCTTTAATTATAGTTCGTCTTTGCGTAAATTTTTTTCTTATCGGTGCGTGAAGTTTGTCAACGACTTCTCGTTTAATTGTTGACATGATCAACGGATATTATCAGAGCGTCTTTCCGGCGAGCACTAAAATCTTTTTAAATTAGTCGAACAAATTTATACTAATATTCATGACAACCGTCATTCCTCAAATGTAGAAATAACGGGAACGTTAGTTTTGGTAGTTTCGAACTTGGATTTTCGATTTGCACATAAGTTTTGTCCTTTTTTTTTTTTTTTTTTTTTTTTTTTTTTTTTTTTTTTTTTATTTGTTTCCAAATTTATCTATAATCATTTTTCCGTGTACGTAATTAGAAAATTTATTTAGAGGCATGCCGATTACGACAGCAAATAAATCAAATTGAGCAAAAATTCTTTGAAACAAAGTATTTATAATATAAAAACGAGTTTAATAGTAAAAGATAATTTATTTAACAATTCCGGCTTCACGCAATTCCTCCAAAATAGCAATGATTTCATTATCGTGACCCGTATGACCGGCGGCTTTAGAAGCAACTAATAGTCGAAGTCTTTCTACCAATTCGTTGGGATCGTCCCAATATCGATAATCCGTGGCGGCGACATTAGATAAAACTTGTTTAAACGTTAATTTTTCTTGTGGTCGTAGTAGTGATTCTAATCCGCCACCGCTTTTCCAACCTTTTGCCCACCATACGTTAGGTTTCTTTCCGTTCAAGATGGGTTTAATAATGTTAACGTATTTATATCCTTTGCTGGCGGATATCTGCTTAAGAGGATCGTAATTAACTTTATAAGAATTGGTACGTCGCAAAATGTCTCGATATTGACGTGCGTCATTAATAGTAAATTGTCTCGGTTCTTTTTTAAACAATAATTCGTACAATCCCGTCGTGCCTTTGTATTTTAAACCGTCAATGACTATATTTCGTCCGTCTATGCTAAATTCACTGTTTCCTATAAACAAATTTCCGTCATCTTTGCGAACTCCGTATTTAGTGTCAAAATTATTATCTATGTCGGCTTTCAATTCCGTCAAATAAGTTCTAGGCAAAACGTGAAACTGATTTAAGTCCGATTGAACGGCGGGACTGGCTAATTCCTCTTCTATTTCTTGTCGAAACAACCTTATTTGATTTTTTGCACCCTCGTATGCCATAGATATGTTGGAATCGGTGGTATCGTGTAATTCTTCGTTAGCTTCGTAAGCGGTAGGTGTATTTGTTGTTTTTCTTCCATATTATCTATCGTAGGATCGTAAAGAAACACTTCTTCGTCCGCTTTTTGTACGACCTAGGTTTCGAGTAGACGTTAATATTTGAGAAGACATTGCGAACGAACGAGGAGATTTTACAATGTTTTTCGGGAACGAACGTTTCTTTTTCTTTATTTGGGAACTTCGAATATAAGGATAAAATAAAGTCGAACGTCTTTTTTTTTTATACGAAAAGATGAATCTGCAGGAAAAGTGTAATAATCGTCGGTTTGTATTTCGTCGTCGTCGTCTTTTACTTTTATATCTATAGGTTCTACTTTAACGTCGGTCGAAGGTACGACAACATCCAGTTTTGTCGCTATCTGTTTAAGTGGTTCGGAAAGATGCAGCGAAAGTAATTTGCTTTTTTCGATGTCTCCTTTTAATGTCCGAATTTTTGTCGCAAAGCTTCGCGAGCGTTTATCAAGTCTTCGGCGAGTTTTTATTCATGTTTACACGCGACCAATAACTACGTACTTGTTGTATCGAAAGCGCGAAAGATACTGAACAATGAATTATTGCCGACGTAAATTTAAAATTTTTAATAACGTATAAACGTATCTAAACCTTTTCTATATCGACCGTCGTTTTTCGAACAATCGAGATCTATCACCACCATGTCATAAGGAGCCTTCCAACAAAGGTTACAAAGCTTTTAAACTCGTCAAACGTCATGTCGTTTGCGATGTGATCGTCGTAAATGTGTTTTAAATTTGTTAAATCTTGCTTAAACAAAATTAATAAGTTGCAATTGTCGCGTACTAATTGCTTAGGTACAGCACTATAACTTTGACACAAATAAAAACAATCAATGTTTTTATGTCTACCGTAAGAAAAATACTCCTTCATCACGTTGTGACCCGTGCAACATATGTCGTCGAACACGACAACAGAATATTCGAAATGTTCGAAGGCGGTGTAAATGCCTCGATGTTGCAGCTTTCGGAATAATTGCATTCATCTACGGTTTCAATTAAACGTCTAAGAAAATCGTATTTCGTTTGATACAAAGAATTTGAGCAAACATACAAATTTAAAAAACGCAATCCGTTGGGCGATAGCAAAAGAGATAGCATAACGTTTGTTTTTCCACAACCGGAAGGTCCAATAATTAATGCTCTTTTACATACACCCCCAAATAGCGCACTATGCCGAGTAAACTTATTCTCGGCACTTTCAACAAAGTTTTTAATCGGCAACGATAACGGTTGCATACAAATTTCATTTTCTTCAAATCGTAAAATGTAGGTACGTTCAAATTTTATATTTTTCTTCTACACCACGTCAAATGGCACAAAAATTTTATATATTAGTAGAAAGAGTAATAGGTCCGTAAAAGTCGTATGCGCTCGAAATACATTTATTTAAACATAGTCAAAAATATCTACAATATAGCATACATGTAAATATGAAAAAATATCTACAATATAATAGTCTACCCAACGTAGACAAAACGGTGTTGTAGTTTTGATTGTCGATCGTCGTAATTTATAGCTATCGGTACAATGTATGACGTAAAGAGATAAACATTGTGCAGTTTATGGCGGCACTGGTGAGAGCTCAGTAGCAGTTTTGATCATAGAAGTAGCGATTGGTGACCATCAAAATTTATAATATTATTTTGATTGTCGCCAACAGCGTTTCCAACAACCAAATTTGACAAAAAAGATGACGTTGGACAAGGTTTCAAAAAAGTTTTTAAATGTCTTATCGGCGTTGACGAGACGGTGTGGCAGCTTTGATCATAGAAGTAGCCATCGGTGACTACCAAAATTTATAATATTATTTTGATTGTCGCCAACAGCGTTTCCAACAACCAAATTTGACAAAGAAGATGACGTTGGACAAGGTTTCAAAAAAAGGTTTTTAAATGTCTTATCGGCGTTGACGAGACGGTGTGTCTGTAGACAAGACGGTGTTGTAGTTTTGATCGTCGATCTGTAACCCCAACAAGGCAATAAAATTATTGTACAAAACCAACAACTTCATACCTCAACTTGATACACTGCAGCACTCTCAATGGTACGATCTGTCGATGTCGATTGTCCGATCATCACCTTTGATGTAATCTATAATGAAATGAAGTTGATCATCTCTTAATTTCGTTCTATAACCATTAAACCGTAACATAATAATAACAGAAACGACAACACATAAAAGACCACCAACTTCATACCTCAACGATAGCCGCATCCTCCGAGTCATGCCGATTCTCATCATCCCCGTTATTTAACGCCGTCACTTATAACCCTAAGTAGCCGTTAAGAAAGATTTATTTGATTAATAATTTTTTCAATTTTGGTTAGTTGCTGGCGAATGGCATTGCTTCAAGCATCAAACGTCACCACTAACGAAGCTAAATTATTAGTGTGGCGAAGACTGTTAGCCAATGACGTAATCTGCTTCAAACTGGTGCGCAAGATTGTCAATTGTTTATTGTTGGCAATCAAAATGGTTAATTATATTGTTAGTTTTATCAAGCAATTCCCGTTGAAAACCAGTTTGAATTGAAGTATTTAAAAAGTGTCAAAGCACCAAGTTGTAGGAGCGGAAGTAGAAGAAATAGAAGCGTGAACAGAAGTAGATGTCGATGGACCAAAAGCAGTAGCAGAAACAAGAGCAGAAGTAGATACTGAAGAATTAAAACCAGTAGCAGAAGCACCCGGATTATTAGCGGCGGCAACGGAAACAGGAGTCGATGAGTTACCAGGCAACTCCGGCATTTGCGATACCTGCATTAAGTCTAAATTCCCAGACAGAGCTTCATCACCTCGAAATTTTTTACCTGCAAAAAAACTTGTGTTAACTACACATTCGACGCTGTTGTTAATATAAATAACTTTCGATGTGACGTCTCAAAGACATTAATTGTCTCTTCTGGGCGCGATATTCCTGACGAGGTAATCGCATCTTGTACCGTCCATTACTTGTTGCCACCGATGTTGTGGAACAGGAAGGAGTACACGTCGTGATAGCGGCACACGTTGTAGGTGTTGCAAACGTACCGGTGATAGCGGCACACGTCGTAGGTGACGGACCGGTGATAGCGACACACGTCGTAGGTGTTGCAAACGTACCGGACAAATCGACATCTTTCAAAACGGACTCCGTTACCGGAGGTGCATGGACGGCACCGAATCGAGCAGCAGAATCTTCGTCGTCGGCCGATTTGGACGGAGCCTCTTTGTTGTCTGGCTCAGCCAAACTCGCATCGAAATTAGCCAAATAAAAATATTCGATGTCTTGCGACGTCTTCAAGCACAAAACACATTACACAAACAATAACAAAGACGTCGTAAGCAAATGTATGTACATGTTAATGCACAAAATTAAATGCATGCATTAAAGGTTAATACTAAAATTAAAAATTGAATGTACTTACAATGTTTTTCTCCATGACACTTCACTTTTTGTTGTTGCTATTAGAGGAGAGCTGGAACACAACTGATTTGTTCCCAAAAACTCGCGGTTATATACCTTAAAACGTGGAGGGAGGTGTGGTGGGAAGCCGGAGTGAGTGAAATGGAGAAGCGGAGTGGAGGGGAGGAGTGGGGCGTGTTGTGGTGGGAGTAACTTTTCAAAATTTTGGGTTTTTATTTTTTCGGGAAAGGGGGGGGACGAAACCCCGTCCCCACTCCCATCCCTACTCTTCCCTCTCTCTTTATAGGCGTTCTATAGGCGGACCTGTAGGAGGGCCTTCTTCCTTACTATTCTATTCTTCTTTTCAATTTCAACTTCTTTCTTTTTTCTCTCTTTTCTTCCTCTTTCTTTCTTTCTTTCTTTCTTCTCTTTTTCTTTTCTTCTTTCTTTCTTTCCCTTATTTCACTTACCTATTTTACATCTTACTTAACTTATTTTATGTTACATGTTTTTGATTTCACTTAACTTATTTTAGGTTAAACGATTTCGATCTAACCTAACATATTTTAGGTTAAACACTCATTTTAGGTTAAACGATTTCGATCTAACCTAACTTATTTTAGGTTAAAAAATTTGGATCTAACTCAACTTTTTTAGGTTATACGTTTTTGAACTAATCTAACTCATAGGTTACATGAGTTTTATCATACCTAACCTGTTTTAATTTTGATCTAACCTAACTTATTTTTGGTTACATCTCACTTACCTATTTTAGGTTCTAAGTTTTCGATCTAACCTAACTCATTTACATGTTTTCCATGTCACTTACCTATATTAGGTCAAACTATTTCGATCTAACCTAACTTAATTTAGGTAACACCGAACGTACGACATATCAACATTTAATAATCGACCACAACATTTATTGTTATCGTTTAAACAATAAAATACATTAATATTTCTTTAATTTATTTTATAAAGTAATAGTATTAACTATCATTTGAATTACGACATACACCACATATATCCTTAGAAACAGGTGGTCCGTCCCAATGATCTCTGCTGGTGGATAAGTTATAATGTTCCAAACAAGGCAGTTTATTTTGCAACCGTTTATTTTTGCGATAGGCGTGAGGAAGTTTCCACCATATTTCTTTCAAAGTTAGGGGTCTTACGTTTTTCAAACAATAATCTAAAGGTAAATATTGCAGTTCGTCGTCTTTGACGTTCTTAAACGACAAATCGGTTTCATATCTATCGATAACTTTCCATACTCGATTTATAATGTGACGTAATATCCCACACCACTGTAAACACCGCAAAAAACTTTCCATAATGCAGTTAAACTGTATACACGTGCGTTTCTAAATACGGCTAACTTTGCACTGGTCTTATACTTGCAAAACAATTTTTATTTTTCTCCTACTTTAGTACCTACGAGTTTTGTTACTGTCTTCGATATTAGTCGACTCTTCTTCATTAAAATTGATAAAGTCGGTTGTTGCGTTAGTTTGATTGTTATTTTCGTTGTTACTGCTAATAGTCGTCGACTCTTTGGTTTTAAATTCGTTCACCACTTGAGTTGTTGTATTACTACCATCGGTAAAACCGTTTGAGCCGACATTTAGTTTCAAATCGTAATTAACAGTCAATTTTTCATACTCATCTTTTGCGAAACGAAATAGAACGCCGACGTTTGTCAATGCGCATACGCTTTTATCTTTCTTATGAAAAGTGCAATGGGGATAATCGCGTCGCACCCTACATAAGTTTTCGTCCAATTCTGCAACCACGATAGGTGCTCTCAAAATATTACGAATAAACTTAGCTTTTTCTTTTCCTTTAACGTACACCACACTTACGGATCGGCAAATAGACGTGATGATAGTATCGAAATCTGTAGCGGGCACGTATCCCGTGTTCCAATCGATGCAGTGATAGTTAGACGTAACCCATTTAACCGTTGTGCGATATTTTCCCGTTAGAGATCCGTAACTTAGACTAGGTTTAAAAACGAAATGACTCATCCGATGTAATGAATCCATAGTAGCTAATTCTTTAGGCAAAAATTCGTCATTTCTCACTTTAAAACCTTGAATATCGACCACGATAAAATTGGCTGGTGTATGCACGTTATAATATAAAGAACTTGTCATTTTGTCGTCTACTACACGCACTATTATTACAACAGCTATATAGGATGATGTTACTTACGGTTCGATCCACCGATCGACCGATACGATTAAGTTTAAGATTCTTTCTTTTATAGTTTAAAGTTGACGCGAGTATCCCGAATTAAAATAAAATTATTATCTAGACTAATTGTTTTACGATTTTTGTCAACGGAGAATATTGAAACGCCTTGTCGTGTAATATTAAACAGTATGCCGTCGTACCTATGTACGCCTTAAAAAAATAATTTTAAAACTTACCCCAAATATATGAGTAAAAATTAATTTATTATATAAACTTCCACAGTTATTTCAGAATCGATCGATTTCCTCAAGGCTGGTCACAAACTCTTAGTGAAATGCTAAAACAAATTGATTAACACGTATAACACTAGCTTATGTGCTGTAGCAAACCACAAAATCACATACATATACGTAAAGCATATTAAAATATCCTCTATAATGTGTTTTCCCTTCAACGTACATTATAAAGATCCTGCAAGTTGCTCTTCATAATTAAAATTACAATGTTAATTGACACCTAAACCGCAAACGCATCCACAATGTAAAACAGAATAAGATGGCTGTTTATTAGTCCCAATTGGTATCTAGAGGAAGGATCAAATCTTGAACACATCCATCTTCAAGGTGTAGGAGTTTTCTATACATGAAACAGCTTCTAACCGTTTATTTTCGGTTTCTCAATGTTCTCTGTGTCACCAACAACGATTCGCAAGCAACAACGATACGCAAGCAAACCACGATACGCAAGCAATAGGTAGCAAATTTAGCCTTCAAATATGCTACTTCTTAGCGCATATAAACGATGAACAGAAAGTTGTGGAACATGTATTAGCGTCTAATGTAACTATTTCAGTATCACTTACTACAATTAAATAACAAAAGGAAAATCTGCCTTTGTACTATGTTAAAAGCTCACCTGCTGTCTTATACAACGGAAAATTATACGTATTCAATATATACTTTGATGAATATTAATAATTTCTAAAGCGACATTGTACGAATGACAGCCATTTCAACAATGACCGGGAAACCCCATCAAAATTTCATACGGAATTATCGGTATCTCAACGTTATATACAGACTAGAGAAATATTTACTACATACAAGGTGACGTGCAATTAATTATAAATTGACAACGGAGTAGAATGCAATTACAACGTTACACGGTTTCTTATAGGGCATTCAATGCAGCAATTTGTTCATAATTGAAAATTAAAAGCAATTATAAACGATTATTGCGATGTTGAACAAACTTAAAGTTTACCACAAAAAATATGTTTGATGTTTTGATCATGGTGCCAAAATTGTAACTTTGGGAAATATTGATGTAATAAATAATTTGAATGCTATTAGACATTTGCTTTTCAACCTTTTGGTAAACGAATTTGGTAAAAAGATAATGTAATATTACAAATCCGGCAAACTTTTAATTGAAAATAGAGAATGGTGTGTATGTTAATAAATATTTTGAGGAAATAATACATAATTATTCAAATGCAACTTATCAAAGCTATATAATAATAATAATGTTTATTTTCCAACAGGATTACTCCAATTACAGGAAAATATTATAATGATATATATATATATATATATATATATATATATATATATGTATACACAATAGAAAATTAATTAATTGTAAAGAAAATATACAAAATCAAAAGTTATTCAAGTACTTAATATTATAAATATGATAAAAGAATAAAAATAAAGCAATACAATAAAAATAGAATAAAAATACTAACAGTAATTCCCTAATGAACTAAACATTTAAAATTTTATTATTAATAAAATTAAAGCTGTCTTCATTTATATCGACCAATCCCGCTATCTTATTGAAGGCAGTACACATCACTGATATGGGTGAATTGCTAAGCACATTGGATTGAATCTTCTGCACGTAAAAAGTAGTTTTCTGTCGAGGGTTTAACCTAGGAACTAAAAAGTTGATTCTGGACAGCAGTTATGGGCAGTCAATTATATTGTGGAGAAGATTACGTAGGAATTTAATAGCTGATAAAATTGTACGGGTCTCTAACGAGGTTAAGTTAAACCTTTTTAAAAGCGCTGAATGTTCAAAATTCATTGGAGGGTATACTCCATCTTCGACAAGAAATAAATATTTTTAAAATCTTCTTTGGACTGCCTCCAAATCAGATCTTTGACACTCATAAAGTGGATACCATATTACTGACCCGTACTCCAAGACAGATCTTACCAAAGAATTGTACAAAATAATTAAAGTTTCACTACAAAATCCACGACAATTTCTAAAAATAAACCCATAGGTCCTAAGTGCTCTATTGATAATATTTATAATATGTTGGGTGAAATCGAGTTTAAAGTTGAAGGTGACTCCAAGATCCTTAATAGAATTGGTTCTTTGTAACAGCACACCGTCAACATTGTAGTCATAAGTAATAACAGTATGGTTCTTAGTGAAAGAAAGTACAGAACATTTCTCTAAGTTCAAAGATAATTTATTGGAGAAACACCATACAATCAAATTATTAAGGCATTGTTGAAGAAGTTGACAATCGTGTGCGAATCTCAAGAAAAATTTTAAATCGTCAGCAAATAGCAGCTTCATAGCATTGATAGAAGAAGGAAGGTCGTTAATAAATAATAAAAAGAGCAAAGGGCCTAAAATAGATTCTTGAGGTACACCAGAGGAAGCTATAAATATTTTAGATGTTGAGTTACCATACCTCACAAACTGTTCAAGATTAATTAGGATAGATAGGAGTAGAGTGATTAAAGACTGATCGAAGTCAAATAAGTAAAGTTTGTTAGCTAATACGAGTATAAAAGGATCTATACAGTCAAAGGCGTAAATTACATCAACCTGACTTCTAGCATCAATAATTTTAGCTATAGGTTGTTTGAAAACAGCAAGATTAGTAATAGTGGATCGACTTTATATAAATCCATGTTGGACTGGTGTTGTTTAACTGCGGCATAAATTTGTTTGTAAAGTACAGCTTCAAAAACCTTTTCAAAATTATTTATTAAACATATAGGTCTATAATTTTTTATATCAAAAGCATCGCCTTTTTTGAACACAGGAATGACACACGATCTTTTCCAGGTGGTAGGATATTTTGAGTTTTTGATAAATTTATTGAAAAGTATGTGTAGAGGTTTAGTAAAAATGCAATCACAGTCCTTCAGGATAAAGCTAGGTATTCCATCCGGGCCTGCAGTAAGTTTATTTTTAGAGGACTTTAGAGCAGTAAAAATCTCTTTCTCAGAGATTGAAGTAACATTATTCAAAAATGAGTAATTGACAGAGTTAAGATGCGGATTGTAGCAAGCAGGATCGGACACATTGTAAACGCTCATAAAATATTCACCAAAGACATCAACAATTGTCTGTAGCGAAGACAGTTCATCATTGTTATAACGCATAATACCAGGAATGCGAGAAGTTCTTTTCTTATCCTAAATGAATGTCCAAAATTTCTTTGGATTATTAATAATAGAATTTTGAGTATTGTTGACAAAATTATTATGTGCGACAGTTATAAGTTTCTTCGTCAGTACACGCTGAGTCTTATAGAGGGTGAGATGATATTGGGATATTGACTTTTTATATTACCTCGGCAGTGAATATTTGCGGTGTAAAGATCGTATTATTTCCGAAAAATACCAAGATGGATAATGATAACGAGTAGATTTGGGTTTAAGTTTAGGTACTGATATCTCCAAAACTGCATTAAGTTGTTCGTAAAATAGAGAGCAAGCATTATCAACATCATTAACGTCATTTAAGCTAGACCAATCAACAGTTAAAAGCAGTTGATACAACAACGGATAGTTTGCCTTCTTATAATTAAAAGAATTAGAATTATAATAATTAGAAAAATGCTTAAATTTAAAGGAAGCGTTAACTGTAATAAAAGTGTTGGGTGATACCGATTCTCTGTAACAAGAGGATCAGCTCGGGAAACACTACAGGAAATATTAGAATTTGCAAACACCAGGTCGAGACAACGACCATCAACATTACTGATATAATTAAATTGATCCAAAGAGTTAAAGCTTTTGAATTTATCTAGTATTTTACAGAAACCATTATTTACTTCCTTGCCGTACATGGGAACATTAAAATCCCCGACAATAAAAATTTTGCTGTTGATTTCAAGTCGCCAAAAGTGTCAAAGAATAATGTTTAGATTTATGTGTTGTTCCAATGTTAATTAATTATTCAAGAGACTCATTACTGAAATCGATGCTGCGATGGTACAAAAATATTCAACTACATAATATGGTTGTTTCTCGAGAAAAAAATACATACCACCATATAGATGCTTGCTTATTATGCTGTCACTTTTTGAGAATGTGGGGCCTTATTTGTAATAAACACAGGATATGTCTATTTAATTTTTCGCAAATTTGTAGAGCTCTTTTTTTTCCTACGTAAAGAGTTATTTATTGGCAAAATGAAGCCCGTTGCAAAAAGATTGATCAACATAGATAGATACAACCAACTTCCCAGGTGTGATAGGAGCATTGTATGGTTGTTATATTAAAATCAAAGCACTTTTTGAAGTTGCTTACGACTACTACAATAGAAAACAATTTCATTCTGTCATTTTATAAGGTACGTGTGAACTATCATTTAAATTTACCGATATATTCGTTGGAATGCCCGGGAGAGTGTATGATGCTAGAGTGTAGTCAGAAAGTTTTACAGGATTGATACCTGAAAATTTTCACATTCAGGCTGACTTTGCGTGCAGAATTCACATAAATGTTCTAACATTATTACTTGATAATTGGTATTGGCCTAGGGCAGAATGAAGACATAACTCCAAACAGAGGCCAGCGTTATTGAACGTGCATTGGTCTTTTACAGAATAAGTTTAGATAGCTGACATTTCTGGACATGAGCTTACTTGAGGAGATTCCAGTAGTGATTACTGCTTGATGCGTTCTGATTAATCTGATTCTGGTATGTGAAGGATATGAAGAAGATGAAGATGAAGTTAAGATGATATTGATCGTGTGCATCCAAAGTGGTATTCTCAATTACAAGTTGCGGCTGTGACAGCAAATACTCTCAACGAGAGTTTGAAAGACTTACCGCCTTCTTGTACAGTTGTATACCGCACTTAAGTATACACCTCTGATGAGCTTATAATAAGAACGAAATGTACATCAGGTATTCTTTCGTGCGTATATGCTACTGTACTTGACTTGTATATAGACACAAGTGTTTTGCATTTGAAATTATCGCTTTGATGACAATATAGCAAATTAACATTCAATTGCCGTTACAGTTAACTGTTGGCATTTTGGCATGCTGCTGATGTTTTTTGTGTATAGTGCATTTCTCCAGCTAAAGTAAATATTTTTAAATTCCTATTCAGCACCAATACAAATTTATACTTATTGATGGGATTTTAAACCAAGTTTTCAGAATTTTGATTTATAATATACTGGCCATCCTCCCTTGTAACAAACATAGCGGTTGTTGAAGACATTGTCAAATTGCGGTTAATCGTAATCCGAACTAATTTTAGGTTAGACCACGGCCACATTATGCGTTTTGGTCGTATACGACTGTACGCATGCGATCAAAAAATTGTGTTAATTATTGAATCAAACGAAGGTGGCCATACAATGCGACCAACAACATGCGACGGTTTTCTGAACGCAATTGGTTGCGTTTCTTGGTTGCAGCGTTCGTGCGTTAAAAAACGCAATCCGTGTTGGCTTATGCTGACGGACAAATACTTGCGACAAGTCGCAACAGGTTTCTCCTAGTATACAATTGTTTATGTCGAATAGTGCACATGTAATTTTCATAATGGACGTTGACATTTTTATAAATGAAATAAGTACTCGGCCTGCTTTGTGGGATAATAGGTTGAAACAATTTAGTGATAGGGATCTAAAATCCAAATCATGGATTGAAGTTGCTAGAGCTGTTGTAGAAAACTTCGATCAGTTAAATAACGAAGAAAAAAACAAACAAGGTAAAGAAGTGTACAGTCATATAAGTTAATACCTTTTGAAATAATTCAAGAATTCAACAGAAAATGTAATTTATTAAAAACTAAATTTTTGTCACAAATTAACACATGTCACTGATTATGAAGTATCTAAATCTTATCATATTGCCATGGCACACATCCAGCTGGTGAAGTGAAATCATCTGTAAAAACATCACGGATGTTTTTAGATGAGTTACATGATCCACCAGTACCAATGACTGGTATGTCTTCCATAGAACATGTTAGAGTTTCGTCAAACTGTACACCATCTCTCATTCGAACGAAATTGTGCAAAACACAAGCAGCTAAAACAATTTCTTCAACAAACTGGGGGTCTAATTTAATGGTAGTATGGAATACTCTCCATTTATTTGCGAGGATTCCAAAACGCACTCAACATAAGGCGCGCCCTACAAAGTCTGTAGTTGTAAACTCTTTTCTTTATGTCAAGGATTTTCCTAGCGAAGGGTCTCATAACGTGTTCGCTCATACTAAAAGCTTCATCGGCAACTATTACGTGAGGAATTTCGGTTGTGTTTTCAAAATTAGGTAGACTTTTATTATGTGGAAGATTAAGTTTCCCGGTAGTTAACTGTTGATATAATTCAGATTGTCGAAAAATGTTCGAATCCGATGATTTTCCGTAATGGCCTACATCAATTATAGTGAAACAGTAATTAGCATCTACTAGAGCCAATAATACGATAGAAAAAAGTGTTTATAATTGTAAAATTGTGATCCACTTCCTTCTGGCCTAGCTACACGAATGTGTTTGCCATCCAATAAACCAACGCAGTTAGGAAAATTTGCTCTCTTCCAGAATTGTTCAGCGATTCTTTCCCAATCCGCAGTTGTAGGTTTCGGCATCACTTTTTCCTTCAGATTTTCCCAAATGGCTTTACAAGTTTCTTTCACAATCTTACTAATCGTTGATCTTCCTATGCGGTACTCGAACGATAGTGATCTAAATGTGTTTCCAGTGGCAAGGAACCTGAAATATATTCCTATATAATAATTTAAAAATACTAAATTATTTTTTTAGTTAAAGAACTTAAAAAAATGGCGATCTCTTCGTGACGCTTTTAAAAGAGAGCTTCGAAATCAAAAGTTGCCCAGTGGTAGCGAAAGGTCAAGAAAAAGGAAATATTGTTATTTTGACCAGCTGTTGTTTTTAGTTGGAATAACCGACGATGGAGAGTAAGTAATTTACACAATGTGTTTATGGTAGAAAACGGCGTTAATTGTTGCGAAAAATATATACTTTTTGTTTCTTCTGTATCAGTGCCACACTTGTGTTAAAAATAAATTAGTAAATTATATTAAACCAAAATGATGTTCTAAATAACATTTTTAATTACTAGATCAACAACTAATCTTCATGAAACTGCGCCGCCAACTTTAAATAATAACAATGCAGATATGGAACAAGTAACAAATGATGCAAGTCAAGAGGCTGTCACAGCTCCACGTGCCGTCACATCTACGGCAAGAAATAGAACTAAACAGTCACCTTTTGAAGTTGCCGTTTTGAGACATTTGTCTGAGTCGAAACCACTGGACGATGAGGTCGAGGGAGACAAGAACTTCTTGTTATCTTTTTACCGATAATGCAGAAACTTTCAATAGAAAAAAATTATGGATCCGCATGGCTATAACACAAGTAATGCAGCAAGCGATGACCTGTAATCCTCAAGTGCCCTGTCCACTTCCTAGTTTTCAACAACCTAATTTTTCACAAGTGCAACATACAGCTCCTCAATTTACCATTCCTCAGCAACAAACAAGCCAATTGTCGCAATATCAATCCCAAAATTACAACCACACTCCATTTCGTCCACAGCACAATTTCAATATTTGCTCCCCGTCACAATCAGGATCGGAAACTTCTGAGGTTTATAGTGTTATTGCAGACGATGATATTTCAAATTTAACTCAAATGTAGAATTTTATAAAATAAAGTTAAAAATAATATCTTGTAACGTAGTTTTATATAATCTCACCTTAATGTGACAGCTAACCGCTCCTGTGCTGAGATAGATAATTTAAAAGTAGTGTTTTGCTTTGCTATTTTATGTTGAATACACAACAAAAGTTCTTCAAAAGATGAAACACTCATTCTGAAGTAAGCAACAAACTTTTCCTCATCATTCCTTAGCAATGTCATTAAAGTATGAAACTGCCCTTGTTTTAAACGAACTGCATTTAAGGGATGAACAGCAAATGTACGTTTCTTCTTTTTCTTTTTAAATATGACCAAACTGCAATTCCCAGCAGAGCTTTCTCATTGAACGAAGACATCGTGCGACTGCGTCCAGTTTGTCACCCCACTTGCGGCAAACGCAAGAATTTGATATTTTGCCTGGTCGCATGCAACCAGTCGTATACGACCAAAACGCATAATGTGGCCGTGGTCTTAGAGAAAATTATGCTTTGCGCCGATTATGACATTCCAATGGGCAAAAATTTACAATGCAAAAATTGCATCGAATGCAACTTTAGATATCTTGAATTCTAACGTGTCAGACGATTAGTCAATGTCAAAGAAAACTCCAAGACATAAGCCCAGTTTAATATTCAACTGGGAATTATCTTCACCTTCTTTCTTTATAAACAAGTCTAAACAGCAACTATTTATTGAATATTTTTGGAGTAATTAATTTAGGGTGTAACAAAAAGTGTGTCAAACTTGAAGAAATGGTAACTTTATAACTACATAAAATATTGGTAATATTACAGTGCAAATCTCTTGCCAAAAATGAATCGTTTTGGCCTAGGAATAATTTTATTTTATGCTCACGTAATGCAGTTTTATAAAAAAAAAATACATCCTGGAAATTGTTTTGTTTGCTACAAACGTTTACGTTTATTAAACTGTGAAAATGGTTTATGAAGAGATGCATCTTCTTATGGCGAAGTGAAAAGCAATGTTAGAGGCTGAGAGTTTGATGAATCTTCAAAGTCTTTCCCGAAAAGCATTATCGTCAATTTATCATTAGTTGAGAAAAAAAAGGAAATATAAACCAGATTGTCTTGGCGTATATAATTGGCCTTTTCGAAAGAAGTTTTGAATTCACTGACTATCAGACTATCAGACACGATACAATTTAATGGTTTTGGAACTTATGGATGGCTCACTAAATGACTTTTACGACGAACCAATCCACTCTACCACACTATACAGGTTTATACTGATCTTCTGAGGCACCATACATAACTCTTACATAACAATACAATATGTAAAATGTACCATACAAATAAATAAAGATAAATAAATAATACCTTTTTGGTTTAATTTTTTTCTAAATGTTTCATGTACACTAAAAAACAAATTCAAAATTACTCCCAAATAAACTACGCTAAAATTATGATTTAATTGTGTATTATTAAAGATAACTTTCTACTCTTTTCTCCATTGCCTATTTCTCTGTCTTTTTACGATTAGATCACAGTTCCTATTTCTTAAAATAATGTTTTGTAGCATGAAAGTCAGCGTATATCTAGTTTTATTTAAGTTTCAAAAAAATTCTTATGTTGGAATGGAATCGTCATCTCATTCGCGTAAAAAAATGTTGATATTCTAAAGAACGAAGATGAACAATATCTAACTAGTTTCGTCTAGATTCGGGCCTAAAGGTTGTCGTTAATTGTAATTTTTTCCTAACGTTTAGCTAACACAAGTGTTCGGCTTCTTTAGAGGTCCGTCTATTTCCGATGTTGGATGTAGACTGTACTTCGCAACTACATCGGAAATGGACGGACCTCTGAAGATGCTAATCAACCGCGTTAGCGAAACGTTAGGAAGAAATTCCAATCAACGATGCCCTTTAAATCTTCTTCTTTTTTTAATCTTCAACAAAAACTTTAAACTTCCCATCCGAACATATTTACAATGTGAGAAACAAGAAATAACGTGACGCATGGTGTCATGCGCAGCAGTTAGACAATTTCAGTTTTATACTTCCTCTCAAATCCAGCTTTGATGTGCGTTGTTAACGCCAACACTTGATTACAAACCTGTTCTTCAGGAACAAAAGCGTTTCATTAAGGGAGTAGATAATTCTTTGAAAAGTCAATTTTTCAAACACCTCATAAATTTGTAGGGGATTTATTCTTTATTATTTTTTTCAATTTATATTCCTACATGCATGCTTTTAACTCTGCTAAAGGGAAAGCTTTGTATACATTTTTTTCTTTTGTTTGTAAACATTTGTTTATAGCCCATTTATCTACTGAGCTTGAAACAGGAACGATACATCGGAAGCAATAGAATTAGGTGAATTGTTTTCTATTTCTGTTGCGTAGCAAGAACTAATCAGAGATGTTTCCCTTACCATAAAAGAACTCAACGCCAAATAAATTTAAATCCATACAATAAACAATATAATATGGTGTATCAACATCGCATTAAATCATCCATCAGTTCACCTCAACAACGGTCAAAACATCTTGGGCTAAACTGAAATCAGTTTAACTTCTGTCTAAAATATAGTTAATCAGAACTACCGGCAACATTTTTTGGTAAATTATTTTTATAAATTTCACATGTTTTTAGATTTTGAAGTTTAAATTTAAAAGCTTCTATACAAAAAAACGAATTTTTAACAAGTGGTTTCATTTGAAGTAACGACTAAATTTGTTAATATAATCCGCTGTATAAAATCCAATGAAAATTCTACTGGGTATTAAAATCTCAATCTCGCAGAATTGCATTGTGGTTTTACAACTGCCGCACCAGTCACTGCAGCTACCCCAAGATGTGAAGTGCATCATTTCATTGTGGAAATCCATTTCGGCGCATCTGCCTCGGTTATAACTTCCATTGTCTACCTCTTCTTCTTATTCTGCTTATCTCCGCTTCCGTCCCTCAATCATTTCCGCCGAATGCACTTGAAAACTGGTAAAGCCATACGGTTTCTATGTTGAGAAGACCGATATTTATCTATTATCTCGAATTCGTATTGAACGTTATAATATTTTTGCGGCATTGTTAAAATTCGCAGCATTCAATATCCAATATACTATACGACTTAAAAAGGATTCGACGGGTCTCTTCGTACACTTTATTCGAAAACTATTTTTCTATTCGCAAATTTTTAATAATTGTTTATAGTTATTGGAAATAGTACCTAAATGTTAAGCTGCAATTTTACGAGTTTTAAATAAAAACACCTAAATATAAAGATTTTTACATTTTATTTAAAGTCATTAGGCTATCATTGAGATGTTACACATTCAATGTATTCTGCTTTACAATTCAGTACTATATCAAAAAAGTAACATATTTCAATAATTATTTATGACCAATTAAAGAACTCTTTTCTTTATTATATCGTGGCGAAGTGTAATAAAATTAAATAAAAGTAGAAGTGCATACGGTTATTGAAAAACACATTTTAGTTTAAATAATTGCAATCTTTTTCTTTTCCATGAGAACAATCATGCTGATTGCTGATTTATATACACAGTTACTGATAGTAATTTGTATGCGAGTTAAATAAATTATTAGGTTTTATTTTAATCTACTCAAAAATTACTCGTACAATTTGTCAGTAGGTATTTAGGTCGCGTTAATTTTGATTAACGCGAATTTAATTATTCGATTTTGCGAATTGTAGAGAAAGTAAATATTGTATTAAGTATTTAATGAAATCAATAATTTTTCTAAGATCCCCATAAAGTTCGTCCCATCGTGAGCCTACCGGAGCGTCCATGCACGGAACCGCTTAATACCGGTTTCACGGTTTGCTAACTCGGACCGTGTAATTTTGCATTTGCAGGAGTCTATGTAAGCGTTAAGGTTTTCTAGTTAAGTGGTCCACAAAATTCGACAACTCTATATAAGGTTCGGAAGCAAACCCGAAACCTTGCAGTTGATGAGTAGAATCCAGAACGTGCACTAGGAAGTTGTTGCCAAAAGTTTTGCGTTGCATTTTATATAAGTGGATTGTGAGGGTGTATTGTTTAACGGTCAACAATTGGGTGTGAGACACGAAAAAACAGGATTCTTGTAATTGTCAACTTGATGCATTCTAAATGAAAATAGTGTACCTACTCTAAAAACTATTCAATTAATGCTGTACACTAATGATATTAAAAGGTGCAATTACAGTAAACATAAATTGTGCAAATCTATTAAATGCAATTAAATCAATGCAGTTTTATGTTTAATTTTATATAAATGAAAATTAAATTATCTTGAAACTTAATTATTGTTTAAATTAAAATAAATTCATTTGTAGTGTGTCAATCCTCATTCATTTTCAAGTACTAACCTTCGAATAGAATAATTTTTAAAATTTAATAGTAACGCGTTTACCGATTTATATGAAGTTAAAATAAACCTAACGAATTTGCATCATAAATTGTAAATGGTAAAAAGTTGGTCTTTTAAGTATAAGCTATTATAAAAAGCCAATGAATTTGTAATTTAGATACGCTTATTGTTTTGGTAGATGATGTTCACGGAAAAATTATTTTCTTTCATTGGATTGATTGGCGACCATTTCTCCGTTCATACGAATTCAATAAAACTTTTGAGCTTTTGTATAATAATAATAGTGGTAGTAAAATAGAATCATTTCAATAGCAGTTTATATCAAAATTTAATAGAACACAATCAAAATACATAATTTTAAGTTTTGTAATTATAGCACTGAAGAAACAAGCATTTTGCACAGAACTTCACATTGTTCCGATCTAACCAACGCGTAAAAGAGTATCGAAAGTGTGCGGTGACATAAATAAATTTTTGCTCAAAAAATGCTTCAGAGAATACATCGCAATTTTGATTAAAGAAATCGATACGATAATAGTATATTAAAGAATTAGTTTCAGAAGACGCATTTTATAAGACGAGTACAGTTTCAAAAACGAGCCGCGAAGCGGGGAGTTTTCGAAAGTACGAGTCACTAATGCTTTCTGAAACAAATTCTTTATAATATTTTTTCTATTTTGGGCTTTTCAGATTGATTTTAAAATAAAATTTCGCGAGTTTTTAAATTTAGGGCATTTTGAAGTGTAATTGCTAAGGTGGTAATATTTTCATTAAACTTTGGTTTAAATGCTAGTTTAAGTTTAATTAGTACATTTATCATATGTTTCATTAAAAAAATGGGTGGAAATAAAAATAAGTAGATAAATAAATCTACTGAACATTAATTATGATTTAAATTAATGCACACCGAACGTAAGGACGTTATCAGTGTTACCACCGTTTGAAATAAAAATTGTTCTATTTCTATAAAAGAACTCATTTGGGTGCTTTTATAGCTCTGTAAACGACCCAAAATAGAAAAATATAATTATTTTAAGAATAATCCTTAAAACGAATCTAGGTACTTGGTTATAAGATACCGTCACGCCACTCTCTTTAAACGTTTTGAAAATAGGAGAATCAATTACGTTTTAGAAAAAATAGTTCAAATCAAAGTTATTGACAATAAAATTTCCATCAACTTTTTTCGAATCACTTCTTTGTATAATTGATATTATTAAAACAATTTCTATGACGTGATTGTCATATCACAGTAATTACTTATCGGATCAAAAACAGTTTAGTGGATAATTAAATAAAAAAACAACTGTTATTTAAAAAAAAATAATATGTAAAATTAATGTTTTTGTAAATATTTGAAGAATATAAAAATCTAAATAGGTTAAAAGCCCGGATTATGCCCAAAATCTTATCAGTAGGTATTCTGAGCAACATGTGCATGCCAAGTTTCATAAAAACCGGGCTGGTTATTTTCTTCAAATCACACGAACGGAAATTTGTTTCGCTTTCTTATAATAATACTAACTCTAATTTATCGGAAAAAGTAAAAATTATCGGTTTGGAAACCGTTGCATAACTCCCCATTTTATTTATAAGATGTGCAGTAATGACAATCTTATATAAACGCTTAACTTTGTCATAATAAATTATCATGAGGAACGTGTTTTTCTGTCCGTGTTTTACACACGGTTGGTTGCAGTGTTCTCAGCTTTGCTCAAAATTCTTTATTTTTCCGACAGATGTATCGGCTTTAGTGCATATTACTATTCGGACGTGTTACGATAGCACGAGGTCGCACTAGATGCCGCAATCAACTTATTATTTTAATGCTTTTCAGTTAAATAACTAATTTTCATAACCGTTCGGAAGATTTTAATCTTTGATTTCAATGATTTCAGATTCAGATTCCTAAGAGAATTATTTCAAAATATGCGCACTGTTTGAACGTCTTTGAAAAATTTGCATTTTGATATAATACATGATAGGGGTTAGGATCTGTAGCAGAAATAGCAAATTGATGTTTTGGAGGGTGTAAATTAACAAGTATACGAACATAGAATAGATGATACTGTGCAAATAAGTTTTAAAAATTAATATAGCGCGTGTTACTTTTTTTTTTTAAACTATAAATTGGTTTTCTCAAAATAACCATTTTCCATTTATTTGGTTAAAAATTAAAAAATGCATCGGTACGATTTTGTTTCACAATTTCTAGATTTTATTAAGTTATATGTAAAACATTTCGCATCCCTGATTAGTATTTTTGTTGATGTATGTAGTCCGCAGTTACTTTTGTATTTTTTATCACACAGTTGTAAAATTGTTGATTATACGTTAATGGAGGTCTTAAACAAAAAAAAAACTCCTAACTTTGATCTAATAATCCGTTGCTGAACATTTTACCTACACATGATTGTATTATTTATCTACATGTAAGGAATTAACTTTTATAAAAACTGTTATTCTACAATTCATATGTTTGAGATGGTTAGCCATGGAAGTAATTGAAATCGAATGACATTTTATACGGGTGAATCACCACCGACGGGACGAAGATTTATAGCGAAACAGTAAAAGTTTGACAAGTTTTGTCATTTTAATAGCTTGCAGGTTGATAAATCTTACATTTTAAATTATTTTGAAATACACAATATGTCCCAAAAGTGTGGCGCCTCAAAGTTTATTTTTATTATGGAACACTTTGTATCTTATTGTGTTTTATGATTGCCTGTAAAAATAAAGTATACTTTTATAAAGGTTTTCTATACCTAACCAGAGTGTTCTGAGTTTTGTCGACTTTTTTTAAAATATGGAGTATTAAAAATTGAATATCTTCTAATCCAACAATTCATAACAAATTTACTCTTACGTCTAAATAGTTGGATATTAGATTAATGTATTCCATGATCAAATATTGAACATCTCTTTCGGGTGTTCAGAATTAACAAGTTAATAATTGTATCATTCAATATGTAATGAGCCTTATTTTAAATGAAACACCCTGTATTTTATTATTTCATAATGTTAACAAAAGTCTTCTTTCAATCATATAAGGGTGTCATATGCCTAAGGTGTTACAGTTTTACGCAATTAACAGTTTCCTTAAAATTAATGGTAGCGAGAGATTTTAAAACAAAAATTTATACGTAATTCAATTATTTAATAACATTTTAAGGCATTACAGTGTACATAAAAAAAGGAATTAAACCTATTTTGAATTCAAATTCTAATCGGGTGTGACCGATGTTACCACGGTTACGATTTTCAAAACATATGTCGAAACAAGTGACCAAAAACTTAATTTTTCCTAAGTAGTTTAGAAAGTGGACCATTTGACACTTACTTCGATTTGAAAGTGTACTCTGTCACGGAAAACCCTAATACAAGCAGTACATGTGTTTTGGATAATTTAAGAGTCAGTCAAACAAATGGTTAAGAAAACCACTATCATCTGTAACACATCCGACTACATCGCATTTGACAGAAAACGATTATGATGAACGTTTAAATTTTGTTTATGGACTTTAGATAATTATTAGCAGACTAGAGTGTCATAAAATGACATTAACTAATTTGATTACGTATGCATTTTTGTTTGAAAATCTTTCGCTACCATTAATTTAAAGAAAGTTGTAAATCGAGCAAAAACTGTAACACTTAGGTATAGGACACCCTTATACCATTCGAAAGAGGACTTTTTGTTAACGTTATGAATTAATAAAATACATGGTGTTTCATTTAAAATAAGGCTCATATTACATATTGAATGATCTAATAATTAACCTGTAAATTCTCAACACTCTGTAAAGACATGTTTAATATTTAATCATGGAATACATTCAACTAATATCCAACTATTTAGATGTAAAAGTAAATTTGTTATGATTTGTTGGATTAGAAGATAATTAATTTTTTTAATACTCCATAAAAGTCGACACTCTGTATTTAGGTATAGGGAACCTTTATGAAAGTATGCCTTATTTTTTACGGGTAATCAAAAAACGCAATAATATACAGGGTGTTCCATAAGAAAAAACATAACTTTGATGCGCCACACTCTTTGGGATATACTGTGTATTTCAAAATAATTTTAAAAAGTAAAGTTTATCAATTTGCAAGCTACTAAAAAGCTAATACTTGTAAAACTTTTACTGTTTTGCTATAAATCTTGGTCCCGTTGGTGGCGATTCACCCTGTATATGTATTAATTTATTTGCGAATTTTTTCCTGTTCTATTAATCGCTGGAACAATAAGAAATTCTAATGGAATTTTTAATCTGCTTCCGTAATAGTAAATCTGGGTATGTTATGTGTAGGTTTTCTGGTTAATAGTATATTCTGTAACAAGTTTGGAATAAGACATATTTCGCACGAGACGAATGTTTACGCGAGTGTCATGGTTTCATGAGTGCGGAATAGCCATTCCAAACGTGTTGCAGACTATACTTTTTCTACGACAGAGGAAGTGTGGGTCAATAAAAAATGTTAAACAATTTACACAAGTGATAGTTTTGTTCTCTATTATATGATATTATTCTCTATTTTACGGAAAACATAGGTTCGTAGTATATAGATTGCAAAACTTACATCAGCGAATGGAAATCTGACAATAACCAAAACAAAATTTGTATTTGTATGGTTACAATAAACTATAAATTTAATTGATTCGAATCGCTCTGGTATACTGACAGATTACACTATCAAACAACATTCAAGTATTTGGAGGTTAAATTTTTTGGAAGTTAATTTTACGTTTATATGCCTTTAAAAATAAGTTATACTAGAACTTAAAAATTAAATTGTGTCATTTAGGATATTAGTACAATTAAGCATCGATAATGAAATTTTTTGTAATTATTGTTCCCAAACGCAACGTTATGTTAACAGCCACGAGATGGCCGTGCCTGTGCTCATTCCTTAACAAGTAAGAGAATATTCTCTCACAGTGTTTTGGAATCTAACTATTCTGTAATTGAAAATTAATCTACAATGTTAGTACTCTAGAATAGGAGTAGAAAAAGCTTATATCTATGGGTGTTCACAATGTCACTTAAGTGCTTTTGTTTCTGACCTCTTAATTTATTCTAATTCGGTTTACATCACAAACATTAGTTTTAAAAAACTACAACTATTTTGCATACTTTTATCAATAAAAATTGCATTCAAGACTTTTTTCTTTTGTAAGATTTTAACCATCTGCGGTAATATCTTCGCCTAGACACACGAAAATGTTTTGTAGCGATTTTTACTTTCTTTGCCAACTTGTATTTTTAAGTGGTTTGAAATAGTTCAGTAATTTTATGCTACTGTGTGTACTATCTATGTTACAGGTTGGTTTCAAATTTCTCAGAAGTTATCGATTGTGAAATGTAATATTAAATGTGATTGATGCTTCTGTCATAATTAGATTTTATTGCGTGTGAAAGAACTTCAATTTCAAGCCCCGTATGACGTTGCAAGTGGTATTCGCCCTTTCATTACATGATAAGTGGTTGGAGATGGTGTTATTAAAGTTTTCTATGATGGCACAATGTCGATTTTGTTATGTTAATAGAATAAACGATTTTTGTAGATAAAGTGAAATATCTAAAATTCATTTAATTTCTATTCATGAATCGTTTTAGTCCCTTTTTTGTTTGTAAGCAGATTTTTTCTAAATAATCATAGAAATTGTTGGAAGTTAATGGACAAAACCAATTAGTAGAAAATAGTATTTTGTTAAAACGATTAAAAGTTTTCTTCAAAAGCCAACTTTGAAAGAACTTATTCGAAAATATTAATATTTAATATGATTAAAATAGAAACATAAAAAATTATGACAACTAAAATTAACTGGTGGAAATTTCTTTGACAACAAACTATTTTTATTTTATTTATTCTTATAAATGGTTAAGATAAAAAATATAAACATTTGTTTTTATATAATTCAATAAAGTAGCTGATGATATTATACAAATAAGTTTATCTACATGCAACCGGTAGTTTTTGAACAATCTGTTTGTTTAAACAATTTTTAAACCGTCGATCACATCACTTATCACCTTATACGCATGATGCTGGAGTTGAGAAGATGCTTTAAAATGCAAAATATGCACTTATATGTTATAAGTGTTTGGAATGACAAAATTGCGTACATGTAATATCTTATAACTTAATAAATACTGTCTTCTTTATTTAAGATATTGTTTGATTCCAAAATTATGAAGCTGAAATATTTGCTTCGTCATTTTTGTTATATAAAAAATGTTCTGCTTCATGAAAAGTAATAAATAAAAAATATTAGAACTGTTTAATTAAAAGTGACGTAAATACATATTGTCTGAACTTTCTTCAGAGAAACGTCTCTAAAATAAAAATCATAATGCAGTACAAAACTTCTTACCGCTTCTTACGCAATAAATACCACTGTCGTTACATTAATAAAATGTAAAATAAAAATTTCCTTTGAATTTGTAATACGATTTCAGCTAAATTTTAATGTAACAGACTATAAATTTCAATTCGTCTTTCCAACTACACGAAACAAAAAATATTCAGAATCTTTAATGCGACGTTGTATTTTATTTCATTTACATTAAAGTAGAAATTTCTCTTATTAACGAATATTTTAATGTTTTTTTATTTTCGTCTTATTTTGTAAAATTTTTAGTCTGATCAGTGCGGATACAATACTAGGTATTGAAAACCGAGGAAATTAATGAGCTCTAGACACACTCCATTCAATGCACCGACCCTCTTAAGCTTTCCTCTTAAATTAAAATAAGGAAGAAGCGGAGACTTCGAAAATACGTATTTCAAGCTTTTCTACTTGTAGGTTTTTATTAACGATTTCTTTTTATTTCGACATTTGATGCTATTACCACATCGTTAATATTAAAGTAATTAGTGTGGTTTTAATTTCTAAATGATGATTATTTAAAACTAATCTTCGCTAAACTGTTTTTATTGCAATAATAAATACAATGAAGACGTTTTCTGTACTTATTTTAAACACAATTTTTAATGATAATCTCAAATGAAACATTAAATTACATACTTTAAAATAAAAAATTATTAATTAATGTACATATGTACATTGCCAATTTTTCAAAGTCTCAAAGTTTTCTCTGCGTTTTTCTCTATTTTTCACTTTCCTTTTAAAGTCGCCAAATTTAAAATTGTATAAAACGGCTTGAAAAGTTTTTAATACCTCATTACGTTTATCGTCAAATTAAAATTGGTAAATTGTAATTAAATATAATCAAAATTAATTTAAGGCCTACATTCTGCCTACCCGAATGTACCTGTAAACTCCATATTTCAAAAACTATACTATGTAGTCAGATAAGCATAATTGCAAAATGTACATACGAAAGTAAATAGTAATTAGAAGTTAGTATTACCTTTGTCTGCCAACAATTAACATTGTAATGCAAAAATTGACATAAACTTTTTAAAAACAAACAACGTTAAAAAGTTATCATGATTTGTATATAAAAACAATTTTGATTTTAAAAAATTGCCAAAATTTACATACTATTTACAATATTTGGAATATTCGTTGTTTTGAGACAATCTTCAACAGTCGCTTCCAATGCATATTTCAGTTTTTAGTTTTTAATGAATTTTGATATAATTAATTTTGACTTTTTGATCACCACCCGGTATGATTAAATCTCCTGTTTAAGGTGGTTTAAACACGAATCAAACCCATATAATATATCATAGGACCTATGCCTAACTATTACAGTTTAAAATTCATTTCATTCATTGATTAAATAAAAGATCATCAAAAAAATATTATATCGACTTATGAAAAATTTCAAATACCAATACTTTGAGTTTTGTAACGGCAATACTGTAGAATGTTTTGGGAATATTCTGAGGGAGGCTTTATCTTTTAAATGATGCAATTTCAGTCTATTGAACTATTACAAATTAAAGGGTAAATGAAAAAAATAAAATTAATTGTTATCAAATAACTCTTTTACAACTTAGAGGTTATAGACTGTCTTTTAAAATTACAAACTTTAGATAAATAAACTGTCAAAATAAGAAAAGATTATGCAATCAAGATTACTAGAAAAACAATACGTCGAATTCAAACGCTTGTCAACCCTTTTTAAACATGGTGTATAATATAGATGTAATGTCATTTTGTTGTAATTTCGTTTAATTACGGCAATAGATACATCGATATCTTGGATATAATATAAAATGTAATAATAAAAATGAGGGGCATTAGTAAATTAGTAAAAACAGATAACAAAGTTGTGGGGCAGGAGTGGGGAATAGGAAAGAGAGTGTTTGGAGCCAACATGGAAAAAAGAAAATGGCTTTTTCAGAAATTAGTCATGAGTGTTATGATGTACGGAGCGGAGGTATGGAGATGAAAAGAGTGGGGGAAAAGTGGAAAAAGTACAAGAAAAGTATTGGAGGTGGACGTTTGGGCTAGAAAAGGAAACACCGTCATATATAGTTGAGGAAAAAATAAAAATGGAGAAGATACGAGTACAAACTGAAAAGATAGGAATGAGGTATGAAGAAGATTTAGAGAAAAGAGAGGAAAATACAATTCTAAAGAAATGTTGGAAAGAAGTGAAGAGAATAAAATTAGAACAAGGAAAAAGAAGATTATAGTACGAAAGAGTAGGATATGCCAGAAAAGAAGTAGAAAGAAGAAGAACGGTAGGCATAAGTACAGAAAACAACATAATGAGAAGGGTTAAAGATACGCAATGCAAGAAAGAAGAACAAAAATAAGAGAAGGAAGATATAACGAAGGATATGGAAAGATTATGACCGAGAGAGTACCGAAATATATAACAGGAAACAAAAGTTTAAAGACGAGGATGGAGAAAGAAAGTGCAGAATGTGCGGGATGGGAGGACTTGCAGCATTTGATGGGAAAAGTGTGGAGAAATCAGAAGAGAAGAGAGAAAAGAAAAGTAATATTAGGAGAAAAAGGGGAACGAGAGGAATGGATGAGGAAAGTAGTAGAAAGGAAAAAATTTTTATGTAGATGAAGGGTATTTTAAGCTTTAGTGCGGGGTGATTTAAAGAAGGAGCTTGAATATTAGTTTTTAGAGAGTTTGTTTAAGGATGTTTTTAAGTTTACAAAGTTACCAAATTGCTTGTAAAAATGTAAATTTAGACAAACTAATAAATATATTTATATATATATATATATATATATATATATATATATATATATATATCTACATAATCGTTCACATAATTAAACATCGTACAAAAACTCTCTGGGGTATGCTTATTATTTATACCCTCTACCAAAATCTCATAAGTTTTACTTTTCCCTAAGGATAAGTATACCTCGCTAGCATTTTAACGGTGCATATATAAGAAGAAAGTCGAGTGACAGAGGAGCAGTTCAGTTATCCTAAAGAAGCTGAAGAAGCTGTTAGCGGAAGAAGTTATTACTATTAGGTACTAAAACCTACGTAGTGGTAGCAAATTTTATGTTCATAATATCTATATTATAGCATACAATTTGTCAAATTTGTTGTTGTAGTTAAATAAATTCAATCGAGAAATTTACGAACTGATAAAAAAAAGTCAATCAATTGACATTTAACCAAAAATATCTTGAAAATAGTCATAAATACACCTTATATTACACTGGACTTCCTAGGGTCTCTTGGGTCAAAATTGCGTAATAATAACTAACTCCAAACTGAACATTTTGATATAAGGAACCTATGACCGGAAACGCGTAAACTGTAAACAAAAATTGTCACCGTGGCAACTCAACATGCTAGCTAAGGCCTCCAGTTGTCGTTATTATGAACTCGTGCCCCTTGAAAATAAAAGTAGCCCACACGAACTATGAACTTCCGACCATTGATTACTTGTTTTGAAATGTACGTTTTTTGAAATAAAATATAAACTATGGGTTTTCGCCATAGGTTCCTTATATCAAAATGATCAATTTGGTGTCATATATCCAATTTTGAACCTAGAGGTTGGAGATACATACCCTGTATGAACTGTTTGAACCAAGCGTGTTACATTTACACATTCATCTCGACTTAATAAATTTGAGTAGTTTTTGATCTGGAGGATCAATTTAGTTAACAGCAGGTTGAATGTTAGTAAGGGTTTTAGATATACTATACCATAAACTACAGGTAGATCATATTAGTTATTTATTAAATAATGCCATATTTTTTCTAGCTAATATGAATGAATCTTATTTATTTTGTCTTTTATACAATTAACAAAAGAATTCGGTTTTCTATACAAATATAAACCTAAAACCATACATTTTCTAACTACCAAACTAACAATATTATTATTTAACAAAATTAACTCTCCTACCTCTTCTTTTCTAAACATCTTTCATCTTCTTTCCCTTAACAAAATCTTTTTTTTTCTTCTCCTTTATCTTTATCCCTTTATCTTCATTATCTTTTTTTCTTCTCTCTATCACTTCCTTCATTCATTTACTCCCTCTCCTTTCTCACCCAATAGCACCCACCACTTCGTTTCCTCTTCTCTTAATTCACTACATCTTTCGTTCATGTGCATTATGCTTTCCCATCCTTCCCCACACAATCTACATATCCTCTCTTCATCCTCCAACCAGTATTTATTCTCCCTTTCTTCATTTCCTGTTCTAAACCTTGCTATCATTTTTTTTCTTTCAGCGATTTCCCCTCCATTATATATTTTGGCACTCTTCCCGTTATTAATTGTCCATATTTCTCGTTGTATTTTCCTTCTTTTATTCTTGCTCTTCTTTCTTGCATTTGCGTGTTTATATCTCTCGTTATTATTTTCTTTTCCATATATCTTCCTTCCTGTCTCAAACTTCTTGTCTCCTCTCTCGCATATCTACACCTTTCATAATATTTTTTCTTTCATTTTCCCCGTAACTAATTTTTGTTCCTCCACTTCTTTCCAACATTCATATAAAAGTTCATTGTTTTCCTGTTTTCCATCCTTTCTTTGAATCTCAACACTCTCTTTCCAGTTTCTATCCGTATTTTTTCTAATTTCATTTCTTCTTCCACTATATAACCCAGGTGTCTCCTTATCCAGCCCTAACGTCCACTTCCAATATTTTTCCTGTGTTCTTTCTAATAGTTCCCATTCCTTCCATCCCCAAATCTCTGCTCCATATAACATCACACTTTTAACTATTTTGTTGAAAATCCATCGTCTTTTCTCTAAATCCTCCCCAAATGTCCTTTCACCTATCCCCCAAACTTGTCCTACTATTTTGTTTTTTTTCTGTCCGAGTTCTCTTATATGGTCTTCATCTTTATTATCATACTTAATGTTATAACCTAAGTACCTGTAATTGTCCACTTTCTTTATTTCTTTCTCCTCCCACCACCATTTCTCTTCTTTCTGTCTTTCCTTTCTCTTTTTAAATTCAATTATTTTTGTATTTTCAACATTTGCCTGTAGCTTCTTTCCCTCTAAGTATCTTTTTAAAACTTTAATCACCCTTCCCATTTCTTCTCAATTCTTAGCTACTGCCACTATATCATCAGCGTACGCCAGCAACGATACCTTTTTTCTTCCTATTACTACTCCCACCTGATGGTTCTCTAGTTCTTCCTCCAAATCTCGTATGTTCTGCCTGCTCTTGTTCTACATTTTGTTTCCTCATATATTTCCTCAATTGAATCCTTAATTTCTACATTTATCCCTATTTCCTCCATAATTTTCCATAGTAGCCCTCTATCCACATTATCAAACGCTGCTTTCATGTCAATAAACATTCCATACATTCTCCCTTCTTTTTTCGAAATTTCTTTATTGATCATCATTTGTAGCTAATATGTGGTCCAATTACAATCATAGCCACACTTGGAAATTTCTTATAGGAATTACTCCTCAAGGCGTATTTAGTTACAATTCAGATGCTTATGGAGAGAGAGCAAGTACAAGTTTATCACAAAATATTGTGGTTTTTTAGATCATTTAATTCCTGTAGATTTTGTGCTAGTAGACAGAGGATTTTGTTATGTCAAAACTGTTGCCAGTTTTTCAAAAGGATACTTAGAAAGTGGTTAATGATAGAATTCATGTTGAGCGAATGATTGAAAATCTAAGACACAGGTACAGGTAAGTGATATAGATATAATATTTAGTTTGGCCACCTAACTTCAGGTAATCCTACATATGTGTGTGTAGATGTGTAAGTAGTTACATAAGCCTATTCTTCGATTATTATAGCCAACTGAGTGTTGGCAAAAAATAACAATCTCGAATCGCCTGCTGTACGTTTACAAGAGTTTATACAATAGCAAACAAACACCGAGAATTACTCGACAGAGGTTTCGTCCTTTTGACTCTTCAGGAGTGAGAGAACTCAAGTGTTAGTTTACTATTGTACAAATGCAAGTTGTCGACTATATTCCCTACTGGATCAATAAGTATTGCGACTTCTAGTGTCGAATTGTGACAACTTAACATGTAAAAAAACGCATTTGCATTAAAGTAGCTTTATCGACAGGTGTGTAAGCTGTTACATAAGTCGATTCTTGGATTATTATAGCCAACTAAGTATTGGTAAAAACTAACAAACTTGAATCGCCTGCTTAGTTGGCTATAATAACAGAAGGATCGATTTATGTAACTGCTTACACATCTGTCGACAAAGTTGCTTTACTGCAAATGCATTTTCGGTTGTGTTACGAAAACACAAGACAACACTAGATGTAGCAACACTTATTGATGTTCATTATGTTTAATTATACTCATTAGTCATTAGGAATTATATATATGTACTTATTATAAACACGTACATACTTATTTTAGGTAGTTGTTCAGTAAAGTGTATGATTTTATAATAAACACGTCGAATTTTATTAACAAATCATTTTTGCCAAGGATCAGGCACAACTGGAATCTATACTGTGGTTCGCATTTTGTCTTTAAAGTCGTATTTGACGGCGTTGATTGCGAGGTTACAGTTTCACTGTTTTTAATCGGGTGTGTTTGCATAATATTATATTTTATGAGATTTCTGGTTAATTAAACGAAATAAAAAACTGAAAAAAGTAGATACATACCAAATTTACCGCTAAAGTTTTTTTTTCGAATGTGTTGCTATATGAATTATGAGATGGGGTACAAATGAATGAATGTGTAGGAAATTGAATTTACAAATTACAATCACTCCCCGTGTTTAAAGTTCGTTTTAATCAGTCGACCGATCTTTCTGAATACGTTGATTTAAATGCTGTATGAGCATTAGTATAAATGCTATTCCGTCATACACATGTATAAAGCGGGGGGGAGGTTAACACCCCTTATCAGAGTAAATTCGATTAGCAGAAACAGCATTAAAACAATCCTGTTTAAAACAGCCGGCCTAAATCTGCTATGAATGGTTAAGCTCTGATTCAAAAACGAACGGAAAATCTCTACTAATGCTTTCGTATTACAAATTTCACTTATAAACTGTTGCAACGTTCATCAATTAATTAGTAAGTAACTACATATTTGGAAATTCTTTTTGATAAGCATTCACAATTATTTGTTTTGCGATTATGAAAATGAAATATAAAGGCGCGCGCGATCGATTTTCTAAATTTAGGAAGCAGCTTAAAATAAAGATTAAAGCATTACAGATATTAAATTCTGTTTCATTCCGAGGACGAAAATGAGCAATAAATTGGACGATCGAGTGTGAAGTAAAAGGTACAACAATCAGATCGCAAACGCTTCCTCCATGTAATTATATCCTGTATAAAATTGGATGTAGGGTGTTGTCTTAGCGACCGATTGGGGTAACGGTCGAGCTCTATTTCACAAACAAGATGGCCTTTTATTGCATGAAATACTCTAAGATCTAGAAATTTTAATTATGTTTCCAGCATAATTAGATTTGAAATTTCTTTAATTTAAAAATCCAGCCCTAAAACAACTTACACTCAACCAGAAAATGTATAAATAATTAAAATTTTTCTTAGTATATACTTACTTTAATAAAAAAGAGAAGTTAAAGAAATAATCAGAAAATAACTCTTTGTTGAACAAAATGCTGTTGTTTTCATAATGAAACAGAAATTTGTTTTTTTACAACTTTAATTACTCGACATTTGTTAAAAAGGTAATTATTTATTATCATTTCAATGAAGAATTCCTTTAATACAGTTTGTATTAAAAATTTTATATACATTAAATGTAATTACAATGATTACTAAAATGCTACAAATAAAACTATTATTGGCAAATATAATATATGTCATTCTATAATTTAAGTGCTTCTTGATGTTATAAATGATAGATGTGTTACAGTTGGTGATAGAGAAAATTTAATAACATCAAATTAACATTAATTTTCACTTATCGCTTAAAATGTTCATCACCAACTTCAACACTTTTTGTATTCTACGCACCATATCGATCCTTTGTAATAATACTTCTATCATATTGAAAGTTGGTTGAGTAGTGTGAGGAATAGCTCCATCTTGTTGTAGTTGTATTGCATCGCCACGGAGCTTAAAAAAATTATTAATTTTACTGGAAATAAATTTGTAAAACCTAACATACCGGATAATCGGAAGTCTTAAAATAGCACCCCATACTCACACATTTGTATTAAAACAACTTTAACAAAATTTGATTTTCTAAACTCCATGTGGGCTGTTTTATAAATCAACAAAAACATCAAACTTAAACAAAGGCTCATTGCTAAAGATACTTATGTCTAATATGTTTTTTCCTCTAAAAGTGTTTTATGTAGATGGAACATTCCTGATATTTTAGTGAAATTCTTTGAAGCAAGTTGGAATTGAGCATTGAAGCTGGACTCTCAGGGTTTTGGAAATTGTGGATACAAAAAAACGAAAAGATGAAGAACTATCAAACACGAAACGCAAAAATTAGATTGTGTGAAATATCCAAAAAATGTAGTGAAAAGTTCTTGTGAACGAACATTTTTCACGCCAAATTTTCAAAAAAACAATAACGCATAATTTACTGAGGTAAGATTTAAAAATCCGTTTAAAAAAGCATCTGCTTGCACATTTGTAAATAAATAAATACATTCTTGTAAAGAAAGTTTCCGCTTTGATGCACAGAGCTTCTAAAAATTTGCCACCCCAACTTCGTTGGTAAGAAAATGTCAAATTCAATTTGTAAAAACGATAATAGTAGAAGAATAATGAAAGCAGAATCAAAAATCAATTTAGCGTTGCGGAAGACGGCAATAGAGGAGTATAATGAAATATATGCCATACTACCGGAAATAGCACAGATTAAGTTTTTGACAAAATTACCAACACCAACAAGAAAACGCTAACGAAACAACAATTAAGAGATACAAGCTGCAGTAGATGAAGGAATTAATAAGCACTTATCATATTCAAAAGAAAATATCTGTTACACCACGAAACTTGAAGATGAAGTACGCAGCACAACGAACCCTCAAACTAGCTCAACGGCAAGGGGTGGATTTAGAATTGTCTTTCACTTACCTTTAACAAAGACTAAAGGTCCTTAATTCGAGTCACAATCGGGATTGCTAGGCACCACCCTAATCTTTTACATATTTAAGTCAAATGTTCACCAAAGAAAAGGGAGAAACGTAAACACTTGAAACAATAAAAGAGTAAAATCTTTACTATTGGTTCTCTATTAACTTTGAATTTTACACGGGTTATTCCACGGTATCTTAATCCTAAACCGTTTTTTGTATCATAACAATAAAAAAAGAAAGAATCACATGTACAAACTGACCCCGCTACCAGTCGAGACAAAAGATTTTCCACCGAGTTCCTAAAACTATTACAAATTTGGTTCGAACATGCTGAACCGCGGAACAGAATTTAAAACACGCAAAAAAATAAAATTACCGCTACCTAACCTAAGTCATTCAGTACTTACAGTTGGGGTTTTCTTTTCTTCTATTCCATAAAACGAAGGATAATCCACTAATCGAAGAATAATGAACTAGGAACTATTTGTGCTAATCCAAAGATCTCGTTAATTAATGCATTCTCTTACCGTATTGCATTTCCCTCGAATACTTCGCTGAACCAAGAAGCAGTCACTTCACCTGCTGAGCGGTTATTTCGATCATTAAACAAACCGAACTATACTCTCTTAAGGGTTAGCAAAATGGAAGTTCCTTTAGTTTAAGGCGCACCTTTACCTTAACTTTGCACTCGCGCCTTGATCGTTACACGTAATTAAACAACATAAATCCGCGTTATTTGGTACATGTCTAATAGCTACATGTTACTCGCCGTGAGTCTGCTTAGAAACTAAACTTAAAAACTATTAACACTTAAAAGATTTGAAGGTCTCCCCTCTTATCATTTCTTACACAAAGAGCTTTACAAAAAATGATGAGCTTTACAAAAAATGAGCTTTACAAAAAAATTAAAACTATTGAAATAAGCGGTTCATCAAAACCCTAATTGCGTGAACGTGACGATAAGCGATTCTCTACATCAACTAAATTAACAAATATCAAATGACTAAAAACAATATTTCGACAAACATGACCATGAACCACACGTGCATTGCAACGTAACGAAATAATTTAAAAGTATAGTATATACCAATTAAAAAGAGCTCTACGAACCAAAATCATTTACGCGTACAAAAAAAAACAATTTTTTGCCCCAACAGAGGGGACATATCACAGTGAAGTAAATCATTCGAAATAATTTCTGGCAAGTGGATTTAAAATTGTAGAACTATTTCAACCTTCAGACATCTTCTAATACCTGTTCAGAATGATAGATAAAATCTAATCTGCATATACAAAATTTGACCCACAATCAGAAATGGGTTAGTAGGAAAGTCCATTACCATTAAATTTTACTGGGTGTAAAGAGAGATATCAAAAAGGTCATCGGTGCGACAGTAGCTCAACTATGTATGGAAAGACGAGTTTTAGTAATCTAATCAAAAAATCAACCTTTTGTTTAGTAGAGAAGAGAACACCCAAATTTTTTATCAGATCTACAGAATTAAATCCAGAAGATTAAATATACACAAAGAAGTGATACAATACAAGAAGAGAAACGTATATTGTGGAGTAAATAATTTCATTTGAATCGAAAAATAATCAAATAAAGATTTATGTTAAAATTTTCCCTTTAGATGAGAGATAAAATTAAATTTATTTAGAGTTTAAAGTTTCTAAAAAAGTCAATCTATGTTTTTATTAATAGAATAATTTAGTTTGTGTATAAATAAATATTTTCCGTTTAATTAAAGAAGTAAAAAAAAATGTTTAGTAAGTAAGTTCTATTTGTAGCGATAATTAATAGTATGCGGCATAGACATAATGTAGAATAATTTGTTATGGGAATTAATTTCCGATAAAGAAAATAAATAACCTTATGTGCAAAGACACGACATGTGCATTAAGTTCACCAAGGTTAAAAGTGTACGAGTGAAACAAAACTTAAAACTTCTAAGGAAATGAACTGTAAGTGAGACAAAAACATTTAAAAAATATAATACTAGACGTTGAAGGTGTAAAAGGGTGAAGAAGGGAGAGCGTGTCTCGATTCGAGATAGAACATCTAAGTTTAATAACCTCGCAATTTACAATGAATGTTAAATTACGGCTGTTAAAAAATGATCTTATAAAAGTTAAACTCGATCAATTAAAAATTCTTCGTTAAAAAAAAATTGTGCACTCTACGTGGACGAATAAAAGAAATATTAACCAGATCAACGTAACATCAATGACATCATTATCCAAATGAAAACAAAATGTCGGTGAAAATAAATACTTTATTTTGTTTGTTTGCAAACGCAATTATTTAGATTTTTAAATTCATTATTTGTTAACTGTAAGTTCCATGATAAAAAATTAATTTTCTTTATAAAAAATTAATTAGTTTTAAAGCATTCTTATTATTGAACGAATTGACCTAAAGCCTTGAAATTGATAAACAATTTTAAATAACAAATAAAGAGTTTCTCTTTGCTCGAGATTTAATTAATAATTTGTTTATAAAAATATATTGCATAAACCATCGCAATATGTCAGACTAATGCTCGGTTGCACCAACCTATCGTAAAAATAGTCGATCAAATAATCGACCTTCAATTTTTTAAAACTATGGTTGCACTAGAAATAACAGTCGGTTTTGAACCGATTGTTTTTGTAAAGTGAAGAGAAATAGAATGAAATCCTAAACTGGATATAAATTGATACTATTAATCATATTAAGCATTTTATTGATTATAAATTTTATTAATGGATACAACATTTTTATCTTATTTCTCTTCATATTCATCGAACAAAGTACTAGATGGTGTTATGGGACTTCTTTATGTTTAGTGGTGTCTTCATAATAGCTCTTTTATTTCGGTGTTCCAGAACTGTTCTTCAATATTCTCAGCGTGCCTTGTACATTTTTTTCATAATTCTAGAATTACAGATTCGACTGTTTTTTTAAATACTATTGTCTTATTTATTGATAACTATGTTAACTATAGCTACTTTGTTTTTCTCATATGCCCAAATCAATTGTATAGCATTTAATTCACAGTGAGCTACGAGTAGCTCAGTCGATTGTTAAATGTTTTGTAATTATTTGTAATTTTCTCAACGGTTTTATAAAAAATTATCTTACGTGAGTTGCTGTTGTGAAATTCTCATATTTATGCCTCACCATCCTTTGATCCATAACCCAGTTATGCCCAACGTCTTATATACAAGGTATTAATGAATACGTGTTACAGATTTTACATGCAAAAATTGAACAAAAGTTCATATACTTTTTGAGCTTTGGTTTCGGACGTCAAGTCATTTTTTATGCATATCTTCAGGTTGGTGGTCTTGATTTTCAAAATTTATTGTACTAATTATTGCTAATAAAATTTTGTTTAGTTGATATTTTAAAGCTTACTTTAATTTTAAAAACCGTGCGACAGCTAAAATAAAAAAATCTATTTTTTCTCTAAAACGAAGCATCTTGTGTACTCTAAACAAAATACCTTTTTAAAGTAAAAACTTTGAAATTTCTTAATTCATTACCTAAAATGTAGGTAAAAAAGAGACACATAAAAAAAATATGACTGAAAATATCCTTTGGTCGTTTCAAATGAGACGCCCATTTTCATATTTTTTTAGAGCTCCGTTCTGTAGATATGTATAAAAAAATGACCTGAAGACATCATCTTCAAAGAACTCCAGCTCCGAAACCAATGCTCAAAAATTATATAATAAGAACTTACACTCTATTTTTGCTTGTTTTGTTTGTCCTTAAAATCTATAAGACGTATTTATTAACACCCTGTTGTATTCAAATTCAGACTTGCAAAAGCGCTCATTCTGGAAACAATTCGCAGCATCCTGACAGTTTTTATAACATTGTAGAAGTGAATAGATGTTTTGGTCGGAGTTAAAAAGTTACTGTTTTAAAGTTACTGACTGTGAATATACGACTGTTTTTAGTTTAAGCCTGTCTTAGTACATACGGCCATCAGACATTTTGAGCCTGACGTTTAAACGCACTTGTTTTTTTACAACGTTTTTTTAACAATACCTTTACTTCAATTACTTTCCGATAAGAACTTTAAAGAAACTGGAACCATTCGTGAAAACCGTATTCCTAACAATAATCTAAAACACTTCACAGTTGTAAAAAAAATCGAGGAAGCTACGGCTATAGAAAATTGGTTGATAGTAATATAATGGTTGTAAATTAGCAGTACAAATAACATAGTAACTTGTTGTTTAAATTCGGTAGAAGTAAATCCTCTTCACACTGTAAAAAGGTTTGTATAGCTTAGTAATTCAACCTCATTTGATAAATTTATATAATTCAAATACAGTTGATTTCGTTCAACAAGAACCGACGCGCGTGTCCGAGATCGCTTTAATTTAGATTGTACATTCACAATAAAAAAAATTTAGTGGGAAATTCAAATAAATTAAGCTTTACCAAGAGCTTCACAAAAAACACCTTGAACATATTTTCAACAAGATATTGCCACATTTCTTCTGCTAAATGGTTAACTGTTCACAGTGTTTGTTACAATCTGTTTCACTTATCTCTAAAATGCATTTTCTTTAATTTCCCGACTACCCTACGATATTGATAGCAATCTTATGTTTCGCAATAATGTCATCATGTTCCATTAATGATTTTCTTTTAAAATACCATTTTTTGTATTGAAAACCAATCTGCAATAAATATTTTCGTAAGGTATCACTTCCATCTATGTGTAATTAACTTTGTCTTTCATTTTGTTAACTCAATTTGTGTGGTTAGAAATTTTTTATCAACCGTATAAACTTCGTGGACTGTCCTTTTTAAAATGCCTAGGTCGCAATTGTACAGAGTTATTTTATTAGAACCTCTACTTTTTTTCTGCTTCGACGGAGATCTTAACATTGTATCGTTTTGTGTAACCCCTTTTTTTCGGATTTGTTTAATAAATGCTGTTGATTTATTAGTTGCTGCCGCTGCAAGTTCAGTTGCCTTTTCTAAAGGAATAGTGTGTACACCAGCAGGTTTCTGTTTATCGAAAAACATTTCTAATAATGTTCCTGGCTTCGAAATGCACAGTTTTCTTCGATGGAGGTACCATGAAGATAAATATCTTTTATCTTTTACAAAAGCCATTCAAAATATTAACAAAATGCATTTTTACAATACTAATATTTTTGAAGGTTATGTTACAAAGTTGCGTTTACTACAAAAATATTTACAAACACGTACCTTGTATCGAAATATTGTATAAAGAGTTTTAAGAAAGACTGATTTATAAAGATGAATTTCAGGCAAAATAATAAAAAGATGTAAATGCAATTGATAACTGCGACAATAATTTCGTTTTCACGCAAAACTTTTACCGATACAAAATTTTAAAATTAGTTGGCATATTTTCCAGCGATCATGTTTGCTTCGGTGCGCTGCATGTGTGGTGTGGACAGGAGTGATCAAAACGCCAGTTTGTACAGAGTATTTTTAAGAGACAAAAAGTGGCTGTTTTTCGAATTGCTTGTTGTATAGATATGACTGCAAAAGGACATTGTTGGTGCAACACAGCATAGGTGCTTTGATCGAACAGACCATTTTGCAATACCTCAAAAACAAACAACAAAATGTAACAAAGGTCAATCAAACATATGTCACTATTTGCCCAACGTCCTACTTCTACATTATATAACCCCATTTTTCTGTACTTTAAAAAATAAGTTTTAAGTTTATTCGCCATAGAACTATTTTTTATAGTTAAAATAAAAAGTTTATATAAGGAATATAAAAAATTGACACAGCCTGAATGGGCCTTCCTCGAGAACATTGAGAAAATGGATTCTGTATTAAATATAAATATCCGTTAAAATTGTGTTTTATGTACATTTATTTAGTGTATCATAGGTTTGAAGACGTGCACATATGTTGCACGAAATGTTGCTTTGTAAATAAATCTATTTTTTGTACCTTTCCTTAAAGAAAATCAATTAGTTTATTTTTAATAAATTATAAGAAGAAATGTCGAACTTTAAATTCTCTAACAATATCTGAATGCATATCATGTATAATCAATATTTTTATTAAAATATCAAAAACGTCAAATTATTCGAGTGTATCAAAATAAAAAGCCTATAAAGAATTGTTTTGCTTTTTTAATTGCCAGCAATATCAAACACTAAATTCTTACAAATAATATTCACAACAAAATTAAATTTATTTGTGAAGGAATAGTAATCTATAGTTTTTGGATATTCTATTCTCTCTCACGAAAGAAATGTTTGATATTAGAAAACCTGTAACTATTTCACAAATATTCCTTTTTAATTTATTTAATCATCTTTTGAATAATTTAGCATCTTTTAATTTTTGGAACCGCGAGTTTAATAAACAGCCAGGATCAAATTACACTTATTATTTATTTTACAAGTACAGTTGCTTTAATTCGCATAAATGCACACAATATTCCATATGTCTATTTTATATCAACATTAACTTGAACTAACTAAATAAAATACCTATTTTTATTTTTTTTTTTTAATTTTAATTTAGTAATTAGAATAATACAAAATTCTATGAGCTAATGTGCAGAAAGCTACTAGATGTACTAGTATTAAGAACATGATCAGGGAGATATCCATTGATACCACCTGTTAAAACTTAAATAATTGGAATATACAATAACTTAAGTTAGTTAGCCTGAGACAACTTAAATAATTATAACTAATACACATTAACTCTGTATGCAACAGCAGTGCTTTACGTAAATTTGATATTTTTCCTACGTCCATATCCGAGATAAAATCATTCTGTAGCGACTCCCTAGTTGGTTGATCGATTTACATTATTTACCTTGTTTAACGTTAATGTTACTACTTTTATTTGTTTTGGATTATATCTGTATTACCTACGTCTAATTATCTTTTACGTTTATATTATCCGATTCGTTTTAATTTTGTATTTGCTGTTCCCGCCCATAATTGGTTTTTGCTGTGGTGCGGCTGTATTTAAATAAATAAATAAATCGTTCACTTGGCCACTGTTTTTTGAGTCTTTTGTTGAGCACTGGTTCAAGAAGTTGTTCCATTAGCTGATTGGGATGGTTGTCTAACACCGCATGATGCTTGATGGCTTTTGTACTGATTTCTTCAAGTACTGTTGGAACATGAAGATCGGTATGTAGTGTATGGTTTGTTACATACCAGGGAGCGTCTGCAATTTGTCGAAGTATCTTGGATTGACACCTTTGGATGATTTCTATGTTTGATTTGGGGGCACACCCCCAAAGTTCTAGTCCGTATGTCCATATTGGTTTGATGACTGCTTTATATATCAGGATTTTATTTTCCAAGAATATCCGTGATTTCCTTCCCATCATCCACTGTAGTTCTCTTGTCTTGATATCTGCTTGTTTTCTCTTGTTTGTAATGTGTGTTTCCAAGTTAGTTTGGTATCTAAATGCAGTCCTAAATATCTTACCGTTTGTGTTTGTGGTATATTCACATTGTTTATTGTGACTGCGGGGCATGTCGCTTTGCGTAAGGTAAAAGTAACATTCGCAGATTTGTTCTCATTCAGTTTTATTTTCCATTTTTCCAGCCATTGTTGAAGGTTATTTAAATAGTTTTGGATAATGTTTGAGGCTGTTTGAGGATCTTCATGGCAAGAAATGATAGCTGTATCATCGGCAAAAGTCCCTATTGTTGCATTTTGTGCCATCGGTAGATCTGACGTGTACAAGACATATAGTAGCGGTCCAAGGACACTGCCTTGAGGCACTCCTGAGTTGATTGGAAAGTAGTCAGATTTCTTCGTTTACCTTAGTTTGAAATTTTCTCTCGTTCAAATATGATTTTAGGAGGTTGAAGTAGGCTGGAGGAAAACTACACTTAATTTTGTGAATTAGTCCGGGGTGCCAGACTTTGTCAAAAGCCTGGCTGATGTCAAGGAAAACTCCACTACAGTATTGTTTCTTTTCGAATACTTTGTTTATGGTTTGTACAATTCTGTGAACTTGTTGTACTGTCGAGTGTTTTTGACGAAATCCGAACTGATGCTCTGGTATCCAGTTATCGAAGGGCAGGTCTTCGTGTAGCCTGTGAAGCACTTGTCTTTCAAGTAGTTTTGATATTACTGGCAGTAGACTTATAGGTCTGTAAAAAGAGACATCTGTTGAATCTTTTTCTGGTTTACCTATCATTATAATTTGCTTTTTAAGACATTTTGGCCAATATCCAAGACGTAGAATAGCATTATAAATTTGGGTTAGCATTGTTATCCCTTTTTTAGCAAAGTTTTTCAACATTGTAGCCGTAACAAGATCGATTCCGGGTGACTTTTTTGGATTTGGAAGTTTAATTTCTTCAGTAATTTCTTTTGATGACAGTGATTTAATAGGCGTGTGTATTGCAGGTGGAGTAGAAAGACTTTGTTCTATTTCTTGATCTGCTACATTATCTATCGGTTGGAATACAGAAACCAAATGTTCTGCAAATAGGTTAGCTTTCTCAGCATCACTTTTTGCCCATGGCTCATTGATGTTTTTTCTAATTGGTGAAGAATTTTGAATGGGTTCCAAAAGAAATTTTTTTTTTTTTTTTTATTTAAATTTTTTTTTTTGGAGTTTAGGTTTGTCTTCTTTTAGAAAAAAAAAAAAAAAAAAATAATTTATGGGAAAAAAAAGGGTAAAAAAAAAAAATTTTTTTTTTTAAAAAATATTTTGGTGAAGTAAAGGTGATGGACTGTTGTGCAGTTTGTTGTAATTGACTTAAACATATTTCTGTAGCTTGTTCTAGTTCTTCAGTTTTCTTCAACCGAATTTTGAGATTTATGCTATCATTTAATATACTCCGGAAAGTCTCCCAGTTTGTTTGATGATTGTGTAGTCTACGTGGGGGTTTCTTATATATTACAGATGCTCCGATTGTTGCTATAATAGGAGAATGGTCAGATGTCAAGTCGTAACTAGGTGTAATGTTAGTGTATGTCGAGTTAATTCCATTTGTAACGTAAAAGTCTAACAAATCAGGAACTTTCCCTGGGTCAGTCGGTCAGTAAGTAGGTGTGCCAGTTGATAGAAAAGAGTATCTGTGATCTTCTATTGTTTTTAGTAGTTCTCTGCCTTTGGTTGTTATTAGGCGCGAGCCTCACCTTGTGTGCTTACTATTGTAATTTCCATCGACTAGAAATTTATTACCTAATGTTTGGAAATATTCTTCAAAATAATTCTTTTTGATATTGTGACGAGGTGGGCAATAGACAGCTGCTACCGTAAATTCATATGATAGTGTTGATACTTTTATTGCAGTTGATTGTAGGAGATTTTTTTGATATTTCGGTAATACGTAATGGCGGATTGTATTTTTGAAAAGTACTGCTTTTTTCGCCGTGCGCCGTACCGTCAGGATGATTAGTATTATATGTTACATAATTTGGTATTTTGAAATATGTTCGATCTGTAAAGTGCATTTTGCTGACTAGTAGAACATCTATGTAATTGTTTGTCAAAAAAGTTATTACTTCTTGTTTATGCTGTTCAAGATCGTTGGCGTTCCACAGTGCAATGCGTAAGAACTTGGCCATTAACAAGCTAGTTTATTAATTAACGTTGTTAACATGTTAAGTACCATGCTGTTTTGTTGTATTAATTGATTGAACATGGCTTTGAATTCATTAAGAAATTGCGATAATATGTTATTTGATGGTTCTGGTGTATTATCGTTGTTTGGTTGATTATTTTTGACTACACTGCTGTAAGTTCTATTTTGATTTTGGAAATTGTCCTGGTAAAAGTTCGGTCTAATGTTGGGATTATTTAGAGTTTGTAATTTTGTAGCACTGACCTTTTTTTGAGTCTGATTCCTCTGGATTAGCTTGTGGTAGAATTCACATCCTTTATAATTGGCCGGATAGTCTCCTTCGCACAAAGCACAAATGGCTGGCGTTTCTCTAAATTTTTACAACTTCCAGTACTGTGAGATCATCCCATTTTACACAGACATAAGGTCTGTTACAATAAGTTTTGGAATGCCCGTATAGTTGGCACCTTGTACACTGCACAATATCATTTATGGACTTGTGGGGTGGTTCAATCTTAATGTTTAAGTTTAGTAGTCTTACTATGTTATATATGTCTTCATTATTGTTTGCTGGCTCGAGGTCAACGAAAAAGAGATTTAGTGGCTCCTTTATTGTTCTATGTCTAGCATTAATGATGTTTCTCACCTTGTGCCCTAGTTTCGTTGTTTCTTTCTTTGCTATTTCAGCTGTTGGGATAGAGTTGTGTAGATGTTTAATAACCACTCTGTAGACTCGATCCTCTTTCAGCTGTTAACTGTGGTGAATGATATTTTCTTCTTTTAAATAGTTAATTAATTTTCGGTAGTTTTCTGCAATTAAACAGTTTATCTTAATGGTATTATTTGCTAAGCTCTTTGTGGTGTACTGTTCATCCTCTATGCAGTTTCTTATTTGTTTTATCATTTTTGGATAGTCGGTTACATATATGTAAATGGGAGGAGGTTTCCTGATCTTTACACCGGGATTCGTATTTTGATCGTCGTTTTCTTCAACTACTAATGTGCTGTACTTGTTAGTGGTAGTTATATTATTGTCTTCAGAATTATTTGTAATTCTTGAAGTCTTCTTACGTTTTGTACTTATTACTTGTTGCCATGGGATGTTATTAGTTTCCTGTGTATTATCAAGTTCATCATCACTGGTCGATGACATTCTTGTAATTTGTTGAGGGTGATATCCCTGTTGTGATAGATTAGTTGGCGTGGTAGATAATGATTGGTTTTGCGTTTGTTGCAAAGGTAGTTGCGAGATCAACTCATATGATGTTTGATGGGGTACCATACCAGTATAGTTAATTAGCTGTGGTTGTATGGCTTGTTGAGGGTTTTGCGTTATTTATTCTAGAAACTCCAGTGGCGTAACAATTTTTTTCTTTTATGGACTTATATCACACATTAGTTTTCAATGTTCTTATTGCTGAAAAAATAACTTTTCTTTTGAATACCATAATTTCTGATTTTCTTAAATTCTAGAAGTAGATATCAAATCCGTTCTATTATTTTCAAAATTATTTAAGAAACTTACAAATTGTGACATTTTTTTATTCATCTATAAAAAATGTTTTAAACATATTAAAACAACGTGTAATTTAGACCTTAGAAGTACCCTCTTATAGAAAACGAATTGTATAGACAAAAACTATTAGAATATGTAATAAACGAAGCAAATATTCATGTAGTATAAATTCTATTAAATCAAATTTACATATTATTCTAAATGGCCATTCACGAATACGTCATTCTATGACACATCATTTCCAAATAAATTATACCAAAAGCAAATTTCGAACAAAGAGAAATCTTCAGATACAAAATTTTGATTAATTAATTATAAAATATTTTTGAATAATTTTTAAATTAACACTTTCAATCTTTTTTCTATTATCTAATAATTATTTAGGAAAATGTCAATTGCCAAGTAATTAAATTTAGATTATGGGTAAGATTGCTTACTTTATAACAATTTTTTTGAATATGTGCTTTTCAATAATAATCTGGTGATGACTCACAATAATTATTAAACCGTAAATGGTAATTTAATAAAATAAAAGTATTCGAAAACTTAAGTATATAATTATGTATTAAATGTATATTTTTAATTAATAATGTTAATTGTGTTCTTTAAAGAGGTAAGTTATACCTATACTGTATTTTAATGTTTGGTATTATTTGTTTGAATTTGAAATAAACGTACTAAATAAATAAAATATTGGTATCTATTATTGTTCTTGTTTTTTGCTTCTAAAGAAAATTAATGTATGTAATAGCAATCACTATTCAGAGAATAAAAGTGAAATTGTGATATTTTTATTACTTGATGTTTAATTAGAGATATCAATGAGTAGAAAACTGATTAGTTAGAACTTTCGAAAATAAAAACGTCGAAATAAAACTTAGAAAGTTTTTTGTTCAATTATTGCGAATGTTTGATACAATATGCTATCTCCAAATGTTCAAAACGGATAGGAGTGTGACAAGCGATTTGCTCAACGGTGTGTGAATGAGGAACGGTTTGATCGGGTCAATTTCTAGCTTAATCTCGACGAGCTGGACAATCTCAGGATCGGGATAAACGCAGACGAGGATATATTGCATGCCTATGGTGAAGTGACCCTTAGATTTATTTGAACGAGTCGAATTCAATCGCTTTTCGCTTGTATTTCGCGTTTTACTGTCCATGATAGCAAACATCATTATTTTATAGATTTCAATATATTTTGAAAAAGTTTTTGTTAAACTTAATTAAGAATACTGTTGCAATTTTCAATTTTAAGTTAATTGATCAAGTGCAGTGCAATAGACTTGTGCATCTGCAGTAAAGCACCGCCTGCCTCGTTTGTAGTCGCAGTCACCAATGTGTACTGGAGCATAAATAACATTACTTCTCTTGCTACGCCTTACTTTCCTGTCAAATGCAGGGTATGAAATCTTAACCGGAAAATTCTATTATGTACACGCAGGTATATAAGATTAAAAATCTACTTACTTTTCAATTTAATTTACTTTTTCATATAATCCGGATAGTGCGCCTTATTAA
>JALBCR010000406.1:175000-333738 GCA_030710515.1 Abscondita cerata
TTATTTTTAATAAATAATCAACCAAACTTGAAAGCTTGTTTGATTTATAAGGTTGCCGTCTTATTTCTCGGTCGCGCGGTTGTCGGGAAGGTCCTTGGGAGAACTAAAAGAAATAACTGCTGCGTAACGTGGTACTACCTGCTGGGTAACTGAGAGAAATAAAACCGATCAACAGGAATTCACTAGGCTTTACTTAGAGTCTAACACGCTACAACAAAACACAAATCAAAGAGAGACAAAAGACATAAATATAGCACATACATTTAAAAATATTAGGAGTATCTAGGAGAAATGATAGTCTGTCGCATGAAACTTGCGTGCATTAGCAATAACCAATCAATTAAAGTCAGCGTTCAAGTATGTAGTAATTCAGTTAAGTTTTTCGTTTATTAACCCCAAGATAGAAATATCGTACCAATTTAAGATTGGTGATTAAAGAAATTGGACGTACACCCGTCACATACACGCAGTGACTTAAAAACTAATAGTACACTCGTTCTAATACGGAATGCAGCTCTTACCAATCCAAAAGGCCTTTTCTTTTAGCTTAACCCCGCGATAACGATAACGCCTCAACTCGGAAGGAATTAGTGCCACAATAACGCGCGTGGATGGGTGGAGACTACCCCGAGTAACAATTTTCTTAAATGCTAAAGATATAACCGCTTAATGTCGTGTGTACTTAAGTTTCGAACGCATGAAAATATGAATTGGTTCCTTAAAACGATAATTTAGCTGTATATTGTTGTACTTAGTTCTGATAAGGAAGGTCCTTGCTAACGAACAGCCAGTTGACAGCTACCCGAAGATCCGTATGATTTCGCTGGGAAGAAATAGAAAACCCAAATCTAAGAGCAGAAAGTTGCCTTTGTGAATAGCGGGCGCACCGCGTGCTTGACCCCCAACCGCTGAAGGATGTTCGGCAGTGTATCTTCGAGGTCGGCGACAGCGCGATCGTTGGCACGTTTTGTGTCATAAAAGAGTTTCTAATTGCTCGTTCCAGCGTTCCCCAGGAATTATCCAGACAGTCAATTATGAGTAGGATATGAGGTCCAAACACGTGCTAAATCATACGTAGTAATTAGCAATTAATATAACCACTAGATTAACCAAAGTAATAGCAAAGAAAACCACTTACGGCGTAAATTGGTCGGATTTTATTTCCACAACAATTAATCGTGCAATTATTAAAGCCACATAGAAATTTTATATGTAGTTTTTAGTTTCGTACAGCACGGCCAACCGCCCAAGAAGAACTCCCAAAATTCCGATTCACGCAACACGCAACTCGAAGATTTTGAACCGTAACAATTTTTATGGAAAACTTTTGGTTCTGAATTTAGTTCTGAGCAGTACATGCGCGACTTTTTTTGTTATAAACACTGTTATGCCCCCTTTTATAACTTGATAACACCACTGCGTATGGAAAAACGAAATTGTACTGTCTGAAGAAAATTGTGATCTGGCAGAAGAACAAATCAACAAGGACAAGACAAGCTTTACATGGCCAACCGTCCTGCTGGAAGGTACGTCCGGTTGGACAACTTCTTGGACAAGAGAGATAGCATTCGAATTTAAGAAATCAACTCGTACGTCAAATAATTTGAAATCCTGGGGAATTAACTAATTAACTATAACGTTTGTATACACGTAAATAAAAAGAATTTGTTTACACCTGTTAATACTAAACTTTTGTTATTTTTACAACCTCTGTTAGTCACGTCTTTTAATTTGAATGTTAAAAAACTATATTCTTAAGAAAATATCATTCTTTCATGTTTTTTCCGTTTTCTACAGATAGATTCTGTATAGTATTTTCGCTGTAGCTTTGCGGTTAAGTGATTAGCGCTTAATTTCAGAAATCACATACTCTTATAGTGTTGTTCTCTTCTAACATTTTATATTATACGTACCTAAAATATTGGGTATGTCTAATCGCCTTGAGCAATAAACAGGTAAAACAACACCATTAAGTATTGTTTGGTGACAATGGAATAATGAGCTCCCTTTGTTCAAATGTAAACTTTTTAAATAAGAGTCAGGGGTTCTAAACCATTTATTTTTATAATTGTTAGAATTCCTAGCCAATTGCAATTTTAATGATGAATACCTATGTAGAAATTTTAAAGTACCACTGACTTTCACAAATATTGAAGCATACAGTTTGCAAGTGGAAATCCCTAATCACTTAACCGCAAAGCTACAGCGAAATACTATAGTTATTGTTCTATTAATTTGACCATATTTTTGATATCTAGATCCCATCGATTCAATTTTTAAAACTTGTGACAAGAATTTTGTGATCTGCAGCACTTCAATGCAAATGCAAAAGTATAAAAAGCGGTAATCATTGACAAACATTTTTTGGTTCTGGGTGACTGGGTGTACGGTCTCCATTAAACCATTCTCGATGACCTTTCACAAGGTCTAACGTTTCATATTGCTAATAAATTACGTCGGAAACGTTGAAAATCACAAGGCAATCTTATCAACATGGTCTATCACGACTTCGACAACAACGCACATACGTTAAAGATATAATTTTAAAATACAATAACAACGTCCAGATATCACAATTACTAAGAGTGCAACAAAGCATGCTTTACTAAATCTCAAAAATTTTGCTGAGGTCTAATTGTGCCATGAACAATTGCCAAGCATCAAAGCAATACGTAAAAAGTATGTAGAACGATCAAAAAAGTACATTTGGAGATGTCAATTTGAAACTACAAGATAAGCACAAACAGATAAGAATAGAGTACAGCGTTGCTATAAAACAAGCCACCTGTTCAACAAATTAAATTACTGATTAGCTACGGCAAGAGTAAACAAAAATTCAACCAACAAGAACTGATAGTTGGAACAATACCTACGAAATTGTATCAACAACCCGACATTATCATAGGCAATATAGATCTCAATTTCCCATCAGTTTCTGAAACATTGGATGCTTTTATTCATAGTTTGTGACTTTACACTAAAATTCAATTGTTTTGTTCTTTTCTGTAATAATGGTCTGTGTATTGAAAGTCGGCTCTGATTGGTTGCATTATAAAACATACTTAAACGCATCCAATTCGCCGGCCATTTTGGGTATATATAGCTTAGTCATTGATGTTTATGTGACATAAGTTTCAGTTGTTTACAAGCGGTCATTCAGTGTGTATGAATTTTATAAGAGATGGATGTCGACAAGCTCACCGAAGAAAACAAAAATTGAAGAGTTGATATCTGCATGAATTTCCTTTCTCAATTCAAAAGAAAGAATTTTTTGCACAAAATCATTACGGATGATGAAAAGTGGATTCTGTACGACAATCTTAAACGCAAAAAAGAATGGGTTGATCCAGGCCAACCATCCACATCCGTTCCAAAAACGAATATTCACGCAAAGAAGGTGTTACTGTGTGTCTGGTGAGATTGGAAAGGAATCATTTATTACAAGCTTCTGGAACCTGGTCAAACTGTCACAGGAGAACGTTATAAAGCTTAAATAACCAAATTAAGTGATGCACTGGAGGAAAAAAGACCATTTACTGGCCAAGGAAGTCAAAAAGTTATATTGCTGTATGACAACGCTCGTCCGCATACTGCAAAACGAACTCAGGGACTCATCTTCTCCTTAGGCTGGGAAGTTCTCCAGCATGCGGCGTATTTTCCAGATTGAACTCCTTCGAACTACCACTTATTTAGATCGATGTCGTCGTATTTAAAAGACCAGCGGTTCTCGAAAGTTGAAGATGTTCGAAAATGGCTCGATGACTGTTTTGCTTTAAAACCACCAAGTTTCTATCGCGAGGGAAATCATCATCTACCCAATAAATGGCAAAAAACCCATAGATAGTAATGGTGAATATTTTGATTATTAAGATTTGTAAGAAGTATGTTTTTAATAAAGATGAATTTGACAAAAAAGCCGAGTTTCAATGCACAGACCTATTATTTTTATTATTTTACGTCACATTTAACATTGTAGTTACTAAACTAATGTAAAAACTGTGGGACGACCACTCTGAATATCAGGGTAATAAAAACTTATTTGTAGACACGTTGTTTAACAAGACACTTGTCACAATTCAAACCTTTTGGTAATTTCGTGGTCCTGTGTTGACTGAAGAGTAGGGTAGGTACTTGAGTCTGTCGAGGCAATCCAACGCCCAAATATTTATTTTTTAAAAAATTGTCGCTCATCAACCATCTAGATCTCAATGAAATAGTCAGTTATAATATCACAAGAGATTATACTTGCCGACTCATGAGACGAAACACCATGAGAACGAAGCTCGAGTGGTGTTTTAAGGAATACGTCAAGTGAGGAAGCAAGTATAACGATTATTTTTAATGCTCGAGTGGTATTCGTTACGATTATATAACGAAATAAAACACAATGTTATTGGAAAATCTATTAATCCGGCAAAAAACGTAACAAGTACCTACGATTTTATTTTGTGTTTTATTTGACGTTTATAAAAACAAATGCTTCCAAAGAAATATTACATTTATAGAGGAGGCGAATCACCAAAACGGTTATATCACGTCGTTAAAGGTATATTCGCTTATTTACACAACCGAATCATGAAAAATTAAAGAATTTTATTGGATCATATAACAATGAGTTATACAATTATATAAATATTTGATGCATTTAATAATCTCCCTAATTTGTTTATTTGAATTTGGTAATCGCTAAGTTATTCCTTGCGAAATCAATTAAATATCTAGTAGGTACACCTATCAGAGATTTATAAAAGCGTTCCCAAAAGACATTAGATAAATTTCCAGTGCTTAAATTTTTGAAATTATAATAATTGAACCAAAATTGTTTTTTTCAACCGGTAAAGAGGGTTTACTTAAATTTTTATAAAAGTTTATTTATTGCTTTCTTTATACAACAAACATAATATCAATTTTGAAAAACTTTACTTTTACTTCTATAAAAAAAAAAGAATCATTACTAAAACGGTATTTCAGTTTTGCAATAACAATATTTTTGTTTACTTCTCTCAATTTGATTTAAATCAGTAATTACATTTACTAGCTTTAATCGACGAACTACTCAATAGTTGTAGCACTAATCCAACAATGCCAACATGTCAATTGGGGCTATTTCAGTGAATAATAGATACCATACTAATACGGTCTTAAGTGACGTTACACGATCGGTGGTACTGATTTACACACTTTAGATGTAAGACTTGGTAAAAAACACGATGGTTAATGAGCTTTGCACATGATTTGTAACAGTCGTGTTAAGTATAATTAAATTGCCCGTTGGTTCGAATTGTTATAATTCTTTTGTTAAATTAATTAGTTCACCTAACTGGAAATAAGCAGCATAATATTCGTAATAAGAAGGTGTGTTTTTATAAGAAAAACGTTTAGCTCCTTCGCTTGTTATTGAATTTGCAAAAATTCAGAAACAAGAATATTGTACAATTATAAATATAATAATAACTTTTAGACTTATACAAGTAAGTAAAAATTTTTCGACTAGGTGAAGCACTTTTCACTATTTTTTGGACGGAAAAGTTTGAAAACGACTCTATGTATGTTTGTTTCATCAACGATAAAAATTGATTGTTGACTAGTTCAAGCTCATGAGTTGCGTTCTAGCCAGCCACCTCTGCCAAGAAGGGATGAAATAAACATATTATAAACAACATGCAATTAAATGAAACACAAATTTAATTTCCAATAATTACTAAAATAAAATAAAAAAGAATCAAACATTAGTAAGTATGCAGTTAATTATTAATAATGAAAATGTTTGAGAACATTTTCCGCGACAAAAAATAAACATTTTTTTTTCAGTTGAATCATTTGTTCGTTTATACAGGGTGTTTAAAAAATACGTTCCGATATTTGGCCCACTTATAGATCTCATCAGTACAAACAAGAAAGTCAAAATAAAACATAAGTTCAAAAATCAACCGTTTCCCAAATACAGCCAGTTTTTGAAATTAAAATTGCTAAGCCCAGTTGGAGTGATTCATCGTATTTATCACGTCAGCTATAGAAATAACAAAACGAAATTTGTTCGTTTCTGTCAGTCTAGTTGCCGCATTTGTTGTAATCATTGTGTGGCTGTCATTGTTAGTGTTATCGTTGCTATTGAAGTCGTTGTTGCTGTTGCTCATTGTAGAAATTTTTAAACATGCCGGAATATACCACCGCAGAAATGGCAGACATGCATTTGTGAGGCATGGCAAGGCCGATGAAAATGCTTATGAGACACGTGGCGTTTATCCGAAGTTGAATCGTTTAAATCAAGGAACGGTGATGGTGGTCAGCCTAAATCAGTTTCTACTCCCGAGGCAGAACTTAACATTTTAAGAAGAATTGAAGAAAATCCCGATACTAGTACTAAAAGACTCTCTACTGAAACAAATATTAATTTTTCCCTAATTTGGAGAATGTTACGCGAGCAGCAATTGCACCCTTACCATATTCGAAGGGTACAGACTTTTACTGTGCCTGATTATGCCGCACGACTGGTGTTTTGTCGAAGGATGCTGACAAAAGCTGCGGAAAACCCAAATTTTGTTACGGAAATTTTATTTACTGACAAAGCTGGTTCGAATCATCAACACCGATTTTCAATCAACGTTTGGCTTGGTGTGTTGGGAGACCATTTGATTCCTGCTAACCGTTTGACTAGTCAATTGTACCTTGACTTTTGTGGATACCTTGCCACTGCTGTTAGAAGATGTACCCCTAACCACAGAATTAATATCTGGTTGAAACACGATGGAGCTTCTGGCATTATGCAGTCTTGGTCAGAAATTACCTAAACGAAAATGGCCATCTAGATCTCCCGATCTCACTCCGCTCGATTTTTGCATTTGGGGGTATTTAAAGTCATTAGTTTATTCAAGTCCGGTCAATAATTTAGATGAGTTGCGATTGAACATGCCTGCCAGACTGTTCGTACAAATCCAGTACTCTTTGAGAGAGTGCGGCGTTCAGTTTACGGAGATGCGAAATGTGTATACTAATGGAAGGGGGACATGTTGAACATCTTCTTTAAGAATCATTTGTAATTGAAATGTTGTATTTATACTAATTGTTTCGTTCCGAATTATTTATATTATGTTAAATTTAGATCGTAGTAATTATGTTTTGATATGTTATTGTTGCCATAACAAGTTTGTTGATTTTTAATTTTGAAAAAGTTTTGTAACGTTTTAATTAAATGTCAGAATAAATGAATATATTTCTAGACTTGAGATGTATTTTTCCAACAAATATTGTTAAAAACTAAATGTACTGTTCGGAGGATATCAATTTTATTCTAGTTTAGTTACATTAATTAGCTAAACTGTTGATCCCAATATGATGCATGCATGCATTACGCATGTAGGTGTTGGTTCTGAACTGTATGATCGCTCGAGAAGTCGAGAGTATTGCTTTTTGTGAGCACCATCAGTAGCGGAGGTGCCTGTTCCTGCTTTAAAAAAGGGTCGCGGCTGGAGGCAAGTTGCTTATTCTTGCATTGGGTGATAAGCAAAAAGAAATCTACTTCAGGAAGGATCTGAATTGCTATTCCTGCATTAGAGACAATACAAGTAATATATTGGACTTATTCAAGGTATTTTAATTTTCCCTTGATTTATTTTTAAAATTATTTGCATTAGTGAACTGTCACATTTGACTTTTTTGTACATTTTTATACTTTTACACTTACGTTGCGAGTGCGCTTAAAATTAATATCAATTTGTGTTTATATTGTTTATCCACCTGAGGAAAGGTGTAATGGTTTCGTTGGAATGGGTGGTGGTCTCATTATGTTATGAGACTCTAGTCAATCCCATTCTTTCTTGATTGAACTTATCACAGTTCTCCGAAAGGTATTTTATTTTTATTGTGCTTACTTTAAAGATTGTTAAAGTCTGCGTAGCCATTTGTTCCATGACATTAGTTATTAACAATTTGTCATTTAAGATATGCGTTTTTTTGGTTTTCTAACCGTGGACGTAACACTAATATTTATTCTATTGAAAACCTCGTTAACATAAATATGACCTTTGGTTTACCCACTTCCTTAGCTGACTTGATAAATACGACGAATCACTTCTACTGAGGGTAATTTATTTTAATTTCAAAAACAAGTTGTATCTCGAAAACTGTTGATTTTTGGACTTGTTTATTTTGATTTTTTTGTTTGTACTGATGAGATCTATACGTGGGCCAAATATCAAAACGTAGTTTTTAAACACCCTGTATGTAGCGACTGTTAAAGCAAGAATGGTCGCTAGCTATATTTTTGAAACAATAATACCACCATTTTTTAAATTATTGACTATCAGTGGTCCTGAAACATTGTTCTACAATGTTTGAGTTCACCTAGTCTGAGTAGCTGCTACCAAAAGATCCTACTAAATATGTTTGTACATGAGCACTATATCTTTCTGACTGTCAACGTAGCAACTCACATCATGTCACTTAAAATTTGAATGATCGAAGTGTTTCAAATGTGAATAAAGCAGAAAATAAAACAACCTCATTACCTCATTAGAAATGTGTGATAAATCGGGAATATATAAAATTAATTGTAAAGACTGTAAACTCAAGTATATATAGGGCAAACTAAGAGACCTATTAAAACTCGTTTTAAAGAGCACGTAGCTCATGTCAAATATCATCGCACAGATAGGTCCAGTGTTGCCATGCATATGCTTGAAAATGGCCATAGAGTAGGCGACATTGAATTAATTAAGAGGGTAGATAATAAAACGAACTTGATTCTTATGAAAGTTTAGAAATTTTTAAAAACAGAAATTTGCTTATGAATTATGATGATAACGGTCCATTAGGATTTTCGGAATTATTTAAGCTTATCTAAGAATCAATTAAGTTTAACGTTGCGTGATAAGCAGATAGTATATATAAGCTTCCCGTTGTTTTATTTTTGTATCGGTATCGCTGATGATAACAGCTTAGCTGTTGAAACACGTGTCCGAGTTAAGTTTTTGGTGCATTTTTTGGTGGTTTTCTGTTGGTTAACCTCATTACGATTTGAAGGTTATAAATATTTCACCGGTATTCTTTGACAGCTGACAAACATCCATTATGTTTGGATGTAGCATAAAATGTAACCAAAATAGCAAAACAAGTAGCGCTCAGACCTGGTGAACACACCCTGCGATGTCTACGTACAATCACTACTCTAAGAACTTGGTATTTATGTTGCTCTTTTGATTGTTTTTGTTTTGTTTTAAAAGGTTTATAAAATTAACTTTTAATAGAATCCAAAAAATAAAATATTGGTAAGGTTAAGTAGCTAGGAAAGTGAAAACATTTTATCAATGGTAGCTATATCATGTAGGTAAATGTTCAATAACGGGCATCAAAAAGAATAAAAAGGAATTCAAAATGTAAGACCATTCTATTAATTTTACGTCTTTTAGTAGATTTTTTAACCACTGTTGTTCGGACCCTGGCCCAGACAACATTCAGAAAGGCAGAAAGTAAAAAAATGGATTCCACTTGTCTTTATGGGAAAGTGTTATTGATAAGAGGTTGGCTTTTTTCAAAAACAGACCACTCCTGGAAATATATAAAGCAAAGTACATTTCTGGTATGTACTATGATTCAAATAAAAATGCAGCCTTTAATGATTGGAAAAACTTAGAACTCTATTTAAAAACCCTCAGTTTGAGTGTATTATGAAGCAAGTAATGATTATAAACATGTTCTTTTCTTCCAAATTGTATAAAGAGCTTGTTTGATTTTATTTAGTAGATTTAACCAACATTTTGTTCAGTTATCTCGAGAAAAGAAAATCGTTTATATTTCAGAAAAAGAAAAGTGAATAATTTTTTGAAGATAAAAATTTATTAACATTAGAGGAGAATGAATGTGTTATACAGTCAAATTTCTGAAACTGATTTTTTTGGAATTCTAGTAGCTACCATTTTGTGGACATGCCTTTGAATATAAAGTTTACTGATTTAGAATACTTGATCATTTTTTTAGAAAAGATTGTAATTCTAACTCATTGAAAAAATTGATAAGTTGAAAACAAAATGAAAGAACTCGAGTTTTTCACATTTCGATTTTTGATTTTTTATTATAAATTTGTCATAAAGCGTCTAAAAATAATTTGATATTAATTTTTAAACATCTAAAGCTTTAATTTTACGTAATTTAATTCTTTATTTAGAATTAAGATGATTTTTAGTGAAAAAACGATGAAATCGATATTTACAAAATTGAACGAATTTTTGAATGGAGATGAAACAAAATTTGAAATTTTCAAATGACAACTCTTCTACGCCCGTTCATTGAATTAATACCTAATACGTATTAAGTACACACTTGAAATGATCAGTTAAGTAAATAGTGATTTAAACAATTAAACTCCCAGTGTGTCGAAGAAATCCCTTAATTTTATTTAGACCCAGAGATGATAAGAAAACTATAAAACATATTAAAATTAGATACAACTTAGGGCCAGTTAGGCAAAGCTCGATTCAATTCAACCGAAGGTTAAATACAATTGTATCCAAGACTTAACCTTCTGTTAACTTGAACCGAGTTTAATACAACTGGTATTTTTAAAGTAACGTTTCAAAAGTATTTTAGAACCCTTAAGAAATTGTGTTTTTCGTTGTTGTGAGGTTATTTTCTCCATCTTTGACAATTTTGAAACATATTACTAATTAGTCTACTAAGAACCGATAGAATAAAATTAAATCTCTACTATGAACGGGTTTATTTCGTAGTAACGAAAATTGGATGTAACTAATTTACATTATACTATACAGCAGTAGTTACAACAGAGCAATATTAAAAGAAAGAATAATATCAGATGTTATCATTTAAATCCGGATAACAAAAAAACGACCCTTCCTTCTGAAAATATGAATTTAAATCCGAACTGACGCGCGCATAAGTTTACTTCCGGTATGCCTCATCATATGCACGTGCCATCGTTTCGGACTTCCTGAATAATACTAGTAATAAATGCGTAGAGTAAACGTATCAAAAAGATAAATTAAAAACACGCATTACGCTTAAATTTCTACGAAACTGTGCGTAACTGAAAAAGGCTCAACTTAAATTTGTTCTTATGCTCAATGTTTTCTCTAAGCGGGGTGAAATGTTTCAGCCCTTAAGAATGCCCCTATGAGGGTCTGTCATGATATCCACAGTTCCGGATTATACTTTAATTGATTTGGGCACGCAGACTGTCGCTGCTCGCGCGTAAAGACCTATCATTGTGCTTGGATATCCCTAATCATTATCTCCCTCTGTTCAACTTTAATTGTACATCTTTTATTTACTACATTTTCTTTTGTTGCCTAATAAAGATGTATCATTCATTATCAATTTTCTAAATTAAAATCTTAGATTACAAGTTCTTCGAACTCAAGTTGTTTACTCCAACTTCAGCAATTCAACAAATTAAAGCTTGATCTACCGAGCTTACTGTAAGCAAACTTTTGTTACAGTTTCACACTAAGTATTATTAGTAAAGTTTAGTAGTGTACTAGTAAATTTATTATTCGTTTGTCATTCTAGAATGACTCATTTTAGTGCAAACCCCTATCAGGTTAATTTAAGGAAAAACAATTCACCGAAAATAAAATTTATAAGATGTAATATAATCAGTAAACTTTATCTTGATAGAATAGTGAGAAGCTGTTGACCGAATTCTGAGAAGTGCCATGTTTAGTACAAAGTTAGAAACTTCAATTAACAAAATACTTACCTTCTTGCAACTGATCAAATTGATAAGCAATGTCTCTTCATATACGGACATAAATAATGATGCAACTGTCATGTTTCCACATAGTAAATGGCATATTTAACATCTAACTGCTCTAAAATAAAATATTTTTGTAATTTTGCACATTGTGCAGATTTGTTTTTTTTAAATTAGGTTTTGAAAAATTGTACTACTGTACCCACATGTTTTCAATCTGTTTCATAGTTTAAAACTACGTTAAAAAAACTGATAGAACTGAGATTTCTAAAGTACTTCAAACTCTTTGTGACAAAAAATTGGAACGGTTAAATAAAAACTGTACCTGAAGCATACATCATTGTTGATACATTATTAATATAAATTATCCTTTAAATAGGTTTATATCTATCCCCTAACAATGGCACCAATCCCCTATCGATGAGCACTGTTTCCAGGCTAACACAATCAACCTCTCCAACAAGTTCTGCGAAAACCCAGCAATAGGATCGACATCGTCAACATGAAATTAAACAAATGTAAGAAACTTCTTAGAATACTTCCCAGAGGGGAGAGATAGGAAAACATACTATTTATTAGTAGATATTCCCCTTTCTAATTTTTGACCTGATGTTACTTTTCCTAAATAATCTAGGATCTTAGAAAAAGTGATGGTATTTTCAAGAAAAGATCGTGGTCATTAGTTTGCTGACGTTTCGATTGCCTGCTGCAATATTTAAACACATACATTTGGATCCAGTCAAACATTATATTTAAAAATAGTTGCACATTTAAAATTCTATAAATAAATAATTTAATGCACGTGAAACTTCTATTCTTGACAAAGAAACATAAAATGAATGCAACTATTTTAAAATTTAATGTTTGATGAGATCTAAATAAATGAAGTTGTTTTAATCTTCAAGTCGTTTGCACTAAATCATTAGATGCATCTAGAAAGATTGCACCAGGCCATCCAAACGTCGGCTAAATAATGACCACGGGGTTTTCTTAAAATACCACTATTTTCTCCTGAAAGAAGATCCTAGAAACTGATATCAAGTCATTATATTGACGCACATTTAAGCGCCGGGCAAATAAAAGCATTAATAGCATTGCAAAAAGCAAAAGTCAAATATGCCTTAGACAAAACTAATTCCATGTGCGCATAAAAAGATAAAGAAGAAGTGAAGGTAATACCAAGATCTTTCACTCGATGGTTACACGATAAGAGCAAATTGTTGATTGTGTAACAAAATAAAAGCAAATAAAATAAAATATTTCCGATATAACGCTAGAGAGAGATAGATACCTAGATCTATAGTGGAAGAAGAGCTAAAATTTGTGAGATTAAAGATTCACACAGAAAGATGGGCGATGATGTATGAAGAGAAAATGGAAAGGCGGAGAGAGAAAGATCTATTATATCAATGCTGAAAGGAAATGTAAATGCAAAAAGAAAATATGTTGAAGAGAAAAGGAGAAGGTACTATGAAAGTGGAGGATACGCAAGAAAAAGATAAGAAGGATAAGGCAAGAAGGAGGAAATGTGGAAGTGGAGATTGTAAAGAGAGATCAGGATTCACCAGCACAAGAAAGAGCGGAGAAAGTAAAAGAAGGAAAATACAATAAAAAATATTGGCAGATAAGGACAGAAGGAAAACCCAGTTATGATTTGTAATTAGACTTCTTAAAGGAGGAGCGCCATAAACCATTCAATTGTTTATTTCAGCAACGTTTCGTGTGCTAAGTGCACACTTTATCAGACCTTTTAAACGGAAGAGTGCACATATCACACAAAACGTTGCCGAAATAAACAATTGAATGGTTTATGGTGCTTCTCCTTTAAGAAGTCCAATTATCAATCATTAGTTATATTAAGGAGAAAATAATTACTTAACATCAAACCCAGTTATCTAACGGAAGAGAGGACAAATTAGAAAGGAAGAGACTGATAGCGAGAATCAGGGTAAGGAATGAAGAAAGGAAAAATATGTATTAGTGGAAGGAGGAAGACAGAAAATGTAAGGTGTGTGACGAAAATATTGGGAGGGATGTATTTTTTATTTCTTGAATTTGTAAAAAAAAAATCAAATCTTTTGTTAATTTAAAAAAACAAAATAAAAAAAATCAAGAAGGAGATTTTGCTTTAGTCAGATTTGCTATATAGTGTGTCTACTTAAGTTGGCAAGATATGGAAAACTTTTTTGTTATTAATTTCACATTATGTTATTGAAAAAAGTAGTAAAATATGTGTTCAAATATGAAATTACATCCAATTAAATAGATAATTTTTTTCTTTTTGCCTACAATAACTGTAATGACAGAGAAAGCGGATATGCTCAATCATTTCTTTAACGTATCTGTACTAGTGTATTAATTAGATTTTTATAAATAAATTTGCTTAATATTTTTTGAACGAAACGGAAAAATTATCATATTTTTTGTAATAAATAAAAAAGATCAATTATAATTTTTAATTTCAAACAACTTTTCATAATTACAGTTTTTGGCATTGTTACAACTAAAGGTACAGTGCGTTTCAAGGAACATGATCATATTTCAAATTAAGATAACTTTAGAAGTTTAAAAGATAGAAGGACGGGACAAGAACTAACATCTAGGGTGCGTATCCTAGTTTTTTTTATACATATTGAAAAACAAAAAGCAAATCATCTGTCAAACTTATTAATACGACTTGTATATTTTTTAATGGAACACCCTGTATATTATTATTATTTTCGAATGCACCATTCCATTCTGAGTTCAATAATATAGCACACTTGATACTTTAACTCAAGCGTTCATTAGTTTTGTGCACAATTATCAATCAATCAAATGTGTTTGAAAAAGAATTAAACAAGTAAGAATATTCAACAATAGTTATTTGTATCACTAGGCCAGAAACTGTAGTTTTGCGAGTATGAGTACGTTTTGTGGGCCGAGGCGAAGCCGAGGCCCACAAGTGCGAATACTCGCAAAAAGTTTCTGGACGTGTGATACACAAATTTTTCGGCCGACAAAATTTTTAAATTAAAATATTAATGATTATTGTTTAAATAGCGTCGGTTTAGAAAATTCATCTTTCTTATGTTGGCGATTCAATTCACCGCTATAGTGATTTGAATTTAAAATAATCTTATTGCGCTTGGTAATTTTATGAATTTTTTTGTGAAAAAACATGAATGAAGAAAAGGTATTAGAAGTACCAGCTCATATTCGAAATGTAGCAGAAGCTGCAATTCAAAATTTACTTCCTGAAAAATCATCCAATCGATATTGGAAAGAATATGAGATACTAAAAAATGGGGTTCTGAAAATGGCGTATCGGTGTATAATGAATATGTTTTGGTTGCATATTTTGAAGAAAAATCTAAGAACTTCAAATCGTCAACGTTATGGTCGATGTATTCGATGCTTAAAACTACCTTAAACATTAAAGACAACATTAATATCGAAAAATATACAAAATTAATAGCTTTGTTAAAGCGCAAACATGACGGATATCGTGCAAAAAAATCCAAAATTTTAGAAATGGATGATTTAGAAAAGTTTATTAACGAAGCACCTAATGAAGATTATCTTATGATAAAGGTAGGCATGATTAATTTTTAATCTTTATTTACAAAAATTATTTATAGACAGCATTAATATTTGGCATATGCGGTGCATGCCGAATACATGAATTACGAGACATGAAAATCAAAGATGTCATTGATAAAGGGGATGTTATTATCTTATCCATCCCTCAAACAAAAACTAAAAACCTCGTACCTGCTGTGTGACCGAACTTCATTGGATGGATATAATTCGCAAATATGTTACGTTAAGGCCCAATACAGAAATTGATAGATTTTTTTATTTTATGCAAAAATAAATGCTCAAAACAGCCAGTAGGCATTCACTCCTTTGGAAATATGCCTTCTAAAATAGCTGCATATTTAAAATTAGAAAATCCAAAAGGATACACAGGTCACTGCTTTAGGCGAAGTGGTGCTACAGCTCTGGCAGGGAATGGGGTAGATATAACAACCCTGAAGCGCTTTGGCGGATGGAAAAGTACTACAGTCGCAGAACAATATATAGAGGATTCATTGGGTGCTAAAATAAACATTGCCAATAAATTATTGCATCAAAATCGTTCAGAACCTCAGCCCTCGACAAGTACAGGAATCCAGCAAGAAAGTTTACAAGAACCGATTTCATTAAAACCATCTAGTATTCATAATGTGCAACTTAAATTACAAGACACAAATTTGCCGAATATTAATCTCTCCCATCTGGAAAATTGTACGATCAACTTTAATTTTAAATAATTCTTTGAAAATTTACCTCTGATTTTAGTTAGAATTTCCGTTTGGTTGTTTGTTGTTCCTCTATTTTTGTTTCTAAATAAATTATTCAATTCAATTGGATTATTTGAAGTTAATAATTACTGAAAAAATAAACATAACCTAAAAATGCTTCTTTGAATTTACTGCTTACCTACGGTTGAATTACATAAATCGATTTATGAATATGAAACTGTTTGCGATGAAATCCTTTAAGAACACTTTATTTAAGATTATTAATTATTATTATTAATTAAGAACAATTTATTAGTTCACATTCCAAACTACACAGTTGTCAATCGGAACTCGTTGTTAATCAAATTGTCAATGCAACCAACTTAAAAATCGATCATGAAAATCCCTCTTTTATTTTCGTGCCATGACTTGAAAATAAGTGTTTTCAAGACAATTTAAGCGAATAGAAAATCAGTAATTTTAGACGGAGGCCGAAAAAAGACTTTATCATTAGTACTCATCCTGTATGAAGTGTGCTATATCGTTGAACTCAGGATGGAATGGTGCGTTCGAAAATCTAAAATATACAGTGTGTTCCAAAAATATATAAGTTATATTAATAAGTCTGACAGGTGATTTGCTTTTGTTTTTCAATATGTTTAAAAAACTTGGACACGCATCCTAGATGTCAGTTTTTGTCCTATTTTTCTATCTTCTAAACTTTCAGAGTTATCTTGATTTGAAATGTGATCACGTTCCTTAAAGAACGCACTGTTACTTTACTCCTGTACCAAACTCATAATTTTTTCAAACTTCGTATACGAATCAAAAAAATTAATATATTACAATCGTATTTTAGATCATGTAAACCTTTTTATAAAGAATAATTTCTTTTCGTAAAATTAATAATAATAAAGTTTCTCATATGTTGTGAACTTAAATGGATACACTGTAGATTCAGAATATTTGGTAACTTTTATAAAAAAAATAAAAAGACCACAGTCACATGTCCATAGATCATATTATGTGGAAATTATCAAAAAACTGAAACTACAAAATCTGCATATAGTGGTTAATAATTATTAAATTATTAGTAACTTTTTTGTGATTTCAAAATTTACAATAAAAATATCCAACATTTGATTGGGATTTGTTAACATCGAAAATCTTAGGCTTGTAGACCAAATACAAATATTTCTTTTAAATAATACTTTTTTAATGCACGACACGTATATTTTTATGCTTTCTAAATCTAAAAATGTAACTTGGTTAACAAGATGGCGTTTGGAATTTTAACGTTTGAGAATTTAACACGATTTGTAAATCTAATGTAAAGGGTTTCTAACGAAATTAAATTTCTTTTGCGAAAATTACTTCCAGAACAAAGCTTCAAAAGTTGTGGAGTTAATTTCTTTGCATACGTCGCACGAACGAATAAAAGTACGCCCGTAAAACTTACATTATTCATATCTCGTGAAAAAAAAACTGTCATTTATTAACTCGAAGCAATAATTTTTCGATAAAATATATAGCGTGTATAAATGGGTAGTTTAGATTTGGCTCATTAGACGTGCTTTGGTTTGATTCTGCCTAACTTCCTGTAACGGATGCTCTTGGTAATATTATGGAGTACGAGAGCTGCATTCTATTGCCCTTCGTGTCCTTAATGTTCTTACATTGCGGTAATCGTCTGTCTTGTTTGCGGTAAATTATTGGAAATCTGTACAGTGCACACACAACGTGGAAAAGTATTTTGTATCAACAAGAGTCGATGTCGTAAAAATTCTGTTTTGTTTACTTTACTGCCAAACTTTTATCAAAGCTATGTAGTTTTAGTAGCTATAAAAGAAAATTAGATATGCAAAGTTTGAGTTATAAAAGTTATATAACTGACATAAACCCTTCTTGATAAAAACTTTCCAGCGAGAACAAAAGTGTAATAAATATTCATTGGCTTACTGAAAAGGGTTTTTAGAGTGCCGTTTGTATATTAAATATGAGTTTTAAATGAATAACATTTAGATCCTTGGCACCCCGCTATTATAAAATCATACTGCAGTTGTAAGCAGTTACAACAAACAATGCCTCTTGTATCACATTACCCTCAACTTTAAAATATAGTATCCATGACAGTTAATACGAAGTCGCCTCTCCCCCATATAGGAAGTTCTTTGATAGTTACAGTGTTGAATCATTATCGCCGATTCCAATTCATCATAAGTGTCATATCCGAAGGGTGTTAATAGTCTGTAGAAATTCGGGGATAAACGTCCACCTTATATTTTTGTCAATTCACGCTTGAATGACGAGATCCAATTCTTATATTTGCCAGTTTAATAAAATATGTACAAGTCTCGCAAAACACAATTTAAAGTGAACATAAAGAATTTGCAATTACATAAACTCATTAATCAAGACCATTTCCACGCTGTAAATCAATCCGAGTTACGTTTTTCAGGGCCGTTGCCTTTACAGAATTTCCAGCCAACTCGGAGTCTACGAAAATACATTCGTAACCTCCCCTACGGTACTAACAAAGTGAAAATTAATTAACAATTTTTATTTGCAGAAACTAATAAAAAATCGTTTTTTTTTCTTGGTAGGTAACCGCAAGGTGCTTGCTACACCCCCCGACACTATCGTATTACATAGTGTTCAGATTATCCTCAGTTGTTTCCCCACTGTAACCGAAAAATCCTTATTCCGTACACAAGCTAATGGAAAACATAACAGTACATATCTATTGAAATGTAAAAGAATGCCGCAGAACAAATAAAAAGAGGTTTTCAAAGAATGAAGTTCATTTTATTCGATGCATAGAAGCACAGTTACCCATCAAATACGCTTCAATGACGGCGACTGGATACACGTTGATTATAAAACGTGAACAATAGCAAAGTTGGGCAATACAGGGAGTGAAAATTTCAGGTACTGAATCAACCACGCGTGCTCTAATTATTAAGTACAAGAGTATATATTTATTTCTTGTCACCAACAGTGTCGGCATTTTTTCGTTTCTTTCTTGTTAATGGCACCCTTCTTAAGCTAGATTGTCTTCAAAAGCTATCCATGCACCAAGAGATACCGAAACGAGTGAAAAGTGCCGAATAACAATAAAACTATTTTTGGTATCCATGAACGGGTCGGATTTAAGCTTGCGGTTCAATAAATACGTAAATAGATCGTTTAAGGTATTGTATCTTCGGCCTTTTAGAAACTGATCGTGTCTTTGACACTAAAGCTTTGAACATTTCTCACACGTAACATGTTTTGCGCAGTAAAAACAATCACGATTTAATTTGGTAACATCAGAAATATCTATTTTACCATTTAAAGTTTATTGTTACATAAACCATATATTTCTTAACAATATTGTAAACCTTGCTGTAACATTAATTGATTTTACTTATTGTTCAAGCTATTGATATGGCATACATTCTTCTTAGGTCGTAGAAAGAAAACAATTTTATGTAAATAATTCATTTTTAAAATAAAGTGCAAACAGTTAACGGTGTTTGTCAATTGTGAATTCTTTAATGTCACGCTAAAAGCTATGCGCCCTAAATTAACGCAAACATGTCAAATTCTTACGAATCGAATAAAACAGTTACCAGTTATAATATAATAATAATTAGATACGCGAATAGAACCTAAAACAATTTGGATATTCAAAGTGCACTGACATAAACGAATACCATACTTTTTATATTCAGCCGCCATGAAATTTAGATAAATAATAATTTTTAGGGTAAAAATTAATTTTAATTTGATATTATTAGTCATGAGCTTAAAAAAACACTTTGATTTTATGTTATCACTTAAAATGAATTTGAAAATTTTTGCGCCGTACCGATTAACTGGCAAGCAGATAGAATTCAGTAGCAAACAAGGTTAATGAGGTACGACCTTTTCTGAATTTAACAAAAAAAACTCTATGCGTAGTTATTTAATGGAAATCATCAAATAAATAAATTTTGCAGGTATGCTACGTGGAGCGTTCAATATATTATCTACTTTGGTGGTTGCAATTGCACTAAGGGAGATAGTAGGCTCTGTCCTTGTAACTACACGTCTTGGGGTAACGCATGCGCAATTTGAACCCCCCGTGATCAAAACTGCCAGTGTAGCAAGATGTCGGATGAGTCAACATCTCACGTTGGCAAGAAATTGCTCAATTTACAGCAGAAGTCGGTGATAAAATTTCTCACTAAGGAAGGATGACGCCCACACCGGAAGAGCTGTGATTGTCACTACTCCATAAATGTGCCGTAAAGTCGAAGATCTAATTTTGGGAGATAGGCGAATGAAGGTGTCCCGTATTGCTGATGAATTTGGCATTTCGGTAGGTACAGTTTGGACTATCATTCACGAACATTTTCAGGTGTCTAAGGTGAGTGCAAGATGGGTGCCACGAATGCTGACGCCGCTGTAGAAGGATGCCCGCCGTCAGTGTTGAGCTGTATGGGGAGAAGCCTGACACTTTTATCCAACAATTGGTAACTAAGGATAAAACTTGGGTCTACCACAGAAATTCTGAGAGCAAATGGAGTTGATGCCGTGGAAGCACAAATCTTCTCCTACCTCTACAAAATTTAAAGTCGAAAATCAGCTGAAAAGTTATGGCGACGGTCTTTTGGGACCAGGACGGACTTCTGTTGCTGGAGTTCGTGCAACCTAAGACAACGATAACCGGAGAGAGTTATGCTAACACAATGCATGCATTAAGAGAGGCTATAAAGGAGAAAAGGCGTGGATAGCTTGCAGCAGGAGTCATGCTGTTGCACGACAACGCGCCTGTTCACACGTCGCGAAAAGCTTAAGCCGCCATTCAAGCCTGCGGCTTTCATCAACTCAATCATCCGCCCTATAGCCCTGACCTAGCCCCCTCCAGTTATTTTATGTTTAGAAAAATGAAGAAATTTCTTCGTGGAAAGCGATTTTCTTGCGATAAAGAGGTGAAAGTGTCTGTGAAAACTTGGTTTGCAGAGCAATCGAATGAATTTTTTTCAACGGGATAACGTCCTTGCAGAAGAAATGGAAAAAGTATGTTGAGCTTGAAGGGGATTATATTAAAAAATAAAAAATAATTTTTACCTGTTTTGTTTTTCTTTCATAATTATATAAATAATATATTGAACGCTCCTCGTATGAAAACAAAACATTATGGTTCCGATCGCAGTTGTCTGAATTTGAAGAAAATATTTGAAATTGGTAGGCAGCACTATGATACCATAATCGATTATTCCATTTTCTATAAAATTCATCTTATTCAAAATGTCAACTATTTTATATTAAACACGCATCGATTTCTTTGATTTGATAGTATACTCGACAATTGATCATAAAAAAATATTATGGCGTAAACTAACGAACCGTGGTGAGATACACTATACATTTTAAAAGAATAAGCACAGAGTTAACAAATTATTAGGGTTAAAAAGCAAATCAATCAAAGTCTAATTAAAACAAAAACAAGAAGTTAGCTTGCCGCGACATACTGATAAGTAACAAAGTTTATAATAAAGAAATCTATTTGTAGGAGTTGGAAGTGATACTGGAGTGCAAAAACACAGCGTCTTTTTTTCGTGTTGACGTTTCGACCGACGAAGTTCGGTCTTTATCAAGCCATCAATTCTTTTAGATGCTTTATTGTATCAGAAGAGATTGAAGTGACTGTTTTGGAATATTTTGAAGCCCACTCTATAAGAAACTTGTCTGAAGAAGCAGGTATTGCTTATAATACCATTCAAAAAATTGTTAAAAAATAAGTTTTGTCCATTCAAGTATCAACCTGTTCAAATGCTAGTATAAGGTGACAACGGCAGAAAAAAGATATTTTGTAGGTGGTTTATTGAGAAATCTACTCAAGATCAATACTTTGCGCGTCTAATGAAGTATGTGCAACCAATAAAATCACTACTATTGGACTAAAGAAAACCCCTTCTGGTTTATCCACAAAGACGTTTTGGACGATTTAAACTTGGAAATGCTTCAGGAAATTTGTTTCCAACAAGACTGGGCATTCACTACCTCACAATTTTAATCGAGTTGGACGAGTTTTGCGACGATATTGCTACCAATAATCCTGTTCAGTTTCTTCCACGATTGCCGGACATAACACCGCTTGATTTTTACTTATAGGGACATTTAAAAGATGAAGTATATAAAATAAGATACAACAACATAGACGAGTTGCAGAATTTAATTATCAGCTTAATAAATTCCATTGATGGTAGGACTATCCTTAAAACAACACGTAATGTTCTTAAAATGACTCAAAATGTGCATCATTACAAGGTACCGTTTTTGAACATTTATTGTAGTATAGCTTTTAAAATTTTGTTCCATTTATTATGTTAATTTAAAAGTAAATTATTGTTTTTTTTAGTGACTAGAACGTTTAATTGTATATTATACACCAAGACTTCACAAGTCTGTCATTGTTGCCTTAGCACCAGTTTGCGTAGGCAATAATGGACTTCACAACCATGGTGTATATACTATTTTTTCCACTACTAGCCTTAAGCCAAAAATAAAAAATAAACATTTTTCTTGTAAAAATCAAGTAGCACAGGAATGCAAATAAATCAAAAGCATTAAAAGCTACATACGTTGATAAACCAACTGCAACTGATTCACTAAACACTTGTGTGATATATTTCACCTTCATTTTCTGAAAATTAATCGGAGTAAAATGTAAATTAGTTGATTTAGAAGCCAATCGCAGCGGTTTAGATTTGTCTGACATGTAGAAATTTTTAATGTCTTTCGAAGATGCTTTTTTGTTATTAAAGATTATATCGTATTTAATCAAGTTATTTTGCACCGACTTCAATAAATAGGGGACATCGAAGAAATAATAGATTTTCTTATCGTTTACGAGAAGGTATGGTTTTTCCGGTGATACATCTATTCTTTTAATTAGGTTTCGAAAATTTTACTACTGCCCTAACATTGGCACCGCATTGTAGTTGTAGCTTTTCTATGCAGTCTAATACTATCGACTTCAATTTGTCACCTTTACATATCGTATTTGTAAAGATGTAGCACAAGGGTTATTTAATTTTTTATATATAACTCTAACCATCATCACGTAGCAGTTTGAGCTGGCAAAAAATTTAAAACCTACTTTAAAATTAACATTTTGGGGCTCATAAAATATAATTTTAGTGAAAATTGTTTGTATTCCTCTGTATATCTCCTGCTTCTTAATGGTTTATTTTTAAGTCCACTTGGGCTGTCACAATTTGTGCTCTGCTTTCGGGAAGTAATCGTTGGGAGATGTTAACTTCAATTGAAGTGCTTTCTTTTCACGTTGCAATTTAAGAATGTTCCTCCGTAATTTTCTTTACCTAAGAGTATTTGAGCTGCAAGCTTGAGTAGTTTTGGTATAGCTAGAGATGTTAACGGGCATTTATTGCTTCGCCAATATACCTTGCATCATTTTAATATTAGGTTTCAGAAATTGACACTTGTAATTCATTTAGGAATGGCAAGTGTTCGCCACATACTCGTTAAGTTTTTAGAGTCGACATTTTTATGCAACAGATCGGACCTTCCAGATTCTGTTAACCATTCAAAACACCTACAACCAAATGTTTGTAATTTACTTAAAATTCTTGATGTAACTTAACTCGCCTGGTTAAATCTCCTTTGGGAAACCTGAAAGAACTGATTCTACCATCATATTTAATAAATAAATAAATTCAGGTTATGTATTTGCGGTTATGGGATGAGGGCGCGAATTTTAAACTAATGGCATTTTTTATTCAAATAATTTTATCGTGTTAGGTAATTTTAAGCAGCAAATACGTTAAAGATAATCTCCTGGATATACAAAATTATGTTTCACTCCGTTTTTGTTAAACAACTATTCTTAGATTCTCAAAAATTTAAATTTGTTCATTATTAACCTAGGTCAACAATAGAAAAAATTATTAACCACTAATAGAGAAATTCAACTTCTCAGTTGGCTAGAGACGCAATAATTGTCCACTTCACAGCTAGTAGTGGAAATTTTTTTTTATTTGATGGCCACTTGATTCTCGGCGTTTAAAACGATTAAATAGTTTGCTTGTTTTCAATTTTATCAATAGAAGTTATAGAAACATTTAATTCAGTTATTAATTTTTCATCGATATGTGAAAAAATATATAAGGTGTTTCATTTAAAAAATGTAGTTTTTGTGAATATCTTGAAAACGGGAACCATTATAATCAACACTAAAAATATTACTAGTTTGCTAATTTAACCGACTTTGTAGCTCTAATAATAACAAAGGTAGCAATAGTGTCGACATAATTTACATCACTCTGTATTCTAGTCAAAGTTTATGATAGTTTATCAAATGCACCTAATTCATTCATTTCAAAATTTATTTTTTAAAATAAAAAAATAAATCACATTCTGGATTTGTTTAAAAAAATAATAACTATAGACAAAGTAATTAAAATTAAAATTATGCGAGAATGAGAGTGAGAGGAGGAAAAAGACTTGGCTTCGTAGTCAGCGGGCGGTGAGTCTTGCAGATTGCACAATAGTGCCGCCCAGGATTACTACATTTTGATAACGAGACATGTTTAATTTATGATAACAATATGACATTTTATGTTTTGATGTCTACTGTTTGTATAAAACTTCTGTAATATTTTACGGCTGGTAGACGACCAATTAACAACATTACCGTGATGAATTTTGAGCAAATCCATATTAAAAAATAAATATTAAATTGAAGGTTTTTAAAAAAAAACATTCAAACTGAAAAACAAACAGAAGATGATAGTTTACAAGAAATATTAAAAAAATAACAAGCTAATTCAACGATCACCAATATATATATACTCAAACATAATGATTGAGAAATTATCAGTCACGAATAACGTAATACCTTAAAAATAGTGAGGCTTGAAGGATTAGATGGATTAAAAATTAGAAACGTCGAATGGAAAGAGGGGAGAACTACAATCGTATCAAAGGTATTAAACACATATGTAGGTGCAAAGATTAAAGCATAAGATGCATCGCGTATAGGTCGATACGAAGAAAAAGAGGATAAATGGATCATTTGATGAGAAAAATAAATACAAATTAGGAGGGAAACAAAAAATTTATTGGCAGTGATTTAACAAAAAAGAAAATTATAGAAATGGCAAAAGAAGCAAAAAAACAAACAGAAAAACATCGATATAATTTTGAAACGGACACGGCAACAGTGTAAATAATAAGCAAATCATTAAACTGGAAAATAAAATTTAAAAAAAAAGTAACTCCTTGTGCCATTTGAAAAAAAAGTTGACTGTCGTAACTTTGTCATACGTCAATATAATTCTGACTGACTGACTAATAATTAAAAGAAAGACCACGCACACCAAACTGAATCACTTCTAGTATGTACAATGTGCTTCACTAAATCGAAACCATAAAGAAAACTTTTTTATTGTTAATTTCAGGAAAAAAATATTGTTTATACAATTCTAAAATGTAAAATACAATCATCAGATACTAATTTTTTTCAATCGTACACGCGGTTTGTCGAAAAGTCAAAATTTTACTGAAAAGTAAAGAACCGTTATATTTGACAATTTCAAAATCTGTGATTACTAACAAGTTGATCAAAACTAAAATTATACTTTCAAATATCCATTTACATTGGAAAATCGTGTTTCCTTTTTTTTGTTGATCAGAAAACGTTTACCAGTAAACTACCTGTGAATAATTCGACAGAAAAACAAATTCAAGAGTACTGGAAGTATTAACAATAATTTTAATGAAAAACATCAAAACTGGTTGCTAATCAGAATAGAAGGTTCAACAAATCATTTGTATGTCAGTGATTAGATTACATGTCAGTACAGCTACATTTGCATTGTTACTTAGTAGTCAAAAGATATTGTCAGATGTAAAGACACTTTACTCTTGATTAAAGTATTTATTTATTTATTTTTGGACGAACTTTATATACCACTAAAAAAATTTGATATCTGATAATTGTGTTTTTAGGTTTTAGAACATGCAGAAGTTTTTATGAAAATGAAATTTTTCCTAGAGTATAAACCACGACAATGCCTCAGGTTAGAAGTAAAAGATTAAGTTTTTAAAGGGTTCCATACTTTTTATTTTAAAAAAAGTAAAAAATGTTTAATTATATTATATATCTGTTTCCAACCTTTTTCGAAAAAATTGAGAAGAGATTCCTCATCAAAAATTAACTCGGGACTTTTATATAAAATTTAAAGGAAAGATAAGGATAAAGAATCGCCTCCCTAATTTTTTTCGCATACGTTTGGAAACACCCTGTATTTTTTTTATTTGTGGGCATAATTTACCCAATTTATTGTGTCAAGGTTTTCAATAATGTTTAGATTTGTAATTCAAATAATATTGATTATGACTAAATAAATATTTCTAATTACATTCGCATTATATGATTAAACGGCTAAGAGCATATTAGTCGTATAAGAGCAAGATTTTCTTACTAATTCACTTTTTAGTTTAGGATTAGAAGCAATTCTATTTTGATATGAAAATATAAATTAAATACTTTATGTGTTTGAGATGATTACAAGTTTAATATCAACTCTCGCAGATAGTGTCAAACATGTCAACTTTTCGATTGCTAAATAGAGACGTCAAAGCAAAAAAAGAGTCTTGCCACGTGCAAGGCACGTGTCGTTGATATTAACATTGTGACCGTCATCTCTACACTCATTTCTGAATTTATTATCATATCACTGCAGATTTACTCTTAATACCCGTCAAATTGGATTCTAATTTATATGAATAGATTCCAATTCTATTATTTAAATTAATTTTTTAATTACTACACTTTCATTTATTGTTTTTTTTGTTGCCTTTAAAATTTACATCTGTATTATTTTGCCTAGATGTCCGTAAAATTGTCAAAATAACACAAGTTATTGCAAAAAGATTGATACAGCTTAATCCTGGAAATAAATTGTAACTAAAAGGGACAAGCGTGTCTCCTTCATATTATTCACAATTCAGACGATCAGAGGGTGTTAAAAAACGTTATTTCGCGTCTCGTTGGTTACAAACGTTGACCACGTGGCTTTCAGAAACTGCCACGTGGCGTCTTATTGTCATTTCAGCTTTCATGTTCCCGCGACGCTATTCTAAATTGTAACACTTGAAATACACATTATACGAACCCTCTGAGCTAAAATTTACTATCGGCTATTTTAACATTTACCAGAATTAGTAATAAATTGCACGAATTTTGGTCGTTTAGAGCACGTGTTGTGGCTTACAAGCAGACATTTTGTCTCATTTGTGGTAATTTCGTACACAGCTTTGATTGCGCGTTATACCATAAAGTTATGTCTACTGGAAGTAATTTTATAAATTATATTCCAAGCTACAATATTAAAGTGTACTTACCCGGAAGATAAAAAAGGATGGTTAAAATTTAATAGATTTTCCTGAATTATAAAGCTTCAAACAATAACGATGTTATTGTGTTTCTGTTTCTAATAACTACTTGTTTTCAATCATAAATAAATATAATACGATTTTACTTTTTAAAATCGTAAATGGCAGTTTGTAAACTAAAGTATTTAAAAATAGCAAAACATTAAATTCGATTACTAGGTAAAATTTAAAGTTATTTTTACAGCAAAGGAATAATATAATAACTCTAACTGAAAGATAAGTAGAACAAGTCGAGCCTTTCTTATTTGCACGGAAATTTTATTGGCGATGTGGAACAACGAAAATTGGCATAAATATTGAGAAAAATTAAACAATATTATATTTATACTGCATCGAAGGAGCAGAAAGTATGCCAAAATGTATCACAATTTTTACATAGAAAATAGTATATTATATTGTATAGTATATTTATTTTGTGTTGAGTTCAGAAGCTGGTTGCTGAGACGTTAGCTATCTAATTAATAATTGTTTTCAAAATTTTGCAACTATAATATTAAAGGACAACTTTCTTAAGTATAATTCTGAAACAAACCAGTAGAATTTGAAATTATTTCGTCAATACAGAGCTTGACAATGTTACCTTGCTCTACATTTTACATGTCCTTTGTTGATTGTCGTTATTTACATAACTAACCATTTTAATAATTACCAGGATTATGTATTGTCATTTCTATTTTTGTTGGTTACTTGCGACTTTACTGAAATCAATATTGCTATTCTTAAAGTAACTAACTTTTATCAATTATAATATTAGTAAAATAATGAGATTCATTATTGTACTATAAAATATATGCCACCAACGCCGTAAACTAATAATAACATTATTATACGCTTGAAGTAAATAGTATATTATATTACTAGAAGTAGAAGGCGTTTATTTTGGGTGTGGAAACCGGTGAGCACTAAAAGCCACTTAAGCCAATGATGATTCTGTGACATGGCAAGTAAACGCCGCCAAAAAAGCGTTCCCGGAGAGATAAGTGTCGTTAGTCTAGAAAGACAACCCATCTCAGAGAAGGAACTCCAAAATTAAATAACCGCCAACACGCAGGGCAAGCGTGGCGGGCTATGTCAAAAACTTTTCAAACCAAACCAAACTTATGAAATGTCAAATTTAAATACGTTACTACCGCAGGCGAGTAGAACACATAGTTCAGAATCTCGCACCGACTCGTCCGTCTGCCTCGAGGATTCTGGGGGAGGCAAAAATTTGATTACCAAACAAAGACATAACAAAATTAATAAAGCAAAAATATTTATAGCTACTTCTAACATGAGAACCATGAGTAAAGAAGAACATTTAGTGCATCTTGAAACCGAACTAAAATATATAAAGTGGGACATAGTGGGTGTATGTGAGACAAGATTGCCCGGAGCAAAATACAACACTTCTCATGTCTGGTAACCTTTTGTATCAGAAAAACTCTGACACTGAGTCACATCTAGAGGGAGTTGCTTTTATCTTTTACAAAAGAATTAAAGACTGAGTTGTTAAGACAAGAACTATATCAAATCGTATAATATATGCAGTCATAAGGGTGAATAACAGATATAACTTGCAAATTATACATGGATACGCCCTAACAAGTACCTCTGATCATCAGGAGATAGAACAGTTCTACGAGGACATAACAACAGCTATTCGTGCTGAGACAACTAATTTTCGGGTACTAACAGGAGACTTTAACGGAAAAGTAGGCAAAAGTAATATGGTAACCCCCAAATATTGGGAATTTCGGACTAGAAGAAAGAAACCCTAGAGGCCAACTACTTGTAAATATTGCCAGTGAGAACTTGTTCTGTATGAATTCCTTCTACAAAAAACACAACAACAGGAACTGGACCTAGATAAGCCCAAATGGTCGCGTCAAAAACAAAATAAACTACATATGTACGTCTAAAAAAAATGTGTGTGGATATAAGTGTCCTTAACTGCTTCGACACTGGCAGTGACCATCGCATGGTTAGAGCTCAAATTCAGCTAAATACTACTTTAGAGAGGAGAAAACTTCTAAATAGAGGAAAATTTCCTACTTCAAAAGAACTTACCTTTCAGAAATCACTTTACCAAGAAACGATCGACAGGAAGTCACAAGGCAGAGATGCTAAATCTATAGATCTGGACCATTTATGCTCAACGGTATCACAAGCTATTCACACAGCGACTAAAACAGTGTGTGCAAGATCTAAAAGAAGTAAGTCCAGCAAGATCAGCCAAAAAACGCAAGTGCAAGTGGAAAAAAGGCGTAAACTAAACAAAGGTTCTAAAGCTCATCAAAAACTAAGTAAAGTCATAAAAAAGAAATTAAGGAAAGATGTAAAATTGTTTACTGCCGCTCTGGACGATGTGTTTAAAAAACTGTGCTGGAAAAAAATAAGCATTATAATTGACGGAAAGTATTTGAGTCACCTACGGCTTTGCAGATGATGTAGTTGTTGTGGCGAGCTTAATCGAGGAACTGCAAAAAATGCTTAAGGAGCTAAATAAAAAATCACTTATGGTCGGGCTAAAAATGAATTTAAAGAAGATCAAGTTAATGACTCTCGAGCCAGTAAACTATAAATACAAGGCCGGATACTGGATAATGTTGAAGAGTATATCTATCTTTGACATAAACTTAAGCTGGAAACTGCGAATCAAGGGGCATAAGTAACAAAGCGCATCGGACTTAGCTGGGCCGCATTCGGTAAACTAGGCTATATTCTAAAAAGCCAAAAAACCCCTATAAACCTAAAACGAAAAGTGTTTGAATTGTGCATTCTCCCAGTGATGACGTACGGCCTGGAAACAACTGCAATTACAAGAGCCATAGCCAATAGCCTCTCTGTCACACAAAGGGCTATGGAAAGAAGTATGCTCGGAATCTCTTTGAGAGATAGAGTAAGAAATACTGAAATTTGTAGCAAAACCAAAGTCACTGACGTGAGGCGGGGTATAGCTTCCTTTGAGTGGCAATGGAAGGGTCACGTTGCAAGGCAGGATGATGACAGGTGGCCAAAGAGAATACTTAATTGAAGGCCAAAAACAACAACTTGGAGCAAAGGAAGACCACAGAGACGCTGGGCAGATGATCTACGCGATGTGGCAGGTCAAACATGGTGGACATTAGCAAGATAGCGTAAGTTGGAAGAGTCCTATGTCCAGGAGTGGATTGAAAGTGGCTGAAAAGAAGAAGAAAGAAGAAGAATATAATAAGAATAATAATAACAATATTATACGATTGAAGAAAAATCGTTTAATTTACGTACCATTTGGCCTTGACTTTAGAATGATTGATTCAAATTGTAGCTATAAAGCTTTAATATAATTATTCTACAAACGCTACTAAAAATTGAAATTTTTACCCGGCATACTGCAATTAAAAATGTAATATTATATAGCGGCGAATTAAAAGTAAATCACGTGGTTTACTTTTAACACTAGCATTAAAAATGAAATGACAGTCTTTGTCAAAATAAAAATTTTGAAGCAATCGATTTTGGTTTATTCTTTTTTAAGTTTATATTACCTACTTATTTGCTGAACGCATCATGATGAGAGTTCTTTAGGCAACACACAATTCTCTCCCTTTTTACTTGTGCAACTAACCTAACTTTATAATTCAAGGTGAAAACTCGAAATTCAGATTTTATTAACGAAAAAGCTACAAATTATTTATATATCCTATTTGGAAAAATTGAATGTACAGTTGTAGCAATTGGTAATAGAAAGCCCATGTGAAGAAATATCGTTGACCTGCAAGTTAGAACTTTCAGAGGTAGGGTAATTATTTAAAGTAGTGCGTACTAAAAAATGTTGTTGGGCTGCCCATCAAAACCGTTGGAAGCAGCAGGGGAATTATCTAAAATAATTTGAGAAACAATTCTTTTCTTGTTTTCAGGGGAGTCTTCCAAATTTCTTTCGGCGACGCTTGAACTTTTCCAACCACCATGTCCTTTAATTGTGGTTAAATTTGCCCCAGAATCTGCTAATAAGCTAGTGGACGTCCGACTGAAACAGTGGCCCGTGTAAAGTTCACTATTCGGCAGTTTCAGAAATTCTGCTATATTTGCAGGCATCTTCCCAAAGGTATTAATACCCACTGGTTGTATGGTACTCTTATTGTCTGTGGTTGACGTGATTTGGACGCAATGCCAGGTACTTACGATATAAGTTAATGTAAGCTTCAGTAATGATAGTAAACGTTCTTGAAACTCTAGTTTTACTGTTTGGAATGTTTACGACTAGTGTACTTCCTAAATCTTCAATATTGCTTAATGTCAGCTAACAAATTTCTTCACGGCGGCAAGCGCCTAGTATGCCATAGCAGCAACTTTGAACATTAAGTACTTATTATCTGGTGCCTCACCAATCAACTTGTTTTAGATTTTTTTGGACGGTATTCTTTTCCTTTGCCCTTCAAGAACGCAATGAGTTTATAAAATTTACCGATGTCGTGATTAGTTGTGACATTCAACATTGCCTTGATCATGGAAAAGTGTGACCAAAGTGTAGAAGATTTCCATATTTTAGAATGTTCCGCGAAGTAAACTAACATAACACTTTAGTTATATTTTCCTACAACATTCTTTTGAGCGCACCACTTTTGAAAGCGCTAAAACGCTAATTCATATTGTTGCTTGGATTTAGTGCCCAACAAATCTAATGTTGCTCTACTAGCAGCTTCTACTATTTCTATTGGAATTTCTTCACTCATCTTAAATTTCACGAATCTAATATTTCGCAACTGTCAAACAATAAGCGAACTTGATTGTTTTGTAAATGTCACAGACTGCCCTGGATTTTTTCAATCTTTAAACTTTTTATACATTTTGCTGTTTTCAATAGTGGCGTTTGTAGAAAAATTTTGTATGATATATACGTGTTAAAAAGTGATTTTATTTTGCGAGTAGGGTTGCTGCACTCACTGCACTCGTTCCACAATCTCCCCACTCGCAAAATAAAATCTCACTTTTGACACTTATATCATAAATAACTATTTATTTTTATTTTATTTTGTTGTGTTTCTATATCAATTGTGTACAATCTAAGAAAAATTTAATATTGTAGACCATCTTTTACAGTATTTCTTTTTATTGTTTGTCAAGCAAGTTTTATATTTCTTAACAGGAATTTTAATTGTTATCTAAATATAAATTTATATTATTTGCCGCAGAACATTAAATCAAAGGGGGTAGAGATGGTTAAGATGTACGCTAATTATCTATAATTTAATGTAATGTACTACTACAATCTATTCATTTTTTGAGTTAAGAATAGTTTTTTCTATTTTATTTAAATAAAATTAGCCTTGATAAAGCCTTCGCTGGCTAAGGCGAAACGTCGGTATTTTTATGCAAAACAAAGACCGATTAGTTTGTTATTTACTCCCATCTATAAAAGGAATATACACGTCAACCATCATTAATTTATTTATTTGTTACTAAATTGTTGCGGCAAATGTATGTAGAATAATAAAGCGCGTAATATTTACGAAATTTTGTTTCCCAATAATAAGATTTAATGCATTCAGTCGAAAAACTGTCATAACCCATCCCACCTGATTAGACAAGTGAGTAAATTATTATCTATCAAATGATTTAATTTCTGTCGATTTCCTAAAGATAATCTCACAAAAATACCATTCGCTTCCACGTAAATCGGGAACAACACTCAAGAATTTAAAGAAGTCAACACCTACTATCAATATGTGATGTAATTCAAGTATCACCATCATTTTGACTAATTTGACTTTACCACGAACTTCTAATGATATAATGACTTAACCTACCAACTGACAATTAGCTACGCAAACACGAGTGTCAGATTTTTTAGTCAAAATCCTAGTTTTTTCAGAGTCATTGATTAGACGATTTTTAACGTCGACGCCTGTCGTTTCCGGAATTGTAAGATGATTGTGGGCTAGAATTCATTAGTTGTGGTAGTTACGAGATGTAACGCCGGTATTTTTGCAACTGTAACAATGCAAATTTAAAGGAGCAATTCAACCTCTACTAATATGTTCGGAAAAGAAGTTGCAGATACCTTAAGAGTTGTATCACTTGGTTCTACTTTAACATACGGCAATTCTGGCTTCAACAATTTACATTTTCTCCTCGAAGGTACAAACTCTTCGGTAAATCTTATACTTTCTCCTACTTGTTCAAACAGTTTTTTGTATCGCTTCTCCGAGCTGATGGTTTGCAAATTCATCTGAGTTTAGATGTATGGTAACAGATTCCGGTTCAAAACTCTTACTTTATCCTCCTCAGTAATTGCCCAAGTCTATCTATAGAATAAATGTTTGCTATGTACATAGTAATAGATTCGATATCCCCTTGAATACAACGCTTAATTTCATCAAAGAGTTTTTTATAAAAATCTGAAGTTTGAAATTATAACCTTAATAATAGCTCTAAACCATCACAACAAAAAAGAAATTTAGAAGTTATCTGAAGAGTAGCAACATTCGATGAATTTTTATGAGATGTTGAAAAAACCAAAAGGATCAAGATTAAAAAAAACATTCAAACTCGTTTCTAATGGACACAATGTATTTGAATACAATTCAAAGACAAACTTGAAATTATTTTAATTTGTAAATGTAATTTGTACAATGTTAAACAATGAAATCATATATTACTGATCTGTTACTGTGAGTTCTAACTTTCACACCTCTATTGTTATTGATTTATATCTTCAGCGCGGTAATTAAATTTGTAAAATATGTTTCCAAATCAAAGTCATCGAACTGAATAATCCCAGGAAAGATTTGAACTTGAAGAAAGAATCTGCAGCTAACTTAAAGAAAAAAATAGTAATATTAACAGAAACGTTTATAAATTCTTAAGCTTTGATATCATTATATAGAATTACGTTTTTTACACACAGATATTGACTATTTTTCCAAAATTCCAAAAAGAGACCGCTAACGATAACTGAAATTACGTAAATCCAAGAGATTTGGTCCAGCAATTGAGTAAAAGTGTTTATCCTTATTTGTTTTGAGTTTGCTTGTATTTTCTAATAGGTGAATTTTTTATTACCTAATTTTCAAAATTTTGAAACTAATTTAAACAAAGTGGCACAAATGCTCACATTAGGCTGGTTTACCAGCCGCTGGTTTTTATTAACCAGTAGCGTCTACACTCTACAGCCACCAGCGTAATGATTAAGTTCACCCACACTTTCAAAACAAGGGCTGGTTTAGTAGTTATTTTTGTTTAATATGGCTCTCACGAAAAAAAAATCTAAGGCAATTGCTGAGAAGAGAAGTGATTGAAATCATTAAGCATTTGTTACTAAATGTTTAAAAAAAAAGAAACATAAGTGAGTTCGAAGTTGGATTGAACGAAGGCACCAAATTGGAGTAACAGAATTACGCGCCGAAGATCCATTAATAAAAACATATTATACAAATATGAAAGGTGCTTTTCCATGCAGAACTAAACTATAAATAACTTTAAGATACTTAGTAACTAAAGACAGTTTTAAATCTCTTATGTACTTATTCCGAGTTCCTCGCAATATTATTCCTTGTTTTTATCTACTGTATTAAGGACAATTTCTTTATCAGTATATAAAGGTAAGAATGCTTTGCTTACAAAGTATAATTTTACAAATTTGCATAAAAATCATTTCAATGGCTGTCTGAATAATAGATTTAATTGACCGTAATGGTGACTTTGAGAGCAATCAATAGCTAATTGAGTTCTGGGTCAGTTGATAATAAAGGTGTTGGCGTATCCGGTTCAAAATAACTAGAATCCGCAAAAAAATTGCTGCTCAAAGGTTGAGATCTAGGAGATAACATCTTGTCAAGTCAAGATAGTCTTTCTTAGGTTATGAGATCTTGCAATTTTCCTAGCAAAATTAGAAAACTTCTTAAGGACCACTGGAAGATATCTCCATATTCATCCAAAGGGTCCTCTGCGGCCAGCTGAGCTGCTTCATGTAACTCATTCATAATACACTCCAATCTGGTAGGAGCTTTTCTTAGCACAACAATTTTTGGTGCTCGAGACATTGGCGAAGTCATTTTTTAAAATCTCTTTCTTGTTTATATATATTATTATTATTTATTTATTTATTATGTATTTATTCACTAATATATGAAATAATTTCAGGTACCAAAACTACTGCTGAATGGTCAAAAATTCAACAAGGTTTCGAAAATATGTGAAATTTTCGGAATTGTTGTGGAGCCCTAAATGGAAAACACATTGTCATTCAACGGCCAACCAACAGTACTTCAATATTCTACAACTACCAAGCAACATACAGTATTGTATTGTTCGCAATGGTAGATTCAAATTACTTATTCAGGTATATTGATGTTGACAGTGATGGTCGTACAGGTGACAGTACTATATTCCGCAATAAAAATAGCAATGGAAACAAATACATTACAATTTTTAGTTCACTTAAGACGTATATGTTAAAACTTAAAACCATATCAATTAAAGTGTCCATTAAACAAAAAACAACTATAGGTTGTCACAAGCCAGGCTAGTGGTGGAAAACTGAATTGGCATATTGACCTCTCGTTTCAGGATTTCCAGTAGAGCAACATACTTAACGTAAACACTATAGAAATTTTAGTGAAAGCGTACTTCGCTATTCACTATTGGATGAGATTGACATCTTCCAGATCATATTTACCACCCTCATGGCTAGACGAAGAAGATGAATGTATAGGTGAAATGGTTCCTGGAGCATGGCGAAAAGTATCTTCTTTAATGACACGTTAGACTGTTCCATGTCAAAACTATTAGGCAAATACCAATACGAAAAATTCTGGTAATGATGAATCGGAAACGGAAAACTAAAACGACTAGACTAGGCGCCAATATGAAAAGTTCTTCTTAATTTCTACATTACTAAATATTATTTAGTTTCTGTTAAAAGTCATTCATGTTGCACTTTTTAATTTCTTTTGTTTTTATTATTATAAAAGTGTTTAAAAATAAAACATGTTGTACCCGTACTTACCCAATTTGAACTTGAATTTCTTTCTATAAAAATTTTTCTTAAGAAGTCGACTACGGTATAGAAAACCAAGAAAGTTTGGATTTATAAATATTTTCTGCATCTGCTCAGTTCTTAATTGATTTTTTGGTTTTGTTATAAGTGTCCTGATTTTATCTTTCAATTGTTGAAGACTTAACTTAAATCTTTCTGGAACTAACGTGCCAAGAATAAATTTTAAATTGTTCTTTGCGTCCATTTTCCCAAAAATTAATAATTGGGTTTGTTGTATCAATGTGGTTTTCAGTTCAAATGTAGTAAAAAAAAATATAGGAAAACTGACAAACAATACAAAACCAATTAATAATTTATTACGCTGTTCAGATGGTAAAATGAGCTGGTGTGGGTTCACACCAACTTGCTGATAGCCAAAAGATCATGCAACTGTGTCACGTGATTGATAACAGCGCTGGCAATGTTGAACCGTTCAAATTTAGTAGTCGCTGCTGAATTTGATTATACATGAATTGGACGCGGTCAATTGAACGTTCGTCAATAACCTGCCAACCTCCAACACCAACACCTTTCATCTCCAATCACATGTACCAACCAACAGCGTTTACAATAGTTTCTCATCATAATTACATAAACGTCTAAATGTCGCGCGTTTATTTGTCGTCGCGTCCAATTTTTGCGCATCCAATTGTTGCACGCGTCCGATTATCGCACGTCTAATTAACAGCGTCCAATTGCTACGCGTCATATTGATCACGTCTAATTGACCTGTCACCGCTGAATTTAGTCTGCTGCTGCTACTAGTGGCAAAAGTAAGCATAGGTTCAAACTTAAACCATATCAGGTTATTTTGGTTTAAATTTAACAAATGACAACAAGTAAACTAATGTGCACATAATAATTGTAAACATTTTATGAATGTTACATCAGTTTTATAAAATTAATCATCACAATTCTAGGCTATTTGGAAAAAGTTAAACGCTTTTAAATAAAATTGATTTCTGAAATTTCTATGGTGATTGGAAGCGTAAGACTCCAATGTTACTTAACAGCAAGAACATATTGGATGTTTCCTTGTCACAAATACCAACCTAAATATTTTCGCACTAAAAAGTTCCAGACATCCTTGTTAGTATAATGAGCCAATTGGCAATTAGAGAACAAAATGGCTTCAAATTGCAAATGAAAAAATATAATGTAATATTTTGAAGATATTGAGTTATATTTTCTATTGTTTGCATTATTTTTAATTTATAACATTAACAATTTCTATTTAAATTATTATATTCGTTAAGTAATTGAAATTTTTACTTAGTTCTAAAAGATATGGAGTCTTACTATATATGTTATTAGTCAGAGTAACAAACATACAATTGATAAAAAGCTCAATACTAAGTAAATCAAAGAAATAAACTCGCAGATCTGAAATAAAGAGAAACGTCTTGAACAGAAGAAGCAATGAAATGTAAGAAAATATTTAGTTGTTATTCATCGTAATTTGAAACTGTGTACGAATATTATGACAGAGTATTTAAAATAATGTTTAGTGGATATAAAGGAATGACAATTATTGTCGCAAGTTATCGCTAGGATAATAAAATGACGTTGCCCGCAAAAGACATGCAAAACACCGCAGGCGATCTCAACAGTAGGGCAGCCATCATTGAACGCCGTCATCCGTAACAAATTTGAATGTTTTTTGAAGACGCGAAGCTGCTTCTATATCGGGTTCGAGTATTATTTCGCTTTTCTGCAACATTCGATTGAATTGTATAGCAAAACCAATATAATCGAAAATGAAAAATACTCTTTGGCTGCAATTGACATCGTCTTATAAACAAAAAAGGTTGACTAGTTCGGAATTTTTGAAAATATTTTAACGCGAGATAATATTTTCGTACTCTGATTTTGTACGCAATCTATCAAATGAAACCGCAGAATCTTGTGTTATTCTAATTTTATGATAGTAGTAAATTTACTACCGCACTATTACAGAGTTAACAATTCATTCGAGTATAAAATGATGAAGATTTAAACCGGAAAAATACTTTTTCCCTGTTTCCACCCGCTGTTTACTTCCTGTGTAAGCGAATCGACTTATTTTGCATGTCGGAACCGACTAAAAAATTTACATTTCAAACACTTTTATGTCTTATATTATAAAACCGATGTAATGCATACTGATGTCGTTTCTGCATCCGATAATATTCTGGCGTTTACAATGTTGAGCGGATACTTTGTACCGGAATGCTTGTTTATATATGACTAGAACTGTCAAACGTGAACTAACAAAACTTTTAGTGTAAACGCAAATGTGCGGTCGCGAATACAGATTTAATAGTCACGTGATCATAATTTAAGTCGTTGATAAAATGACAAAAACAACGAAAACTGGCATGAAATTTGGAATCGCATTCCCCAATCATCAATTCTTTTCTTGATTTATGAGTTTTAGCTTCGGGTATAATAAATCTAGAATACTTTCTCATATCTTCCAAGAAGTGGTGGTTCTGGAAGCGGAGAAATTTGTTATTACGTCACAAGCTTGACATCCAACCAATCGCCTCCAACTTCTTGTAATCTGTCTCGTACTCGTACTTGCATGAAAATACGTTAATTTATTTTACCGTGCAATATCAAGCATGTCTTTTATTCTTAGGTAAAATTGTGTATTTTCAGACGGTTCAGGATATATTTATATCAATCAATACTCGATTTTCAATAAGTGTATCTTACTTAAATAAAGTAATCAAATATACTCGATGTTAAGAGTTAATAACAGGATTAAACCAAAAATTGCCAAAATCTTTGACGGATTCTGTAATATTTTTTTAAAACATGCATATAAACTCATAGGTATATACAGACCTCCACTTTTCATGAAAAACAAAGAAACCAATTCATTTTCCGAAACCGCTACATATTTCAATCAACTTCCATAGGATATTCAATTCTAAGCAATCTCAATACAATCAACAAGAGCTTTTTGGGAAAAAAAAGTTAGTATTTGGGCGTTCGGCATGCAATCTTTTATACTTAATGTAATTGCGTTATAGGCAACATGCTGTGAAGAGGCCCACAGAACTACAAATATTAATAGAGTTACAACACAATTTGCACGCATCACAGACCAGACAAATTGTTTTATAAAGTGATTATGTAACATCAGTTATCAGTGTGTGCCATAATGTTATTCTAGTGCACTCTAGAGATATAAGGGAGTGCGTTATGTTTCGATTTTCAGAGAGGGAGATCAGATTTTACGTAATTAAATTATTGTTGTTATTGTAGTTATTATTGTATGTAATGAATTGGTACTTTATACTTTCCCTACCCTTACATGTGTGAGTTTGACTGAATTTCCTTTGTTCCATTATTTCTTATAAATTTATACCGTGTTCAAGCCTAATATTTGTTTCTGTAAAGATTATTTCTATTACGCTGTATGCATAATGATGGATTGAAAACTTAAACATTTATCTCACACTCCCACAATTTTGTTAGAAAAAACTGTTGAAAAGAACCAATATTATTAATCTAAATTTAATCTTTTATAGATTTTATTTTAACGAAAATTATGAAATAAAGGAAGTCAATTTATTACCTCAATAGATTAATCTTAATCTTTAAACATCTTGTACTTCTTATAAATTCAAATTCTTGCGATTTCTTAATCTTCTTTTTCTCTTTACTGCATCTAAGCTTTGTAACACTTCTTTGATTATCTCAATTTATTTTCCTTCCATTTATTTATTTAATCGTATGGTATATTTTAAATATTGTATTGTGATGTAAGTGTTATGTATGGTGCCCCAGAAGATCAGTATAAACCTGTACAGTGTGGTGACAAAACCGTGTGCAACTGTGGATTAGTTTGTCTTGGCAAAGCATTTGCTTCAAGGTTTAGGAAAACCACTAAAACCTAAACATGCCAACCCTTACCCATCCTAGTATTAATTATAGAAGGTAAACAAGAACACAAAATATAACAGCACAGCCATTGCATGATTATCGATCATTATTTCTTCTTTAATCCCCTAAACAACTTATTCCTATTTCTTAACATCCAGTTTTTATTTACATTTTTTGTATAGTTACTCTTAAATTTTACTATAATTCTTGTAATATATTCATTGTCATTTTACATTGCCTTTACCAACTCCTTTTTCTCCATCCTTTTATATATTTTTTGTAGGAGGTGGATGAGCTTTTATATCCTTTGCATTTTTCTCTCTAAGTCTGGTTGGTTTGCTTGTCTTTTCTTTGCCATTTCTTTTAGTTCTTAAGTTTGCATTTGATTCACATTTTTGTTTCTCTAATTCTTCCCATGCTCGTTTAATTATAATCCTTCTCTTCATTAATTCTATCTTCTTAAACAGTTTTTCTATTTTGATACCTATGTGACCTTCTCCCTTCCTTCCTGGCTTTGGCTCTTTCTTGCTCTTAACAAAACTTTACCTCTTCATTTTGTTGCTTTGACTTCAAATGTCAATTGATTTACTTCTTTTGTTATTATTTCCATTTCATATTTAAATTTCTTACTCCTGTTTGTTTCAGGTTGCATTTTCGGTATCTCACTTATGTATTCGTGGTCCATTTTCGTTTCAACTTCTGCTGCTGGTATTCTATTCCTTGGTTCGACGCCCATTTTCATTTCTTCATAATTGTCTACCATTATTTCTTGTATACTTCATTTTTTTTTAACTTCATTTTCTACTTCATACTTTACTTGATAGAACCTATGGTCTGTGTTAATTTTAAATTTGCTCGTACCTTTACTTAATTTACTTGTTCTTAATTCTTCCAGTCGGTAATCAAAGATCATTGTAATGTGGAAGCGTCCCCTTGTCTTTACAGTCTCTTAATCTTCTCTTAATGTACTTGAAACAAACGCTACTGATATTCTCCCTTCATTGTCTTCATCTTCTTTTTTTTTCTTTTATTTTCCTCTAACATTTTGTAAATAATTTGTTTCTTAATTTCTAGTGTTTCTCCCATTTAACTTTGAACGTAACTTCTCCTTCTTTGCTAATTTCATACGTCATTTGCCTCATCAGAAGTTTTTCTATTTCTGACTGTACTTTTTTTAAATCTGTCCTACAATCTAAATTTTTTTCATAATACTCTTCTAATTCTTTTTGATATTCCTTGTTGTTGTTCTCCATATCTTTTTTTTCAAATCTTCCTTCATATTTCTTTGTACGTTTTTTAAATCTTCCTTCGTTGTCATTTTCTTCTACATTTTATTCATTAAGATTTTTATCTTCCGTGTTCTGTCCTTCCTTCCTTCGTTCTCTGCTTGACGTTTCACTAACCATGCTGTTAGCTTCTTCAGAAGTTACTCTAAAGACTGATGTTGTTGTCTTCTGCTCCTCGTTATATACCTAGGTTCCGCTACGGTTGGTTGATGTCGATCAGTGACGGGTGGTTGGTTGATCTTCTGTTTGGTGTTGACTAATTTTGTGGTGACATTTGTTTTCTTTGGTTTTGTGAAGAGTTAGTTTCCACGTGTTGCTTAATCGGTAACCATCTTCTCGATTAAAGTTATTTTTATTTTTCATAATTTCTAAGGATTCTCTGATTATCCTTGGATAGTAGTTGTTAGTCCTTGATAGAACTTTAGCTTCCTCAAAGTTGATGACGTGTTTTCCTTTTCCGTGTAGATGTTCTGCGATTGCTGATTTATCTACCGCTCTGGACTTGGCGTCTCGGTGATGTTCTTTTAATCTACATTTTATGTTGCGTCCGGTTTGACTAATGTAGACCTTTCCACATGAACAGTCAATTTGGTAGACCCCTTTTGTTGAGAGTTTCGGCAGGTTATCTTTATTAGAAGGTAGTAGTTGCTGGATTTTTCTAACCGTTCCAAACCTGACACCGATATTCTTCTTCTCCAATGATTTTCTTAATTTGTCAGTTACTCCAGCAATGAATGGCGAACGAGCGTAGGTGGTGACCTGTTCCTTCTCTTTTCGGATTTCCTGCGACAAGCGGCTCTTACTTCTTTCTGGTATAGCCGTTCTTCATTAGGGCTTGTTGGACGTGTCGAAGTTCTTCTGCCTTGTGAACCTCGTCAGGAATCTTGTTAGATCTATGCAATAAAGTTTTGATTAGAGACCGCTTCTGCTGTGGATGATGGTGTGATGGGGCATGGAGGTATCGGTCGGTGTGTCTTTTTACGATATACACTATGAGCCAACTTGTTGTTATCCCCTCGTTCCACTAGAACATCCAGGAAGGGAAGCTCCTTATTCTCTTCTGTCTCCATGGTAAACTTGATCTTTTCGTGCTGAGTGTTGAGGTGGTTAAAAAATACAGTAAGTGCTTCTTTCCCATGAGGCCATATGACAAAGGTATCGTCCACGTATCTGAACCAGCATTTCGGTTTCTTTTTGCTGGATTGAATGGCTAACTTCTGAAGAAGCTAACAGCATGGTTAGCGAAACGTCAAGCAGAGAACGAAGGAAGGAAGGACGAATACGGCTCAACCCGGAAGATAAAAATCTTAGTGACAACAGCCGCGAAAGCTTACATTCATGCATATTATTCATGTTTATTTGCATGTTTTTTAAATTCTTCCTCCATATTTGTTTCCATTTAATTTATACTCTGTATTACTACAATTAAGAATATTTTTTTGTAATAATTGTCGCCAAGCGCAACTTTATTTCAACAGCCACGAGATGGCCGTACCTTTGCTAATTCCGTAACAAGTGCGAGAATATTCTTGCACGATGTTTTAGAATTTAATTATTCTGTAATTGAAAACTAATCCAGAATGTTGGTATTCTAGAATAGGGTAGAAAAAAAATAATTTTATGTACTGTTACTTATACTGTTTATATCGAGCATAATAAGAAAAACGTTGACAAATTACATCCTATATGTATTGGACACTATCTGTACGAATGTGAAATATTAAGCAATCAATTATAGATATTTCTTCAATCGATACGAAACAGGATAAAGGTATTATTTAAATCTCATTTGATAGCAAATAAACTTGGTTATCACGAATTAATAACAATACACATGATTTAGTAGCATACATTCCAAATTTTTTCATACATAGGAAAGGAATTGTACGAATGGTGGATAGTGAAGGGTATTTAAAAAATGCAATAAAAACGAATTAACAAATAGCAGAGGCGAAACGCATGAATAAAAAGGTAGTGGAAAAGAACGGTACAACCAATTACGTTGAACGACAGATGATGATAGTAACTTTCTTGGGAAAAACAATACCACTGAAACTGAATATAAACAGTGTTAACTTAAGAGTAGAGCCATATGTACCGGGTTGCCAACTAAGAATGGACGCCGGCTATATCTCGGGAATTATAAATCTGACAATATTGAAAAAAAATTTTTAATAGGTAAATCGGCTACGAGAAATCGCGGGAAATTATTTTCAAGTTTGTAAGATGGCCGCTAGGAGGCGAAACTGTTATGGCCGATCATGTAATTGGTTCTTTCTTCAAAAATATGCAAATATAAATATATTTTAAATATTGCCTTAGTAAAGACTGCAAAATTTCTGATTTTTTTTTGCTTAGAGTATTTTACTCTCTCTTATAAAATGTAGTGGTGGGGGAACGTCAAACAAGTTTTTATTTAAATGGAAATAATTTCGGTATAAGTTAACGGAATTGAACAAACTAGGTCTCGTTTAAAAGAGCTCTTTTACTTAATAATATGCAGTATAAAGATAGTCCGAATATATTTTGACGTAATAGTTAGAGGGCGCTGTTTAACATTACAACAATTATTGCGAATTATCATGAGATTTTTAAATACCACTCTATGTATCTTTTTATACAGTTAAATAGAGGACAAAATTGCTAAATAGTCGGTGCAAACCGCAACTTCCTATCTTTTTGAAACCGAAGATATCAATAAAACAAATGTTAGACCGCTGACTATTTACATATTTTACACGTAAAACAAATTTAAATTAGTTGAAACAATTTAATTAATGCCGTCCTAAATGTTCAAACTGCCGTCCATCGTTTTCGATGCACTTAAGCATCCTTTCCCGCGTAGACCAAACTGCACTCTCTAGTTCAGCTACTGAAATAGTTTGCATACAGTCCCTTATTTGTCCAATCATGTTATCACGTTGAGTGGATCCGGTTGCAAAAACTATATCTTTTTCTCGACTCCATAAATAAAAATTCAGGCATGTTAAATCCGGTGATCTAGCCGGCCATGGAAAAATGCTGCCCCGTCCTATCCATCTACCAGGGTAGTTGGCATCTAAAAATTGACGAACATTCACTGCGAAGTGGGCTGGACAGCCATCGTGCTGGAACAGCATTCGTCTTCGAATTTCTAGGGGCACTTCCTCTAACAGAATCGGCAATTGCTCTGTTAAAAACTGTAGGTAATTGTGGCCATTTAGTTGGTTATTAAAAAAGAATGGACCGATAATTTGCCCTTCTAGAATCCCTGCCCAACAATTTACAGACCAACGACCTTGGTGCTGAACTTGCATCCAGTGCGGATTCGTTCTTGACCAATAGTGCATATTATGGACATTTACACTGCCATTACTATGAAAGGTGGCCTCATCTGTCCACAATATACGTGATAGAATTTGGGGATCGTCTGCCATCATACCCAAGAGCCAGTGGCAATGGTCTAATCTTCGATCAAAATCTGCAGCAGTCAATGCCTGATGCAGGACTAAGTGATATGGATGTAACCTGAAAGATGTAAGATGATCACTACTGATTCAACAGTAGGATAAGTATTAAGTAAACCTTTGTAAGTTTACAGTAGAGTTTCAACATTGAAGATTCGCTTACCTGTGCTCTTTGAGAATGTTTTGAACGGTAGATCGAGTTACTCCCAGATCCTGTGCAATACTTCTAGTACTTAGGTGTGGATTAAACTGCACATAAGCTAAAACATTAATAATGTTCTCTTCGGTACGTCTCCTGTGTTGTCTACGGTATACGGGAACATGGACGCTTCCAGTTGTTTGTAAACGATGGATAACTCGCAAAAACTTTTTACTCGGGTGCCGTCTATCGGGATATTGCTGCGCATATACCCTTTCAGCAACTCTAGCATTTCTCATGCATTCAAAATAGACACCTATCATGTCAAATAACTCTTCGTTGGTATAAAGCATTTTGTAACACTTAACAGCACAGCACTAAGACTATCTAATACTAATACTAACAACACTAACGTAACACAAAAAACGACAAGAAAAACTAACAAACTAACAGTAACGTAACACAAACAACAACAAGTAAACTCAAACTACACGAAAACTCAAACAATCACACGCAATAACAAAATCGAGAACAAGCTTTGAAAAATAGCAACTAAATGATATTGACATGAAATTCAATTGTTCCAATATTTTGACGTATTGCTTCCAATTTTGTTTCACAGCCTACTAATTTTATGACGAGTGCCTTCGCTAAGAACTGATTATTATTTACCATTTTATTCTCTTCTTTTGCATACATTGTCGGTTTTAGATGCTTAAGTGCATCGAAAACGATGAACGACTGTTTGAACATTTAGAGCGGCATTAATTAAATGGTTTCAATTAATTTAAATTCATTTTCTACGTAAAATATGTAATAGATGTTGCATAGTCAGCGGTCAAACATTTGTTTTATTGATATCTTCGGTTTAAAAAAAGATAAGAAGTTGCGGTTTGCGCCGACTGTTTAGGAATTTTGTCCTCTATTTAACTGTGTAAAGAGATACATAGGGTGCTATTTAAAAATCTCATGATAATGCGCAATAATTGTTGTAATGTTAAACAGCGCCCTCTAACTATCACGTCAAAATTTATTCGGACTATCTTTATACTGCATATTATTAAGTAAGAAGAGCTCTTTAAACGATACCTAGTTTGTTCAATTCCGTTAACTTATACCGGAGTTATTTGCATTTGAATAAAAACAGAGTAAAATACCCTAAACAAAAAAAAATCAAAAATTTTGCAGTCTTTACTACGGCAATATTTAAAATATATTTATATTTGCATATTTTTGGAGAAAGAGCCAATTTTATGATCGGCCATAACAGTTTCGCCCCCTAGCGGCCATATTACAAACTTGAAAATAATTTCCCGCGATTTCACGTAGTCGATTTACTTATTAAATATTTTTTTTAATATTGTCGGATTTATAATTTCCGAGATATAGCCGGCGTCCATTCTTAGTTGGGCAACCGGTACATCCAGTAATGCAATGCGGCAAATGTATAAGGTATGCACATAACATTAAATTATAAGGCATATCCAGGTGTATATCCCATGCAAAAACAGTTCGTTTTGTTTCACCTAATTTTTCAACTAAAACAAATTAGCAGACAATTGAAGAGAGGTTCGGGTCTGATCATATCCGATTATTAATTGAAATTAACCAAATTCTACAATCTAGTTTAATACATCAATCAACTAAGTGGAATGATTCTGTCGCAAATTGGGATCGCTATAAATCTATCATAGAGACGGAATTGCAGAACATGCCTAACAATTGTAGTGGTATAGAGGAAAATCTTATGCATGCGATAGACAAAGCAGTATTGTCGTCGCTTAAAGAAAACAATTCCTTTCAGTCAACTTGTAAAAACCAGATATGGTGGGACCTAATTGCACAAAAGCAATTGCACAAAAAAAAAACACTTTAAAAAAACTTTTGAGTTAGGTCTAAACGAATTCTTTTAAATAGAAGTAGAAACTGTTAGAGGCTGTTTGTAAAAAATCTTTTTGATAAACATACACCGCTTTTTGTCAGTAATCTTTCTTCTTTTTTTACGTCATCAAACAGCCAATCAGTTTTTGATCGACTATTTACAATAAAGGAACTCCAGAGCTTTATCAAACTGGCTAAGAACACCGCACCGGGAATAGATACTTATACATATTCAATTATATCTAATTACTTTACAATACAATGATTACGTTACAAAATATTTTAAATGATTGATGGATACATAGATTTTATGCACCCCAATTAAAAGACATCATGATTGTGTTCATTTAAAGTCTACCAATACTACTTCATCTTACAGACCAATTCCATTAATGTCGTGCATAACCAAAACTTTTAAAAGAATGATTAAACATCGATTAGAATGGCACTGCGAATACAACTCGTGGCTAGCGTCTAATCAACTAGGCTTCCGTAAAGCTATTGTTCATTTAGTTACGGATATACAGATAGCGCTATCTGCTAATAAGTATCTGACCTGTCCATTTTTAGATCTGTCAGGAGCATATGACATGTGAATCCAAACTTATTGGTATATCAGAAAAGGGATCGTCCAATGTGGCAAATCTTTATAGTAACTGTAAAGAGAGATCATAATAATTTTCTACACGGACCAATATACGTGTGTAACGAATTTCCCCAGGGTTCGGTATTAAGCCCTTTGTTATTTAATATTTACAGATACAGGTATAGTTCTTCCTTCGTTTTTAATCAGGATGTTTCTTTTGCTTTCTTTTAGGAAGAGCAATCAAACACAATACTTAATGTGCAATTTTGGCGACGATTCGTGCTCTATAAGAGCACTTTCTCAGACTTCGTGCTCTGAGCGATATTGGCCTGAGGAAGTGCTCCCATAGAGCACAAAACGTCGTCAAAATTACACACTAAGTTTTGTGTTTGATTGCCCCTTCTAAAAAAAAAGGTAAAAGAAATATCCTGATTAATATTTACACTGCTAGTCTGCACGGAGAGATACGGTTAAATGCATTCAATACCCAGACGATGTTTGTCTGTATACCATCGGTAGTTCATATGACGAATGTGTAAACGATCTTAAAAACAATGTACCTACATGTTTTAAAACACCGGATGCTTAATCATGGGTTTATACTAAACTCTGAAAAAAGAACGGTCGTTACATTCACCCGTTACAGGCTAAAACGAAAACCAGAAATTAGTTGTGCATGTTTTGTTCGTATTTTTTAGATTCTCGGTTAGAATGTTTTCCTGCTAACTTAGGAGCCGTTAGTGACGAATAGGGAGAGAGGTTTCATTAAGATGGAACAAATATACATTGATTCAGCAATGATGTAAGATTGTCACAAAAATTAGTTAAATGCGGCATGAAAAATTTAAAAAAATTTGAGGGAGGCGTAAGATGGTCATTTTTAATTACTTTGTTTTAAGGTAACATCAAATTTTTATAACGCAATTGCAGCATATTCATTTAGTTTTAATTTGTTGGCTAGTGCAAAAATAAGCAAACTTAAATACAGTAAGGGTCTGAATATCAAGGCGTCTTCACGTTAAACCCATTTGTTCATTAGTTTTACAATGTTTTGCTTGAAAATTTTGGTGTAACTCTAATCGCAATCTGGGAGAAAAGTTACATAACATTGCATTGCATAATCGAAAAATCCTTTAAGAAATTACAACAGCATTCACTCCTATGGTAAATAGTATCGGGCCTAAAATAGATCCTTGACTCTGACATTGTTTTTTAATTATTTAATATAGCGGTTTGAATAGCTGATTAAAATAATTAATATATTTTGTTGTACGAGAGCGGTCTGAAAAGTTTCTGACCTCAAGGTGAAGATGGCAGCACTCGTCAATAAAAGTCAGGGAATGTAGTGTGCATCTTTTGACAGCAACAAAAGTTTGAGACATTTTGAACGCGCAGTTTTTATTTGACAGTCGTTTGAGTTAGTGGATGTGAGTATTTTTGTGAAAATGGAGAAAATCGAGTGTCGAGCTGTCATAAAACATTTGTTTTTGAAAGGGAATATACTTACGAAAATTAAACATGAGTTAGACTAATAGTGCATTAGTGCGCTAAAGTTTACCAAAAGGTGTTAGACGACCGCCGAATTTAAGTGAGAGAGATAGCAAAGGCAATGAAAATGTCCAAAGAACGTGTTTGTCACATATTAAATCAAGATTTTGGCGTTTGCTAACGTTAGACCAAAAACGAGTTCGAATGTACATTTTCAATGCTCTGTTGGCGCAGTTTAGGCGCAATAAGTCCGAGTTTTGGCGCCGATTAATTACTATAGATGAAACTTGGATACACCACTATAAACCTGAAACAAAAATACAGTAAAAACAGTGGACTGCAAAGGGGGAACCGGCTCCAAAAAAAGCAAAATCTGTTTATTTGTCTGGGAAAGTGAGGGCGACTGTTTTTTGGGATAGTCATGGAGTTATCCTAATCTTCAAAAAGAAAAAAACCATTACAGGAGCATACTACGCATCATTACTTGACAAGCTGAAAGCAGAAATTGCGGATAAATGGCCACATTTGCAAAAAAAGAAAATCCTGTTTCACCAAGACAACGCCCCGTCTCACACCTCAACAGTTGCCATAGCGAAAATTCATGAATTCCGGTTTGAACTGCTTGATCATCCACCTTATTCACCAGATCTAGCCCCAAGCGACTGCTCTCTGTTCCTTCAACTAAATACTGCGCTCGGTGGACAAAGATTTTTGTCAAATGAGCAGGCAATCACCTTCGTGAACAATTATTTTGCAGAGAAGAACGCCGAGTACTATTTGGACGGATTAAAGAGATGGGAGCATCGCTGGGAGAAGTGTATAGTGTCACAATGAGACTATGTAGAAAAATAAATATAAATTTTAAGATAAAAATTTGTGTAGCTATGTTAGGTCTGAAACTTTTCAGACCACCCTCGTATTTATGGAAAACAGCCACTTCATCGCTAAAAAATGAGTAAGGAAAAGTGAAAGTTAGTAACTGACTGCTAGAGTAACAATGTGTGATTCAATAATAACTTGGAATATAATAAGTTCTCATGGATGTTGATTCTACCATTTTTATATACGAGTGTTTCTTGTTTTCAGTTAAAAAAACACGCTTTTTTAAAATTATTCTACACGAAATTAAAAAAATTGCGTGTTTTACTTTTCTTACATTAAAACAATTGTTTTACCCGGCTTAGAAATAACACTACGATAATGTGTGATTGTAAAGTAATCGCACAATGTTAACCATAAACATAAAATTATTTTTGAAAACTTTACTCCAGAAAAAATATTTTTGTTTGTACACAGCTATATGTACGTATATGAAAGTAATTCCTTCCATTATAATTAACAGTCGTTTCTGTAAAGCTTGTCTGAATACGATTTAGCGTTTATTTTAGAAAAAACCGCTATAAGCAAATCTCGTCTGCAAATAAAATATTAATAAAAATTGTACAATAGAAGCGATCCCGTTTTAAACTTTATGCTACCCATTTCATGTTTGTGACATTAAACTTGACGTTTTAAACAAACATTTGAGAAACAACAATAGCTTTAGTATACATTTGACAGAAACACTCGGTATTGGCCACCCACAATATTCTAGTTTTGGTGTTACAGCAGTTGTGGTCGTCAACGGGGCTGCCGCTGCACAGATCTCATTACAGATAGGACAGATAAGCTGCACAGACCTCTGCACAATACCAATACAATTCAATATATAAACACACGGGGATCGAATGGATGTTTTAGGGAAATTACTGTTATCCTGAAATCCGCCTACATATTTATGTGCCTAACATTCATCTCACTTATCTGATTATTTGTAAATTGATTTTACTTATTGACCCGATTTTTTGATGTTCCGCAGTGTTTGTCGTCAAAGTCAATACTTCCACATTTAATATCATCTTAATCAAAAAGGTCACTTTGATGTACCTATATATATTATTTAAATTGCAAATTTCATTAACTAATTAGATGTTTGAAGAAACTCCGGTGTATATCAGTAATTCGTTGCCAATTAGGGTTAGATGTGTTGAATGGGCTTACGACCCACCGGCCTTGAATTGGCAGCGTTTCCGGTGCGCTGCTCTCTTGACTAATGTACCTCTTCACTAATTCACCTGAGTGCTGATCCTGCTTTATCTTTGTGCAAAGCACACTGGATAGTATACCTGCAAATGCGGATAAGCTTTAATTAGTCATGATGCCATTTGATCCTTGCCACGCTACGTGAAATTTGAATGTATCTACCAACTAAGATGGTTGTTATATTGACATTGATACACAATTATTCTCTTTAGACGAGTACCTTATAGTAAAATAGAACTACGCTATTACATGTTGCTTTTGAATATATGTAAAGTGGAATTGGAGGACGTATATTAATTAAATTTCGTTTTGTAGTTGCAAGCTTCAAATTACGAACCTTCAAGAGTCACTTTCAATTTATATAATGGAAAGAATGCTTATTTTATTTTATATCACGAATAGCAGTAATTTTTGCAATTTTTTTTATATCTGCTACTTTAATTAAGATACGTTCTCTACACTTTGCAAACACGTTTTGTTTATACAAACCTCTAAAACTATATACAAAAAAAATGTAAAAACCAATATACATAGTGGGTACCATAAGTACATACATTTTCTAGGTAAAGTTGATTATCGATGTAAATACAAATTGTGTATTTTCGAGTGGCGCTACAAAAACTTAATGACCATTAGTTTACGACAAGAAATAAAATATGTACATAGCCATTTAAATTTTGTATATTCTCATCATATAATGCAGTTATTACGTAGCACTTTGTAATATTAGTATGAATATGACATAGATTCACGGTTTTAATAGAATCTAACAAAAATGGAGTCAGATTTATGGTGAAAAACGACAATTGCGTTGCGTACAACCAGATTTATAGTTTTTAAATGAGATTATATATGGTCGTAAATTTATACCGAAGCTGTATTAAATTTTATATGCATTTGGAAAAATTATAGTTTACGACTTTTCCGTCTACCATTCGCAAAATAAAAAATATTCAAAATTTCAACTAAATGAGAATTTAAACTTTTCTTGTTGTTTGTAGTACCTACGTTTAAGAACAATTGCGCAAAATTAACAACAGTTTCCATTATGACCACCTGGTGAAAAGGAAACGTCGCGACGTCGCCAAACCGCGTCCACTCTACAAAGCAATCGGCCAAGCGGAATAATCCTAAATTAGATTTTAATTGCTTTTCGTCCACTGGGTCATTTCCTTCACAATGGATTAAATCAGTTCTTTAGTGCAAATTACACCGATTTCATCTGGTATAGTTTGTAATTGACTAATAATTTAGATAGGCTTTTGAATATGATTTCTACACATTTGTTCGCAATTTGTTCTGCATTATTTTGTAATTTTGTTTGAATTACAATAATTCAATTGATATAAAAGTGTTAGTTTAATTTGTAAGTAAATTACATTACAAATCACTTGATGTATTCAGACTTGTGATTCAATATTGTTTTTCCTTATACAAACAATTTTTTTCTGTTTGATGTCATAATAGAATAGAAGTTACAAAAATAAAACTGCTAAAGAAAATACAAATTATAGTATAATATGTAACTTAGTGGCGTACAGAAAACGTATGAAAACTTAATTGTGTGCTAGACGAACATTATGTTATGTCTTAATAGAATAGAAAGAATTTATAAATAGATTACAATCAGAAATTCTCATTGTGACCGGATATTTGAAAGGAAGAGGTGAGAATAAAAATAATGACAACTTACTGCGAACCAATTTGCCGCGGCTATTTTGTTGCCAGGAGAACTTACTACGGATTTACTCCATTTTACTCCAAGATGAACTTTTTGTACAAAAAAATTGTTGTAGAAATTTACCTGAAGTATTGTTAACAATTAAAGGATGCATGTATATAATAGTAATTATTTTAATTTTGGCTTAGTACAAAAGCAAGAGGAGTTAAAAAGCACCTTTTTAGTAAGGAAAATAAGATAACAAAGTGCAACTTTGCATAGGTTTTTTTTAGTTTGCTTATGTAGTGTTTATATTTTCTTCAAACCAATGAGTTCATGGTCAAGGTAAATCTTGAAAGTGAATTATTTACATTTGTTTAATATAACGAGTGTTCAAAAACAGTCTTAAATATCAATTCTCCTTAAAACCATCACAACAAGAGAAAAAGAATAGACGGAGTAATTACTGTAATCCCCAACCTACCATTAATGTTCAGAAACCTGGGTTTAATTAGTACCTGCAGTTTTCAGCCAAATATGTATGAAACATAAAAAGATAGTTAGGGTTAAACTAATTAAAGCACTTTCTTACATATTCTTTAATGCAAAAAACGATAAAATTTTAGTAACAAATACCTATTGCATATTTATGGTGCCTTGGAAATCATAAGCAGCTGCCAATTGACCATGCATCCAACTAACCCCGCCGTCAATTTTTATTGGGTCAAAATTATCTTGCAGCAACTTGCGGCAAGTTGGCCGCACCAATACAGATTCACAAAACCGAAAATTATTAACCCTTCCAGTAAGATTTAAGGAAATTATAAAGAAATGACCTTAGAAAACGACAAATACTGTAAGAAATCTTAAAGATATTTGAAATCACTTTTTAAAAATATTTATCATTGTACAGAGTGCCCCAGAAACAAAATTGTGTTTCTAGAGCACCCCTGTATAATCCAAAATATTTTTAAAATGTGGTTCTGAATGATTTTGACATATGTATGCCTTAAAATTTTTAACATTATTTGTAGTTTATTGCTATAGAATACCTGTTGGTAGTCCCCTCCCCTGTACATAATACTAAACAAGAGTTTTTTGAAATAATAATTTTTACATCATTTCTAATTTTTATTTTTCTAAAACCCTAATTAGGACAATTACAAATATTAAAAAAAACTTAGACAAATCAATTCATGTTTTCTAGATTATATCAACAAACAGCATTTAATATTTAATTATATGAGACATTTTCAAAATTCAAAAAAATCTTGAATCTAAACGTATTTATCTATCTATCAATAATATCGGCCAATAATAATCGGCCAAGGTCCGGTACCGCACGTAATTTGTTTTCAAGTAAATTAGTAACGATAATTGCCACGCGAAATTGGTAGGTCGCTTGCAAGGAACGATCGGTGCTTATATTTTTGTGTCTATGTATTTCTATGTGCGTTGTGATTGGAGTCTAGTCCCTATAATTATATATTTCTACCAACCTACGGTTTGTTTCTAGTGTCTACGAGTTCCTAGTGGCTCTAGAAAACCTCTTATACGCAATACTAGATGGCGCTTTATAAATTTTTTGTGCAGTGAAGAAGCCTTCGTTGTAACGATTTTTAATAAGCCCACGACCACTTCCGACTACTGGAGCTGCCGGCAAGGTTTTCTAACACTGTTATCTCATTGTTTAGTTTGTTTACAAATAAACCGTTACAATTTGTTTAGGAAAATCTTTAATTTGGAAAATTATTCTACTTTAAAATTTTGTAATTTATCTTGTAGAACCCACACTTCCAAGGCTTTGAGGCGGTACAAGTGTGGTGCGGGTAGAATGTTGCCATATGCTTTGCAGCAGGGTTAATTTTGTTTCAAGAACAGCGGCGTTTTATCTTGGAGGTGTCACTTGTTGGTTGAATCTTGGAGTATCTTTGATAAGACACATATTTCTTCAACTCGATTGCCCAGCCCATTACCTCAAAATGAAACGCCGTTACTGTTGCAATATCAACAAAACCAGTACTGCTGCGTCTCAAACGTCAACACTTTACACCTGTCATAAACGAAACGCACTGAAGCAACAAGGTTGCGCACTTTTTCGTCCTGGAACTGCCGACCCTAAGTCTTTGAAGTACTACCTGTTTAATTACAAAATATAAGACGGTCTCACCTTACGAAGCTTATTTAGGCTTAGCTCCTACGCCTTAACGCTGTCAAATACGCACACGCACGAATTCGCCCGGTTCGCTTTGATGTAATGCGATTAACTCTACATGTCAGCATTTGCAGCAGCAAAGTACACTCATCGCAGCAACTACTACACTATCCCCAACAAATCAACAATCAACGCAGCATCCTCAATTACTGATATCCATTTATTATTAAAACGTACATTTCTGCCTGATTTCTCTTTCAATGATGATAGGCTTAGTTGATGTGAATTTTACAGTGGCTGTTTCGTTTCATAATTCACTCGATAAAAGACTTTTTCATCTTTATACATAATCATGAATAGTGGTTTGTTAAAACTTAAAAATCACTGCACTAAATTTCATACTTTCTTTTGTGGATTTATTCGTAATTGCTACGGAAAAATTTAGGAAATACGAAAATTAGAAAAATTAAACTAATTTCGGGTGGAATTGTGAATGCTCGAAATTAATCCAATCAAAAAAAATTATTTTAGATGAAACAAAGTTTGCTGGCTGAGCTAGCAGTCTATAAAACCCGAAAAGATTGTTTTTCGTTGAAGTCTGCATTTTTTAAATATTATTGTGGTGGCAGATAGTGTCTCTTTCATTCCGGAACCATTGCGAAATCCAAATTTTCGCATCACTAAGCCCTCGTTTGCATTTTTGTATACTCCTGAATGTATGATATTAAAGAATAGTTTAAGTTGGTGACTCGTCAAAGTTATAATTTTGTCTCCATTGTACTTTTTTGCCTTTTGGGAATAGGAATAATTTTGAAATCAGTTACTCGGAAAGGATTACGCTAGATTCATAGAAGATATCGAAAGTTTTGATTTTTAAATAATTTAATTAATTCTTACTGCTAATCTTTTTTTATTTTTAATTGCCCTCGTTACTTCGTATTTTATGATTTTGGTGATTCGTCTATTTGTCAATTGTAGTTCAGTGCTTTTAAATAATTCCTGAATATACGTCATCCATTCTTTCATAGCGTCTGCATGGTCCGTGATCATCTTGTTGCTACTCTCAGTCAAATTGGTTACTTGGTATTTCGACCTATTACTTACCCGAGTTACCTTGGGTTAGTCCAATTTCCCTCCAATTTCATTTTATGCATTATATTCCATAGCAGTTTTTCCAATTTGTTTTTTCTTTAAATTAATTAGTTTTCAATTTTAATTAGCGTATTTTGCTTCATTATCCTTGCATATTTTTTTTATTGTTCTTCATCATGCCATCCGCTTTTTGACTTTGGTTTGTGTGTTTGTTTTTGTAATATCAAGGTTATCTACCTAATCTGTACATTACCAGTACTAATGCAATAAGTTTCTATTATTTGCAATTCGTTTACAACTTTTCACATTCTATATTTCAATTATGATTTTGTTAGGAAATTTGTTATGTATGTTGATCACTTTCAAATGGAGCTTTCTTGCTGGTATTCTTTTCACCCTTTGGTCATTTAAGACCCGCATTATTTGTTACCGTTTATTTGTAAACAAACTATAAATTAGGGAGCAGTGTTGAAAACCTGGCCCCTGGCCAGCAGCTCTATTAGTCGTAGAGTGCTCGTGGGCGTATTTACGAATAATTAGATTAAAGGTTTTTACACTCTAGAGATAAATGATAGGGCGCCACCTAGTAGAACGTGTATTGAAGTGTAAAGAAAGAGTAATTAGAAACTCCAAGACACAAAAGCAAACCGTCGAATGGTAGAAATATAATTCTATAGAACGACTAGTCTTCAATCACAACAACAACATATATAAACAAAAATATACAATAATATGATGTAGGTAAAAGCATAATACAAATTAATAAAATAACAGTTAAATAGAACCATTTGTTCTAATACAGGCAAAACCGTCCGAATATTGATTAGCCTCACTGATAACTACACCACTGAGTCCTACAGTGGGCTTAGTCTAAAATTTACTATCGTTTCAAAGAATGAAAATATCGACAAAAAACAAAATAAAAAAAAATGCATCCCATATATCGATCACAGAAATGAGAAGAATATTATAAATCATGAGAAATGATAACGAGTTATTATCAGATAAAGAATAATATTTTTTTCCTTTTTCCTTAGAAAGTTAATTAAATATAAAACGAAAAAGCTATTTTGAAACATACACCAATTGTTTCGGAGAGCACAAATTAGAGACCAATGGTCGCAAGCATAATTTACCTCTGCCAATAAAAATAGAAATAATGAGATCAAAAATTATGGTAGGATCAGAGTAATTGCTTCTAGAGGGGGATAGTGTAAGAAAATCGTAAACAAAATCAACCTTAGAGAGGGTTGAATTGACGAGAATCAAACAAGATTCACAACTGAAAGATGCTGCGTAGATTACTTTTAATTTAGTCTTTATACGAAAACACATCCAACAATTAGAGCAGTACAAAACTTGTATAAAAACTATAGTAAGAAAGTGTGTAACTGAGTATCTTACTAACTAAAAAGTTTCTTCAACGTTGTCTAACATCACCTGAACAATTGAAGAAGAATGAAGAAAATAGTGTAGGATGGTGGTACCGTATAGAATCGACCATCTACATACTTTAAGCATTGCCGAAGATCAAGAAATTATGTTGCACAAACTGTGACGTGAATATGGAAAAAATAACACAACCAAGAGTAAATACCCAGAGATAATAAGATAAGAGATAATAGAACAAAATCGAACGTGTGCTAGACAGATAAACCCAGTTAGATGGGATAGGTACCTACATAACAACAATCAATAAAATGAGAGCATTTAACTCAATAGTATGCAGTATAATAATATACAGTAAAGTTTTTTTTACAACTAGACATTGAAAATACAGTATAACTATTTTGCGATTGCTTGACATAGACTTTTTAAAATTAAACCTAGAGAATGTTTAAACATTTGGTTCACGCGTTTTATTAGAACATTTTGGTTCTGGTATGACTCCTCCGGTAATTTTCTTGGTAAAATATTTCATTATTAACATAAATAAGACACTACCTGCTCATTAAAATGCATGAACACATCCTTATGTTCAATTTCAAAAAATCCATGTCAATAAATTGCAAAATAATTATAGTGTATTGTTTATGTTTAGTTGAAAAGAAAAACAGACTGCGTAGATCAGAAGAAGTTACGTCAAATAACAAATTAGGAAATCAGTAGAAGAATGAATACCTGGAAGTAGTTAAAAAACATACTTTTCTTAAACTGAAATTGAAAATCGACAGCTGGCATTAGTCTACCTACAATTTTCTTTAAATTTCTATTCAATTTGTTAATGTGTCTTATACCATTAAATTTCCTATAAAATTTCCTAAGAAAACAACACACAGAGTCGTACAAGGATTTGGTAACTTACGGGGGGTATCGTTAAAGTTTTATTCATAACATTATTTGTATAAATTATTATTTTGACTGCTAAATTCTATGCTCTACGACATATTATTTACCAAATCTTTATAAAGATATCATTATATCGCAAAATATTATGAATTTCAATTTTTAAAAAGCGTTTTATGATACATTTTTAAATTTTAGCAACAAAATGAGTACATAATGGCATATATATCGCTCTTAAGAACATATATCAAAAATTTGGACAAATTCATTGTTCCGATTTTGAGTTATATCTGAACTACGATTGCATTGAAAACTATATAGACTGAACAACCTACCAAACACCCTTGTAAATTTATAAACACTTTTTGCTGAATCCTACAAGACTACAACCACAAAAATATTTCAAATATAGAATAGTATCTTATAAAAAAATTTATCAACAATAATCCTTCTTCATAATGAGAATACTTGCGTTTCACTAACCAGACGGATAATAATTACATATTCGAAGATTACAAGCATCAGCCTTGGTTATCAAATATTTGTGTTTCTTACCTGAGTGCAGCAAAAAGAATAGAACACTGTATATGCACTGAAAATGATGTTCTCTTAGAACAAAAAATTCTCAAAAACTTTATAAGTTCTTATATTAGTTTTATACGTTCTTGTATGAAAAAAAAGTTCCTTACAAGAATCCATCAAAAATATACAGAGTGTCATTTGAAAAAAAAGTTGATTATCGTAACTTATGTAGCTTACCCAATGTAGTTAACACGTCATTTACAAATATCTGTGGTGTATCCTTACAATAAAAAAAAATAGGTTAGTACCTAGTTTATTGCGGAGAAATATCATAGATTATTTTTAAATGCCGCTTTTTAATAACGATTGACGTGGCTGTGGAGCCATCCGGACATCTTATGGCCAGCCAACGAAGACGTATACTCTATCTTAAAACAGAATTTCAATAATTAAATACGAAATAGGATTAATTTTTTTTCCGTCGACCGTGCATTTATGACTTACATTAACGTAAACAAAATCGTTCAATAACGACCCCTATTAATGAACGATTTGAGTATAGGCAACTAAGCATACATGTGTATACCTAAAGTTGCCATTTTATCTGTCAATCAATTACAATATAAAAATGTAAATAAAAAGTCTGTCATAATTTGTAGCAAAGCAAATTTTAATAATAACGAATCAACATTAATTTCCAGTTGTAATAAATCTTCAATTTGTTCACACAAACTTTGAGACATTTTTGTACTGAATACAACATTCCGATGATAACACTTAATAACATTTAATGATGTTTAGCTCATCTATTTTACAAACTATTGCATCACTATTTTAAATAAGCACCAATCCGTTCTCCCAAAAAGATTTATACACTTTGTTTCGCTGTGATGAAAACTATTGTATTTTGACGCAACAATTGGAATTTAGTACCTCAATTCTCCATCAACTTAGTGACCTTAATTAAAATACTGTTGTTAAATTGCCATACAAAAGACGAAAAGGCAAAGAATATTCTCAAGCATTAACGCGCTCGCTTTGCTCACGCGTGTAAATATCTCGTTTATTAATCGCCCTTATTAATACACTCGTTTGTTAAATAACTATTAACGTATGATCTGCAGATAGAATTTTAAAAATAGGTTTTCAACTGAGCGAATTCTATTGAAATGCTATTTATAAAGCTCAACTTATGACATGTATTAATATCTTTTATTACTAATCATTTGATAATTCATGTTAGAACATCATAAACTTAATTTAACAGAATGTTGGTCTACAATTTTGAAAATGTATAGCAATGTGTAGAAATGAATTGTCTATAAATTATAGGTAGTGCGATTGAAATTGAATTTTTAGAAGCATGAGCTTTCAAAATCAATGTTATCTTACAAAAATTGCAGTTTTAAACATATTTTGGTAGCATTATGAATATTAGGCCGTCGTGAAGGGGATCAAAATGACGTCACACCAATAACAAATATAGTACAATCTAACCAATTATCATTCGTTTTGCAAAATGATTTTCTCAACAATTATAACTGTACATTAAAAATTGTAAAGCAAATTAAATTTATTAATCTGTTCAGATATTTTTTTAGTAGTTACATAACATTTAAACAACTGCCCAGTATGTATTAGTTGCCAAAGCAAAATATAATTTTATGACAGAAATATATGTTCATTATTTCTACTAAGCTACAAAAGGGTGAAAACTCAAGGGGTCGATAACAACGGAAGGCTTATTATCGGAATTAATTCGCTTGGTTGGGTACACTTGTTACCATAACGTCTGCAATTTTTCCCTTGGGTACTCGACCGGTCTGTTGTGGTCAAACTAAAAGCATAATTTGTCGTTTTTTTGTGAAATAAACGGCCGGTTTAAGTTTTGCAAAAGAAATAATTTTACATACATATTTTGAAGGACGTAAAAGAAAAGGGGACGAAAACAGCACTATTATATAATGGATATATATATAACAAGTTATTGTTCTTTCTTTTGATTTATGAATCTTGGTAGCGCTGCCTATGCTAATGACAACATTTATATGTGTCGACCGTGGTATAACTTATAGCTTTTAGCACTTAATTTGTTAGTTTGATTTACGTCCTTTTTGATTTATTCATTTTTTTACTTTTATTGCTTTTTCTTTTGCAGTTATTTTCATGTTTTTAAACGTAAATCACAACTGAATATTCTTTGCTATTAAAATGAGTTAATAAATTACAATTTTCTCTTGGTTTTTGTACATTAATGCCTGTACCTACTACAGAGTGTTACAAATCAATATCTTACATGGAAATTTAAATTCTCCTAAAAGTGCATGTTACACCGTTAATTGCAACAAACATATGTTACAATGAAATTATTTTAAATGTGTATCTAAGCGTATGACGCAAGAGAATATTAAATTATTGTTATCTAATTATGAAAAACTAATGTATTGATCTGAGTATTTAGAAGTCATTTTTACGTTATTAAATTAAAGTTTTTTATACTCGATTACTAAAAAAACTGATAAGTTTTTGAGGTGTTTAGGTGTGGCATTATTATGTACATCAATAAAATTTGTTTTATCGTCATATATGTTGAAAATCATGGTACAACTGTTATTTCCAGTAACACAGATTTTCGATAATTAAAGAGTTGATACTGATAATTATGAACCATCGGTTGATTCAGAAACGGCTGAACTAGAGAGAGAACGGTAAATCATATGTATTCTCCTCAATGTTCACATATAATTTAAATTTATTTTATTCTACACCAAAATGCAATTACCGCAATGTGTCTTAAATTAATTTATTGACGAGATATAAAAGTTAAAAAACATTTAAATTTTCAAGCTAAGTGTTCGAAGTAACATCCGTTTTGTTGAAGGCAACATTCAGTTCCACGAATAAATTCTTCTCTTGCACGTCTTATAGCATTAGGATGACCGTTAATAGTTGCTGCAGCTTCCATAATGCGATTCATTAGATCTTCTTGTGTGCCAATAGGTGTCCAATAAACTATAGACTTTATTCAGCCCCACACAAAATAATATAAGGGCGACAAATCTAGAGATTGTGGGGGCCATTTAACGGGTCAGTTTCGACCAACCTATCGGTTACCATACGTGGTATGGCCCTGCCTATTGGCAATCGGATTGTCTTGTAGTAGTTCATGCAGATTATTTTGCAGAAAATGCAGGTAAGATACTCCTGAAAGCCTTGGTGTTAAAAAGAAGGGAGCAATTAGATTGTCACTAAGGAGGCCGCACCAGACAATTAATGAAAATGTATGTAGAAAATGAGTAATAACAGTCGTATAAGGATTTTCTTCGATCCAAGTATGGGTATTTCGAAAATTAGTAGCACCATTTCTTGTGAAGCATGATTCATCGGTTCCCAGTACGTGACTCAAGAAGTTAGGATTTCTTGTGCATTTCCTAAGTAGCCAATGGCAAAAAATCCTGCGTTTATTATAATCATCTGGTAATAAATCATGCAAAAGACGTAATGTGAAATGGATACAACTGTTGCTCGGGCAATGTTCGCCATACGCTTGCAGATGAAATATTGAAACGAAGTGACAACCTTCTGGTGCTTGTAGTAGGAGATAACTGAAAAGCATTGAGCATTTCTTCTTCAACATTTGCAGTTCGTCGAAATTTTTGTAGACCAACGTTTATTTTTTTAGGTTTTAAAGTTCCAGTTTACCTTAAACGTCTATTCTAACTAGTTTCACAATATCAGTTCAAAATAGCATCTCTCATTGCCACCTTCTTTACGAATATGCATGTAGGTACATACGTTTCATCTAGATACAGAAGTATAATCTTGAGAATCAACCAGTATTACATAATTAGTCGTTCTGATTTTTAATAATTAGTGACCGAACTATGTACGAGCAAAGTAAATTACACACTTCATGTTGTTCCATTTTGTTAAATTGTAAGTAGAGTTGTTATAATAAACAACTATCTGTCTTAATCGTTGATTTTGTTGTGGAGTTTAGGTAGACCGTAAATTATAGGAGGTAGTCCATTGTGTGTAATTAGTTTTTTGTAAATACTAAAATCTATATAGTATTTTAATATACCAGATTAATGGTAAAAATTGTAAAGAATTATACCAGGTGTCCCATTTTAACCAATCCACGCAATTAACTTCTGAATTTGACTTTTTCAGAAAATATGTTTGAAACAAAAGTTATTGGGTTTGGAGTGGGGCATCTGATAATGATCTTGAAATTGAGGTCAACTAGGTTTTTTTTAAATAAGAACCCCTATTTTTCACACCGGATTTAGAAAAAGCGGAAAATTGTACGGCAGAAATGATATTCACAAGTTTATTTTTATGACCTTTATAGGTTTATTTGAAGTCAAACGCTTAAAAACTGGGTAGTAGCTATTTATCTGAGTTTTCTAGCAGTCTAAACGTTGTAAAGGTACGTCTAAAAGAAAGGTCATCCTTAAATATAACAACGACCTTAACCATGTTGACCTTCAGGTTGTTTTTAAAATCATTTATAGGTCATAGTAGATTTTTTAATTCTAAAATTTGATTTTAACACCGGATTCAAAAAGGAAAATTTCTCGTTAAAATGTGACAACGACATTGACCACCAAATCAACATTCAAGGTTATTTGAAGATCATACTTTTTTAGTTTCAAGCGCATGAATTGAAGCTTACAAAGACCAAACGTCCAAACTGTCCGACACAATTTCTTAGACATTTCCATTAACAATTTAAACTATGCATCAGATGATGTGGATAGTGATAGCAAAAAATTATGATGAATTACAAGCAATGCTAACGGAACTAGAACAACAATAAAAAAAAAGGATTAAAAATAAATAGAAAGAAAACAAAAGTAATGGTAAGCAGTGAAGAACAACGACAAATTACACTAGGGACAGACGTAGTAGAACAAGTAGAAAAATACATAAACTTGGAACAAGAAATAAGACTAGGTAAAGAAAATCAGACAGTGGAGGTAAATAGAAGAACAAGAATGGGATAGGCGGCATTTGGCAAGCTAAGTTTTGTACTAAAGAATAGTAAAATACCACAACACCCTAGAAGTAAAGTGTTCGACATGTGTATCCTGCCAGTGCTAACATACGGCACAGAAACATGGGTTTTCACAAAGAAAAATATAGAAAAGATGGCAAAAACGCAGAGACCCATGGAAAGAGCAATGCTCGGAATTTCATTGAAAGAGCGTGTGACAAACGAAAATATTAGACAGCGAAAGAAGACAAGATGAAAGATGGAATAACATTATACACAAATGGCACCCATGAGAAGGAAAACGAGAAAGAGGAAGACAACAGATGAGGTGGAGCGATGACCTCAAGAGAACTGGCGGATTTGGATGAACAAGGAAAGCAAAAAACCGCCAATAATGGAAGAATTTGGAGAAGGCCTATGTTCAATATTGGACTTTTTAAAGGCTGAAGAGAGAGAGAGAGAGAGAATCATCGACGTAACTCATCACAATTTTGGTGCTCTTCCACCCTCCTGCACGCTTTAGTGCTAAAATATCTACCTGAATCCGCAACCACAGTGAATCCAATTCTGCAAAAAGAATGACCGGTATATAACTCTGGGCATTTTAAACCTAAATATTTTGCAATAGTGTGCTAGCCAGCATTAAGGAAAATGCACTTTCTGTGTCGATATGTCTTACGTTTTCTGTTTTAAGAGGCCAAAGATTTACATATTTTCTGTATAACATGCAGGATTTGAAGCTGCAGTCATCATCGGTTATGGTGAATCTTTTGTTGTTAAATTTTTGTTTTGCCGCAATGTCACAATAACGAATGTTTCCATATCTTTACATCATTCATTTATTTACTTAATATTTTTACGTTTTATGCCGTGTAGCGCTCATTTTTTCTTTTAAGAAATTCTGTTACCTTTTGAAATCTCCAAATGAAAACTAAACGTCATATTTTCTTATAATTTTTTAAGGAAAAAAAACCTGCAAACTGGGGTATTTTCTTTCATTTTCAAGCAACGTTTACGAATAGTCCATTTTGCCCATAAAGTATTAGGACGTAGATTAGCAAAACATCTTCAGTTACCCTAATCACACTTTTTTTTCTGCCAATTTTGAAGTCGTGAGGCTGATTTAGCAGGTAATAAACTTGAAGCAATGATGTTTGAAGCTACACTGCTGGTTTCTTCAAAAAATTCTTTTGTCACATTTATTTCCGCTTTCGCCGAAACAAATGAAATGAAAAATAAACATACATGTTCATGGTAACGGTTCCATAGCTTACAACTTTTAAGAGAAATTATTGAAACTTTTTTTTAATCGAAATTTAAGTTCATCTAACCTTTTTACAAATGAGAAACAAATAAAATATAAAACAATACACGCAAGGTAACGGGTTTTACTGGTTGAAGGAGGTAACTGCTTCGCCTGCAGCTGGTCAGTTGTATCTTCCATTCGCCAATAAAAACCCTCTCACCTTGCTACTAATGTTATATACTGTAACAAATTTGAATTTTGGAAAAAATAGTAGCATTTAATATTTGAACATCTTTATTTCTTTGATTCATACAAATGAAAATTAAATATACAATTAGAATTTCGGCTAATGCCAAACAGTTGCGTTTCGGCCAGGAAACATTTTTTTCGCTACTTAATAACAAATTAAATATTATACACGACACGCCAGGTAACTAGCTCAAGGAGGTAACTAACTTATCTTTGACTCGTCAGTTATATCCCCCATTCTCTAGTAAAAACCATTTTACCTGGCTTGTAATGTAAAATATTGAGATCATATGGGTTATTACTAAACGTAACCGCCCCACGTTTAGATTAATTATAAATATTGGTATGGTTGACATGTCGGCAGTAAAAGCGTTCGCACGCTCTTGTCACGCTGGTTAAATAAATTCATTAGCCAAAAGAAGGAATGAAATTTAAATCAATATAATACAGGAATAAAATACATAATAGGCAAGTAAACTAGTAAATTATTATTAAAAACTGAATTTGTAGGATAAAAGAAATATACGTGGAAAATTTAGTTGACCTAATTAATTATAATAGGTACGTGTAAGAAGAAGTTTGGTTGCCTAGAAATAGAAGAAAATTAATTAGTGAATAATAAAAATTATAGAACGGAAAATCAAACAAAAAAAACAACCGGAGGAGGAAAGATGACGAGAAATTTTTAAAAAGAGCAAAGTAACACAACGTTCACCAATAAAACAAATTACAACCGGAAATCAAACAAATATGGAAAACGTAATAGCGGCGATTAGAGAGCTCAGAAACGATGTTAAGGAGATGAGAGAAGAATCTAAAATGAGATTATCAAATTACGGGAAGAAGTAATAGATATAAAACAAGATATGAAAAATAAAGAAAAACAATGGGATACAGAGAGAAAAATGTTACAGAGGCGAATTTTAGAAATTGAAGAAACTTTAGAGAAAAAAAATAGAGAGACCAGAAAGGATAATATAATTATTAAAAATGTCGAATAGAAAGAAGAAGGGCTAAAACAGCAAGTGGAACAAGTAATGAAAATACACATTGGTGTAAAGGCTAAAGTAGAAACGGCACCGCACATTGGAAAAAAGGGGAAAAGAGTATAGTGGTGGCAAAGATGGATTCATTTGGAGACAAAATAACGGTTCTTAAAAATAAATACAAATTAAGAAGAAAACTCATATTTATAGACAGCGATTTCACGAAAAAAGAACAAAAGATTCAGGCAGAAATTAGAAAAAAGACAAGAGAAGAAAAGGAGAAGGGAAATACGATAAAAATAGGTTATAAAAGCTTAACGATAAATGGAAAAAGACATAAATCAACAAATGAAGGGAAACTAACACCAAAAAACTGACAGAGAAAAACAAAGTGATGCTTAAAGCGGTAACGAACACGGCAATAGACAATAATATGCAAATCAATAAACTTGAAAGTAAAATAGCAACATGGAATATTAATAGTATAAGAGGAAAAGAAATAGAATTAGAAGAAGAATTCAAAAAATAGGAGTAGATATATTAGGAGTAACGGAAACAAAGAGAAAGGGAAAGGAAATAGAAAAACTAAAGAATAACAATATATTAATTTACAGTGGAGTAAAAAAAGAAACAAGAGCAGCAGCCGGAGTCGGGTGCATAATCAAGAAGAATTTAGAAGATCAAATTAATGATTGGAAAACGTACAATGAACGTATATTGGCAGTCGAACTGTTAGAGACGATAACAAAGATTAGGAAGACGGTGTTGGTAATATACGGACCAAATGAAGACGACAAGGATATACATCAATATAACACTAAAGATTTAAATAGTTTTAGGCTCCCTTTAGTTAAGAAAACTTTTTCACAGAACAATTTATATTATAAGGGGTTAAAAATATATAATGAGCTGCCTGAGGGAATTAAGAAAAGACAGACTTTAATGAATTTTAAAAAAGCATGCTTAGAGCATGTGAGAGAGGTGATTCTTGTATGATTAGAGATTAGGTGATATTTGTAAACATCTTATTATTAGATGAATAAACTTACTTACTTACTTATTTACTTACTTACTTACAAGAAAGAAAATAAAGGCAAATTTTGAAATGATTTAACAGAAATTATAGGACAAGTAAAAGGAAAAATATACATAATAGGAGACTTCAATAGCACAGTCGGTAAAAGTGATGAGAAATACAAAGCGATGCTAGGAAAGTATGGAGAAGTAAATAGAAATAGTAATGGAAGAAGAATGCTGGATTTCTGCAGTGTAAATGATTTAATAATAACAAATACATTATTCGCACACAAAGAAATTCATAAATTCACAAGAAAGAGGATAAGTAGAAATGAAAGATCTTTAATTGATTATATATTAATAAGAAAAAAAACAGATAGATGGTAATGGATTCGAGAGCGAAAAGAGGATCGGAAATTGGTAGCGATCATTATCTGGTGGTGGCTAAAATTAGAGAAAATATACATCAATAGAAGAAAACGCAGAGGAATACAGAAAATAATGAAGTAGCGGATAAATACGAAGAAGCTATAGCAAGAAACTTAAAGGATACGAATACAAAATAAAAGAGAGGAGTGTTAAATGCGGATGGACATATTTTAAAAACATAGTAATAAACACAGCGGAAGAGATATGCGGGAAAACAAGAGAGAAAAATAATAAGAAACACACATCATGGTGGACAGAAGAAATTAAAATACAAATTAAGAAAAGAGAGAAGCTTAGAAAAGTTAGTTATCGGACAAAAACGGAGAAAAATACAAGAAATATAAGCAAAAGCGAGAAACAACTAAACAATTGATCAAAAAGTCGAAAGAAAACCAATGGAAGATTTTTGGAGAAAAATGGAAAAAAGACTCAAAAGGAAATCAAAAACTATTCTATAAAACATTGAAAACTTTAAGAACAGAGAAGACACTGAATACAAAAAATAATGAAAGGAAAAAGCGGAGAAATTAAAACTGAAGAAATATAAATAATGGAAAGATGGAGAGAACACTTTGAAGAATTACTAAATGATTCCCAAAACGAAGAAAAACTGGAAACAACAAAATAGCAAAAAAACAGAAGAACATGTGATAAGGATGGAAGAACTTGAAGAAGTAATAAAAGATCTAAAATACGGGAAAGCGGCTGGATGTGACAGAATAACGGCGGAAATGATAAAGAGTATAGGATCAAAAGGCAGAAATACACTAGTAAGTATATACAACAATGTGTGGATAGATGAAAAACTACCAAAAGATTGGACAACAGCGTTAATCGGGCCAATTCACAAAAAAGGAGATAAAAAAGAGTGTAATAATTATAGAGGAGTAACACTTCTAAGTATATGTATGGAAATATTAGAAATAATTATAGAAAAAGAATTAGAATGATAACTGAAGAGACAATGGAAGAAGAACAAAGTGGATTCAGACAAGAAAAAGCGCTCAGGATCACATATTTACAATAAAACAAATCACAGAGAAAGCACGAAAAGAAAAAAAGGATGATATATTTGGCATTCTTGGATCTAGAGAAAGCATTTGATACGGTACCTAGAGAAACAGTGTGGAGGTTATTAAGGGAAAGACATGTAAGAACGAAACTTATAAAAATGATTCAAATAATTTATAAGAATGATCAAAGTACAATTGTGAGAGACAATAAAACATCAAAAAAATTTAACACAAATAGAGGATTAAGGCAAGGAGGAAGCTTAAACCCACTGCTATTTATAATATTCATGAACGAAATAATTAAAAAATGTAAGAAGAATGTGAAAAAGGGGATAATTGGACATTTCAAAATGCAAAAAATCAAGGTATCGACGGGAATATACGCGGATGACGTCGTATTGATCGCGGAAAGTGAAAAAGATTTACAAACAAATTAAATAGTTAATTAGTAAGTAAATTAACAAAAGTAAATCAAAGGTAATGGCAATCGGAGAACAAAAAGTAAACATGAAAATTGATATTGAAGGAGAGAGAATTGAACAAGTAAAGTACTTCTACTATTTAGGAGAAGTATTGGACGAGAAAGGAACCCAAGAAGCAAATATCAATAACAGAATAAAGTGCTAATGGATTATTCTATATACTGAAAAATAATTTTTTGAGTAAAAGGGAAGTTTCAGTTGAAACGAAAACAAAAGTTTTCAAATCGATATATAGGCCAATATTAACTTATGGCAGCAAATCGTGGGTACTGACAAATCAAGAAAAAAGCAAGATACAAGCAGTTGAAGAAAAATAAAAGGTATTACAAGAAGAGATAGAATACGAAACACAGACATAAGAAAAGAACTGGAAGTAGAAAGTACACTAAAATTTATACAGAAGAAGCAACTGTCGTGGTGGGGTCATCTAGTAAGAATATATGAAAAAGCACCAGTAAAGCAGATATGGAAGACAAGAATAATAGAAAACAGAAAAAGACAAAGACCAAGAAAAACATAGAATGGGGAAGTGGGAAGAACATTACAAGCAAAAGGAAAAACATGGAAAGAATCAGAGAAAATGGCGTGTAATAAGAAAGAATGGAAGAAATTTGTAAATTTAAATGTTCAATAATAACATCTAATGTAATATATACCGAAAGGTAGAAGGATGATTTGATTATATATATAATATATGATATTAAATTGAAATTTTCATTTAATTCTTAACCAACTCTTTTACTTATTAAATGTTTTTTGTATTTAATTTATACTTCACATACGTTGCAGCCTTTATTTCTCTACTAAATTTATTCGTCGATTTTCTTGTGCACCTGGATTTATAATCTTATCAAAGCTTACTTTGATCTTCCTTTGTTTCTTGTTGAAATCCATTAATTTTAGTGCGTTGTTTGTGTTTTTCAAGTGCGTCCTCTATTGATAGCCTCGTCGTACCATTACCATTTTTTAGTAGTTTTCTTCTAATTTTCCAATTATTCATGTTATTAATTAATATTACGATTTTCGTGTAGGCTAATTCTTTTCCTCGAAGCTTCTCTCTAAATTTTGTTACGCCGCAAAGAAATCTTAATTCAATGTTTCATAGAATTAGCGTCAATGACCTTTGGTAACGCCAAATTGATTTTGTTTTCTTTTCATCTCAAATTTTCTTTAGTCGATCATTCTATCGAACATACTTGTACATCCTAGTCGTTCTTATTTAAATTTTGATTTGAACCCACGTTTCTCACTCTCTTATACTTTCGTTTTACCAAAGACGATATGGTCTTTGGTTTTACCCATTCATATGACATATGGGCTTACTTACATAAAAATTTACCTAATTTTTAAACTAAATCTAATTGTTTAGTTGGTTGGTGATGAAATTGAGCTTCATGTTCTTGAACGAGTTCTAAACAACCCTTATCTTAATTAACCACAGATATATAATTGAGAATACGAAAAATAATCCTGGACTCCCTCCAATTTACCATCCTAATGTTACAGCTACGTTTTATGTTAGAAATTCTGTATTAAGCAAACAAGCTTTCAGTTGGGGACATTTATATCATAGCAATACTAGTAATTGGATTTATTGAAAGCTGTAAAAAACCGTTTCTTAGAAACATATTTTATTTGCCAACAAGCTAAACAAAAATTAGCGTTTAAAACCAAATGATTTGAATATGGTATCAGTAACCATTACAAGATTGCTGATGGTCAAATAGTTTTATAGTGACAAACATTTAACAATAAATTGATTGTTTTAGTCAAAATAGCATAAAATATAAATCGTGCGTAAAAAATAAATCGTGTGTAAAAGCACAATGTAAATGTAATCTAAGTGGGACTTCCATTATTAAACGATTATGTTGACAACGATTCCTGACAACCAAGCAATATGCGACATTCGAAATAAAAAAGGTAAAACGGCATGCGTTTTTCTGTTGTAATAATTGTTTGTATTTGCAAAAAGTAGTAATAAAAATAATGTAAATGCGGACGAGATTGATGAAGACGAAAATAAAACAGACAACAGGATGGAAAAGCATGCTTGAATAAGCACTGTGATCAAGTGTTACTCACATTTTTTGTATTGCATTTACAGTAAACACTGAATCATTAGACAAATATGTCAGTGATAATGAAAATTCTGGTCCATCTATGAAAATAATGAAAGTAGTAATTTACAGTCAAAACAGTGTATAATGTAACTGTTAAATAATGATTGTCATGTTTTTTAATTTATCCCAAAATATTGTTTAGTAAGAATTATTTAACATTAACAAACATTCTTTTCAGGTGTTTATTAAGGTATAAGCAGTAAAGAAAGTAAAATAGTGTAGGTACTATTCATGATAGTCAACTGTCCTCCTTACGTTAAAAAAGTACAAATTGATTTATGTAACAAGTAACAAAAACGTCAGAAAACTTCCTAGATTTAAAAATTTAATTTAATATTTTACAATATAGTCCATAACGACAAAATAGAAAAATATTATAAGAAAATTTCTTTTCTAGAAGATCACTCAAACTTTTGTATAACGGGTGTTCAAATAAAAAACTGGGCTGAGTACGTTTCTTTGATACATATTTGCTAATTTACTCAGCTGATACAAAGTTAAGGTTAGAATGCAAGGTATCTAAAAACATTCATTTCGGTCAATTTTTTTATTATATTTATATCACCAACACGGGTTACTTTTCTGATATTTTTTGTGTTTCCTGTAAAAGTTCTATGGCCTACATGATTTCTTTATAGCGTTTTCCACTTGCGATTAACAGTGCGCACCCAATCCAGGCACGTTTTACTTTGCCCTATAACAGAACTGCTCCCAGTGCGCTTCTTCCTAAGAGCGGTGGAAAACGAAACAAGTGTATTTTGGGTGACATAACCTATAATTCAAAGATTAATAAACATGTGTAGTACAAGTGGAAACAAAGTTTCCAAAGTTGATTTTCAGATAAATGACATACTTCTATCGTTTGACGATGTAGTAGAACCTGAAATACAATACAGGCTACTGTGTAAGTGCAGCCAAATTTCATAGAATTTTAAAAATATGTACAGGCATACTTTTTTCAGATGATAATGAATTTGCACGTACTTATATTAGACAACTTGTTACTGATCAAACAATTGTATTAAATGAAGAAATTACATTTATATACCGGTTAGGAAAAATGGGTAAGATTTGTTATGAAATTTTGTGTTCTGTTACATACATTAGTCTACATAAAATTCTAGGCGATTAATTCTTTACGATCAATGAATCAATCAAGATTCAGGAGGTGAACATAAAGAAAGGGATGCTGGTGTACAAGGTAAGATAACATTTAATTTTCATCCAGAAAAACTTAAACTGGTTCCAAAATAGATGGTCTAACATTGGATATTGTATACATATTTAGGTTTTTAGGCTTACTTTTTGAATTAAAGGTTAGAATTACGAGAGTAATATTAAAGTGACAATAAGTTCAAAATGCGTTTAGTCCCTTTGGAGCAACATGAATGTTCTGATGATATATATTTTTTTAAATAATACCTAAATGAATTATATTTAGACTCACAATTGTCTGTTTAACATCTTATTCATTTTGTGCTAAATTTTTAATAGTTTTAGAAAATTTACCGCGCAGTCCTCGATCTTCAAACACCCATTATTCTCATTTTCCCAATATTTGAGGTTAGGAACGAGATTTTGAAAAATGGTTTTTACTGGCCTATTTGGATGTTATTTGGCTACTTTATCATAAAGAAAAAGTCATATCATTCCATTTGATTTTTTTGATTTTTTTTTTAATTTGGGTCATGGTATCAAAACTAACCCCCTGTCGGAGAAGGATTTTGGTTGATTCTTATTGTTTAAGGAGTGCTCTTTTCAACGATACCAAATTTGTTAAAATCGGTCAAACCGTTAGAGTTACAACAGGTTATTGCAAAAACAATTGAACACCCCCCGCCATCTTTGTTTTTGAAATAACTGAACTTTTGTTTTTACGAAAATGATAGATAAACTGGTTCTCTTTACAAATGTGAAAAAAAATTGTTGATTATTATGCGAAATTTATAAAAAATGCAATTAAAAAATTTAAGATAGCAGTTACGCCTTCTGGTGATCATTTTTAAAACTTGAAAATATTTTCCTGCGATTCTTCACGGCCGATTTACCTAATATTTTATTTACACCAAAGTCATTCGACGAACGGTTCCCGAGATATGGCCGAGGCACAGTCTTTACATGTATCATGTTTTATAGATAAATATCTCACACACTAATATTTGCATATAGGTACTTAAAGTTTAAAAATTTGTGAAGAGTTTTGATCTGCAACATCGACAATTATATTACCACGTGCTATTTATATTAACAAATAAAAACAGATAAATGAAAAAAAGAAACCACAATAGGACCTCATAGAAGTGCACCACAGATATAATTTAAATTGATACAAATGCAATAGAATTCACATCTGTCACTGATATCAATGCGATTGTTACCCGAATTAAGTAAACCCTGGGTTGCCTTAAACCTGTTAGCATAGAAAACCTTCTAAGCGTGAAGAACGAACTCGTGCGAAGGGTGGGTAGTTACGCAAAATCTACCCCAAGCGATTATTTATACACGCCATAATTTACAGTTATAAAAACTTAAATTTTGTGTAATTTGATTAGTCAAGTTGAAACGCAATGAGTGTGAAAATTTTAGAATTTACTGCAATTGACGGCCACATTACACAAAAGTTTAATCTATCTTCGTCACTTGCTCTTGTATTGTCTTCACTTCACGTCAAGTACAGATTACTTTAATTACAAATGCTCTATTAATTAAATTCTAATTCAAATTGCGGAAGATTTGACGGAAATCTTCAGGTGAAAATTAGAAAGCCTGTAGCTCATTATATAAATAGTCGTCTTGATATGTTCTATTCTACATGTGCAGTTACCGTGAACAAGCACCTTTAAAAATATCTTCATAATAAAATAACATCGTTGGCGAAACCAAATTTATTATAAAAATGAATAAATCGTGACCTTTACCACTTATACTAACAACGTTGTGTTTGTCATAAAATCTGTCATATTAAGAATTACTTATAGTGCGTTCAAGTGTGTAACTCAAATATTTCATAAATACGTTGCTCTGTTTCCAGCTCATTTTGCAATAATGTGTTGCCTGCATATCATGTGCAGTTGTGCATCTATCATATTACACGATTGCCTCGTTTCATTACCATAAACTATTTAACAGATGCTTTTTTGAATTAATCTTGTTTAGAAACTTTATTTTAATTACAACAATTATGCAGCTGCTGAAATTATTAATATTTGGAGATATACGATACAAATTTTACAATAACGTACCGAAATTTAATACTGTATAAGCTTATTGTCGTTGAAAATCTATATTGTATAACAATCGAATATGCATCAAATTAATATCTAATCATTTTACAGGTTGTTGCGGTTTTGTGGAAACTCACATTATATACTCAATTAACTACAAACTTATTAAAAAGTTTAATAAAATATAAATAACAATTGATCTTTACTATCTTCAGTTTGATCAATGTTTGATATCTAAATAGCTGAATATATTTTATAAAAGATTGAACCTGAGCGGAAGAGATACATTTTGTGAGGTTTCAATTGGTAAACCAAAAATTCTTATCAAATTTGAAAGAAAACATTAAAAACCATATTTTTTGTGCACGCCAGTGGTAAAATAATACACTATTGTGATACCGTTATTGGTTTAATAGATTCTTCTATATATACTTTAAAAAACGATCACCAAATTTCAACCTCCTACTAATTTTCGTCTTCTAGTAATCTACGAAAAACGTTTTTTAAAAAAATTTTAACACCCTGTATAATAAATAGAAAACCGTTTAGGACCTATGTTATTATTTATTATTTAGACTTTTTGTCTTAAAATTGGTAAGAAACAACATCCAGTAGTTTGACCACATACTTAATTAACACCCTGTATTAATTTTCAATACACACGAAAATATGTCACACGCTTGCTGATACATCCCTTCGGCATCGGTCTCGTGATGTAACAGGCAACTTCGAGAAATATTTTATTCATATTGCCCTAGTTGTAATAGTAGCTACAATCTGTTTCTTTAACAATTTGAGTCAAAAAGCATCCAACGCTCCAACTTCCGTTTTGCCATGTTGATAGTATACAGTTTATCTTGTCAGACTACTAGAGAATAGATTTTTATCAAACAATCCAAATTTACTCGGTAAAATACAAGACAAATTTTGTCGAGCCGGGTTACAGTGCTTTTGAAAACGGGTCATAAGGATTTAGTGTTTAGTGAACTGGTTTTTTTCGAATTCCTGCTCGCCTTTTGAAGTGACAACAATGGTTTTGGTATCAAAACGCAACTAAAATTATTGCGCATAGCGCTCGCTATCAGAAATCAGCTGAATTACACGGTCTTTTGAAAATTCATCAATAAAAATTTTTCAAACAAGTCCCAAATGTCTACCACTATTGTGCTAAGCCAAAGATATTTACGACATTTCACTTTAGTTCAGCCTATTCATAAAATTCCAACACCTCTTAAAAACTAAGATAGAATCAAAACTTTCAACAAGATATTTTGCAGACCGTTTCGTCTATCAAGTTTTCATGGGGTAGCCAGCCATCTATAAATGAATTCAAAAAATAACAACGTGCAAACAGAATTGAATTGTCTCAGTTCGCAAGTTGTTATCTTCTAAAATACAGTTATTGGAATGCAAAACTGGCGTTCCTAAAAATTAATTGATTTGATTTGGTATTATATCCAATTTTACGATTTAATTAGTATAGATTATGATAGTGGGGTATCTATGTACTTCCATAAATGCTACAAAACTCATATAAATAAATTTGTTATTGTTAGATTCATCAAGATGTTTCTACAAACATTACATTTTGATAAATTTGTTAACTTGTATGTATTTTAAATTTTAAATTATAATTTTAATTAAAACAAATTATATGTTAATGTCTATTCTCTATTGTTTGTAATTTTGATGTTATCTAATTGTTCTTTATACAATTTCTTACTATTGAATTTGATAACGAAATCATCGTTTAAATTGTTGTTTCACAAAATTTATTATAACTAGTCTCTTATGTATTAAGTTTGTCTGTTAATAGAGGCCTGATGAATGAACCACTTTAAGTTGGAAACGTTGTCTTCGTCAACAACCAAAGCAACATAACTATCATTAATAAAAAGAGTTCAGACGATTCTTGATACGATCTGGGAACTGACTTGTGTGAAATAAAAGTCGTTTTTACTGAATATACTTTTTTAAATAAATTCATCGAGAGATCAGATCATACCATAAAATTTTTGTCGAAAAGGAAGAAAATATAACAATTGAGGCTTCCACGCCTTCCGGGATTGGACCGTATTTTGTTCCAGAAATAAAATGTATATTATCTCAGAAACATGTAAAGTTATTGTAAGAGTATCCATTTTTTGTTGATGTTATTACAATTTGCTATACGTTTGGTCATCCGTTAATTAGCAACTGAAACTGAAGCAAAAAGTTTTTTCCACTACATAGTTCAAAAGTCGAAGTTTCTTCCAAAAAATTGAAAAATTTTGCCACAATAAACCAATTCTTAACTATTTAAAATTGGGAGTTATTAGCCAAAGATTTAAATGTAGATGGCCAAGTTGATTGTTTCACTATATTATTAAGACTATAAATGAAAATTTAGTACCAAAGAGAAGTTTTAAATAACTAGAGAGTAAGGTCCGGTGATCATGGTAGCCAAGGGATTGGACCTCCTCTGTCAATTCAACAATTACCGAAATGGGTATTTAGAAAATTTCACACAATATTTGCCTAATGATGAGGTACTTCATCATGCTGGAAGATAATACGTTGTCGAATATTCAAAGATACTTCGTCCAATATTTTCTAATGGTCTTTCAAAAATGTAAATAACCTTCCCCCAGTGACACGGTCATCCAATGGAAACAAATCAAACAATTGAGGCATTTTTATAATCTCGTATGACATGTAATTTACCTAATTATTATTTGGTTCAAATTGGCATTTAGGACAACGTTGTCAAATTTAACTTGATTAACTTTCTAAAAACCAAAATATATATTTCTGAAACAAACAAAAATTAAATTTGAATATATGTGCTTATTGTGTTCATTTTAACTTCCTGGGCATGCTTTTAAAATATTTCAATTTTCTCTCGAATCACCCTGTAACCCTCTCGTAACGCTTTTGGTATGACTAACCATCAACTTCTTATAAATTCACTTAGAATGTTGGCTCTACTGGTTCCCCTATTTATATCTGATTGGCTGTATTCAAATCGTGAAGTTAAATTCCAATCATTTATATTCCATAATAGTGCCATTTTTATTTTTAATTTTCATAAATGACATTGTGAAGAAAATTAAATTTTTATTTCTTGTCATGTTTGCCAATGATCAAAATGTACACGCATATGTTCTTCACTAGACTCTATAACTCCAAGAAGATTGACATCGTCTCCATCAAAGCTATTCAATGTGAGTAAGTTTCTTATAATGTTTTTTTTGAAATTGTAATCAATTTCTTATAATTATTTTATTGTAGATATTCTTCTAGAACCTCAACTTAACTTCCATGCACACATGGACAATATCGTGTCTAAATCGGTAAAAGTACATGATTTTATTAAACGTTGAAAATTTGGCCTAGTTGGCATTTCTATGAGAAAAAATTCAAATCCAAAGACTGGAAAACGATCAAGGGAAGTTCATACATTTTTTGCTAAATATAATATGAAGAACATCGAGAATCGTCGGGTTGTTCAAAATTTGAAATTGGCCTTCGACCTTTTAAATAATATAGTCTCGAATTTTTGTCTCATTACGGATTCCACGATCCTTCATATTATACTCGGAATTATGTGCTTTTAACGTTCCTTGTCATAAGATACAGAATGTCAGGAGGGAGAAACGGTTTAACTATTCTCTATCTATGACCGTATGGTTTTTCACACACATTTCGTCCCCAACTATAGTTTATTATTAACTATTATTGACGGTATTATTTATTATGACCTAATTGTAACTAAGCCTGTAACTGTGTATACTAGCAATCGTATTAGGTTGATCTATTAGTGCCGTAAGGTCGTAACGTAAACATAGTTATTTATGATACAAGTTTGTGAAGTAAAGCCTTTATGAATTGCGGAGTTTAAGTAAAGTACGCGGGGAAGAAGGTAGCGGGGAGGAAAGTGTTTTGGGGAGGAAAGTACGCGGGCAAGAAAGTATTTCGAGGATGAAAGTACGCGAGGTAGAAAGTTTCCGGGAAATAAAGTGTGGATACTGTGTTAGTGTAAGCAACAGATATTTGTAAGTATTTACGGTTTCTCGTGAATCCGCCTAACCTTAAAAAAATTGACAGAGCTAGAGAGTTGCAAGTAATTTGTAAGTGCAGAATTGCAGTAAGTGTATAAAATAAATAGCTATTTGTATTACAAGGAAGGAAAGTGACTAGTTTCCTCCCGCATGTAACGTTAAGTAAGTTACCTAAGAGAAGGAACGACACTTTCTTCCAGAGTGATGTATATGATTTTTTCTACGATCGACCTAGGATTCTGGAAAAAAATGGAGTTTGCAATGATTTATCCCATTAACGTTGATTGAATAACTCTCTAATTGAATCGAATCTATTAGGTACTAATCATACCTATTTAAACTCATCAAAGCAAAAGTTTTGTTATGAGTTGTTCTTAAAGGTTACATGATTAACGTTTAATGTAATATATACTGACTTCCAAAAATTGCAACTCCTAGAAGTTGTTGAACGATTTTAATGAAATTTTCAGGAAACGTCTATTTCTATTATACAAAGTGATTATTAAAATTAAAAACAAAAGAACAAAAATTTAAAATTTTTTAATAATGAGTTGCTTCGCCACTATTCGTAATGCACTCATTTAGACGGCTTGGCATGCTATTAATCAAGTGATCTATAGCTGCTTGTGGTATATCATGTTAAGCTTCTTAAATCCGTTGCTGAAGATCGTGTAAATTATCTGGAGAGTACGGTAAATTACCCAGTCGCCTACCAATCATATCCCATACATGTTCAATTGGCGACAAATCAGGCGACTGAGCAGGCCATGGGAGGACGGCAATGTTAGATTCTTCCAAAAACCGTGTTGTAGCCCTTGTCGTATGAGGGCGCGCATTATCCTGAAGATATGGAAGACTAACTGGTTGTAGCACATTAGCAATGTAACCAGCTGCATTAAGGTTGCCGTCAATAAAGACCAAGGATAATCTGCTACCATAACATATTGCACCCCATATCATAACTCCTTGAGTGAGGGCTGTGTTGCGTTCCACAAAAAATGTTGGATTTTTACGTTCTCCACGCATCCCTCTGACCCTCTACGACCATCGTGGACCCACAAGTAAAATCGGGACTTGTCACTAAACACAATTTGACGCCATTCTTGCGCCCAATTAACCCTTTTGTTGCTCCACTCTAGTCTGCGTAGACGGTGAAGTGGTGTAAGAGGAAGACATAAAAATGGACAATATGAACGCAACCCATAAGATCTTATCCGGCGATAAAGAGATGACATTGACATACTAAATCCTGTACCTCTCATCCAATCATTTGCAATTGATCGAGTTGTTTAAAATCTATCTCTTGTGGCCAAAACTCTTAAGCGGCGTTCTTCGCGATCTGTAGTCCTTCGAGGACGTCCAGATTCACGACGACGATGTTGAACCCCTTCCTCGGACCATTTGGACCAACATCTCAATACCGATGAAACATTTCGGTTTACACGACAAGCAATTTCTCTTAGCAAAAGTCCGGCCTCTCTCATACTAATAATACGGCCACGTTCAAAATCACTTAATTGGACAAAATGTTGATGTTGACGTACTCTAGGCATTGTTTTCAAGTTCAAAATGAAATTGTGAAGAAACAACAACAATTTGCAAACTTGACAGTTACTAAATGGTCTAATACTTCAAATTTATTGTTATTATGTGCTATGGAAACAACAGGCAAAAAAAAACTACTGGCTAGATTTTATTCAAATTTTAATCATCACTTTGTTTAATGAAAATAGACGTTTCCTGAAAATTGCATTAAAATCGTTCGAGAACTTCTAGGTGTTGCAATTTTTCTGGAAGTCTGTATACTTATTCAAATAAAACAATACCCCTTGATTTATTGTTGCTGTAACTATTGCTAAGAAACCGAATTTTAACCAATGCACATCACGTGGTTAAATTGTTTCTAAGGGATCCGAAAAATCTGTTAAAATTTTTATTTTACGATTAGTACCCTGTGAAACAATGAGTAGTGATAAACAAAATCCTCAAAGTATTCTCAATGATGCGAATAAATAAAGAATCGTTAAATTTACTTACAATAAGATCAAGAGGAAGATATGAAAAAAAATATACCCTATTCAAGAGATGGTTGCCTGAAAAAGAGACAGCAAGGAAAATAAGTGAAGATGTAATTTTGATTTACTTTTCTACGTTATCAAAGACCCTGAAACCACCGTCTCTCTTGTCCAAATACTCGATGCTGCGTGCTACATTATTTCTGGTGCTATACTAGCTTTCAAGGAAAAAATCCAGAATAAATATCCCAAAGTAATTGCATTTTGAAAACGAGAAGCCGTTGAATATATCAAGAAAAAGCAGAGAAGAATTTATGAAATTTCTCAGAAAGGCTCCCAATAGTCAATTTTTTACAATGGAAGTAATAATCTTTTTTTTATCAGTTGATTTTCTGCTAGTTGTTATAGGTTCATGGGGGCGTTGCCTTGTGGCGAGCTTATCAAAATGCCAGTTGATGACATTGAAGAAAAACAAAATGTTTTAATAGTGAAAATTTCCGATTAAAAAATCCACAAGCTACGTACATTTGTCGTAGCGGATCACATTGTGGACGGCGTTATTGTAATTGATATTTATAAAGGATATAAAGCTTTACGATCGAGTAAGATCAATCATAATAGATTTTTTGTGAACTACTTTGAGGGAGATGCACCGTTTAGGTCATTGAAAAAAACAAAATGGTTCAGATAGCCAAATACCTGCAGTTAAGAGAACCAGCGACCTTCACAAGACACAAATTTTGTCGTAATTTGTAGAAGCAGAAGGAGATATTTTAACCTTTAAAAGATACGGAGGATGGCAGAGTACGTCGGTGGCGGAAGGATATATCGAGGAGTCCCTTGCAAAAAAAGTTTATGGTTGCTAAACAGATTATGTCCGATGTCATGTCATCTGCACTTGATGACAATCCCCAACAGAAATCTACTTCGAATGGAAGAAGCATTAATATACCAATTGTTAGTAAATCTTCACGCTCTCTGACACAAGGCTTTAGTTGTAATAACATTACTAATTGTACATTAATATTTCTTTGTAAATTTTGAATTTTCATGAATAAATGTCTATGATTTCTAGAAATAAATTATGATTTAGAAACGGGGTTAAATTTTTACCTCCATTGCGAAGGAAATGGCCACTTTCCTTACTCTACAAAAGAAAGAAAATGATCATAAGCAAAATGTGTGTCTTACGACATCTCGTGTAAAACATTGACACGTCTGAATAGTATAAACTAAGAAAAAATGCCAACAGTTAATTGTAACGACATGTGTGCGTTTAAAGTGCATAGCGCTATCTAAGCGACAGCTTTAATGCTTGAAACACACGTGTGTCGATAAAGCCAAGTAAAACTTGTACAGAAGCATAACACGCAACGAAAGAACACCTGATGCCGCATTTCGCTCTTATTATGAGCTCATCAGAGGTGTATACTTAAGTGCGGTATACAACTGTACAAGACGGCGGTTGGTCTTGGCTTTATCGACACACGTGTGTTTCAAGCATTAAAGCTGTCGCTTAGATAGCGCTATGCACTTTAAAGGAGAATGATGATTTCTTACAAGGTCTTAGAAAAAATATATTTAAGTGTAATTTTTGATATGTAAGCTAAGGATTTTTCCACGATGAAGTAATTTTTAAGTCTGATTCTGGATTATCAATCATTTAGAAATATTAAGTCTTTTTTTTTTGTTCAAAATTTAGTGTTTTCTCGAAAATGAACAAAAAAATACAGTCCACTTCTATTACTATAAAAAATGTTAAGTAATCAAAATGGGCACTAAAAATATAACTTTCTGTATTCCGCAGACTAATGTTTTGTTAAAACTATTGTTAAAAATGTTTAAATATTGAAAAATTATTATTTTTATTAAAAAAATAGAATTACTAATAACAATAAGAAATAAAATCCTAATATGTAGTTTAAACTTGGCCCAAGTTTTTTAGTTTATTTTTTCACTTAATTTAAGAATTTATTCTTATATTCTATATACGTTTATACGTCATTGCATTGTCAATTACAATTTGATTGATTAAAATGAGTGTTGCATTAACATTTATTATTTAAAATGTATATTTTTACTTCACACGCGGTTCTTCTTAAGTTTAAGTAGAACAAATCAATGCGTTAATGTTATTGAAAATATTTCGTAATTGCTGATAGTTATGTTGTATTAGTTCCTCGTTTCTAAAAATTTATTACAAAAACATATACCGTCATAATATACCCTAGAATCGTAATTTACAAGGAAGCTTTTCTACCTTGAAAGATCACACATTCATCCATGAGTGGACTCGAACGAAGTAGAGTCCTACTTCCATTGTGTAAAGCTTGAACTCCGTCCATCTGCTTTCCCGGTCCGCTCCAGGTTATTTCCGCTTAGTGAACACCAAAAGTCGGCACCAAACCAAAAAGCAAGAAGCCCCACAACTTCATACATCCACTTTTTAATGTCCTTTAAATATTAAACTTCTCTTTCTTTTTACACTTCTTTTTAATATAAAAGATTGAATAGCAGCGTGCAGACAACATTGCGTGAATCAAAATTATTTTACAGGAAAAAAATAACACAGACTCGAATAGAAGTAATAATCTGAAGAGTTCTTTTAAAAACTGTCGATGCGTTAAGTACACAATATGAAGATGTTTATTTAACATTTTTTTCAATCTTGATTTTGATGTAAAGTATAAGAGTAGACGCAATTCATATCGTATAACTTTTTTTTCGAATTGTAATAAAGGAAACGTAGAAATTGTATCGGGATATTGCTACCATATCAGCAATGAATTTTGTGTATTACATATTACAGATTTCAATAACACATATTGCGAATAGTAGATGGAAGGGCGTGTGCCATCTATCACTTACGGATGGGCTGAGTTCCACTACATTTAGCATCTCCGGCGTTTTGGTCCTACGTCCGTACCCAGTTATACTGATATTGGTTGCTTGCTATTGTTGATAATGTATCTCTGTGACATTTCATCTACAGATATTTAAATTAAGTTTACGGAATGGAATTTGCGGTTTGATAATAGGTTAGCCCTATTCCAACTTTTTTTATGTTAATGCTATTTCTTATTAGTAGCATAGTTTTTAATATAAAGATCTAAATATGAAATGTCCAGTTTTGTCTTAATAACTACTTTGGATCATTTTGTGTTATTGCTAAAATAAATTCTTGTTCCTTTCTGTTTTATTTCCACGTTTTTGTACAATAGATAAACCCTACAATATTTATTATAACAAGTAATTTGAGTGAGAGCCAAGGAAAAAATTGTAGCTCTCAAATGAAGCTCAAGACACGAAGTTAAACATACGAAATAAAGTGAGACGTTAAGTCCACAAGAAAGTGGGTTACCAATAAAGCTACTGCTACATTGACTGAATCAAACCAGCTATTGTGTGCAACAGCTTTTGGTGGTTACCAAAGAAAAGGATTAAACATCATTAAAATCAATATGATAAAAAGGAGAAGCCGAAATAAAAGATTAAAACTGAAAATCCTAAAGGGAGAGCCCTGCTGTAAATGTTAGGCATTACCACTAACATTCAAAAGTTTATAGAAATATCAATAAGCTTATGGTAAACGAAGCTTGTAGCTAATGTAGAAAAACTGGGAAGGTAAAACACTTTACCTCTATTTTTTATACTATCATTGACATCAAGTTGCACTGTGACAACCATGACAATAAAGAATGGGCAAAGTCATAGACTATGATGAGAATAAAGAAATAATGAAAGCATAAATAAACATCAGAAAATGTAACTGAACATTAGTTGTTGATATTGAAAGAAGAAATACAAACAAGGGTACATTGATTCTTAAATAAGCTTAAATAATTTGTAAAACCTTATGGTTCGTGATTTTCATAAAAGTTAAGTTTCTCGTTATGATCATTTTTTTAAATTAATGTAATACATTACCTGTGGTAATTTTCAAGTATAGCAACAGTGGATTTGTCTGACTGATGATATTTACATGTTATTTAAAACGCAAGGTGTACGGTAGTTTAAATCAAAATATCAGGAGAATAGTCAAATAGTGGTGAATTTCAACTGTTTGTATTAATTAGGTTTGTTATTGACCGTAATACCTACTTATGGATAGAGATTATTATGTTGATGACTTAAAACTGTTAGAAGGTATAGAAAATGTTAGAAGGTATAGAAATTTGCTAAGTTTTTCCCGAAGAAGTGGTACCAAATGTTGGAGATAATATTAGAGAAAATGCAATTTGAGCAGCATTTATTGTAGACAATTTTAATACAATAAATAAAGTAAATAAAGCTTTATTTGTTTTTAAATTAACAAATTGATCCGATTAACAAAAAGTAGAAACTAAACCCATATTAGCACAACAAAATCTGCAAAATATCTACAAGTTTAAATTTACAAATTTTAATTTTTTTTGTTGCATCCCTCCGTTATGTGATTTTTATTATATTTTTCTTCCTTTCTTTCATCCATCTTCTTCTGTTTTCTACCTCTTTTATCCATTTTATGCCTTCTCCATTTTCTCCTAGAAGCACTTCCCTTTCACTTCCTCCTCCTTAATTCGCTGCACTCATCTTCCAATTTTCTTCACACATCCTACACATTCTTTCTTCATCTTTTTTCCAATATTTTTCCATTTTTCTTATTTCCTAGTCTATATCTCGCTACCATATGTTTTTCTTTAATGTTCAATGGTCCTGTAATACATTTTGGTATCCCTTCCACCATTATATAATTGTATTTTGTGTTATACTTTGTTTCTCTTATTTTCATCTTTTTTTTCTGGTTTTGCTGTCTTTGTCCCTTTGTGTTATCTCTTATTCCATTCTTCTCTCTTTCTCCCTCAATCTTCTTACCTCTTCCGTCGCGTAACCCCTTCTTCTAAAGTATGTTCTTCTCTCTTCTTCTCCGTACTTTTTTTTGCATTTCTACCTCCTTCCAACATTCATATAGAATTTCATTATCTTTTCTATCTTCCATCCTTTTCTCAAATCTTATTGCTCTCCTCCTGCTTGTATTCTTATTTTTCTATCTTTATTTCTTCCTCTATTGTATACCCTGGTGTTTCTCTCTCCAACTCTAGTGTCCATCTCCAAAATTTTTCCTGTATCTTCCCTAGTTTTTTCTTCTTAAATATCATTATTTTTGTTTTTTCTACGTTTACATCTAATTGTTTTTCTCTAAATATCTTCTCAACGTCTTTATTGATTTCTTCATCTATTCCTCTTTATTTGTAAAATTATTATATCATCCGCATATGCAAGTGTTATTATATTTTTTCTTTCAATTTTTTCCTCCGACCTAGTCTTTAATCATTTCTTCCTCTAGATCTCTTAGATATATTGAGAATAGCATCGGGCTCAACGGACTTCCTTGTTTCAAATCTTATATTGTCGATTGTCACTCTTCCCTTCCTAAACCCTGTCTACCAATCTGGAATTATCTTTTTTTCTTCTATTTCTTTTTCCATTCTTGCTCTTATTATTTCTGCGTATATTTTATATCAATATTTGTTAAACTAATTCCCCTGTAATTTTTCACTTCCCGTCTATCCCCTCCCTTGTATATTGGACAAATGATCGGTTTGTTTAATCTTTCTGAAAAACCTTCTCCCTGCCAAATGTTTCCTAGTACTTTTCTTATTCTTTCTCTTATCTTTTCCCCTGTGTATTTCCACTCTTCCCCTTGCGTTTTATCTGTGCCTCCTGTTCTTCCCATCTTTACTTTTTAAGACTTTCTCTAGTTCTTCTTTTTAATTTCTCCTTCTCTTTTTGTTTTTTTCTCCTATTTCCCCATTTTCTGCTATGATCTTCTTTTCCTTGTAGTACATTTTAAATATGTTTTCCCATTTTCCTTTATTTATTGTTGGTTCTCTCTTATTTCCTTTATTTCTTCCCAATCGATAATCCATTTTTTTCACAACTATTCTTGAATTATGTTCTTATTTTTTTATATTTTTCTATATTTATTTTTACCTTTTTAAATTTTTTCTCTTCTTTGTCATTTCTGCTTTTGTTCTCTCACACTCCCAGTTCTACCATTCTGACTTTATTTCCTTTTTTGTTTTTCGTTCTTTTAAATCTTATATAAATAAAGTACAAACTTACATATATAAATCAAAAAATTAAGTTTTTTGAATAACTTTTACACGCCTCTTTCTTTGTAGCACAATCTGTAATTCGTTTTCGTACTTCATGTTTTTAATTTTTTTTAATGTTGTTGCATATGTCACGTTGATGATTAATCTCTTTAATTTTTTGTTTGTGTTTTCGTAAAGATGTCTTACCAGGTGCTGGTTGGTCTAGTTCAGCTAAGTTCAATTGAGAAGTAGTTTTTCTTTGGGAGGATGTTTGTATAGTCATACGTTATCTGGATCTAGGTAATTGCTATTGGATGATTTTTTTTAATTGATCTTCAATTTCGTCTTCATCGATTGATGTATGAAATGTATGTAGTGACTCTCCCGGATTTAATAAATCTGTAATTTCCATATCCACAGGAGATCATCTGTTCTTCCTTGCTTTATTTTTGAATGAGATGAGAGTCCGATTCTGTCAAACAAACAGAAAGTGTTTAAGAATTAGTGCTCATCGATTGAACTCTAATAGTTGGGGTTTCATAAGTAATTCTTTAAAAACGTGACGCTATGAAGAATTAAAATATTTAAACAAGCTAAGATAATAATTTTTTGATACAGAAGCGCTCATCTCACTAAATTAAATAAATAACAATTACAAGATTGATAAAGGCCGAGATTTCGACAGGTTGACCTTTTAAGCATTCAGATAGTGTTTATACTCATAAGACTTGACAAAGTAAATAAAATACAGAGTTGACTTTAGGAGACGTGCAATATTTTAAATATTAAAATAGAAACATGGAATATAAGAAACAGAGTTTGTAAAATGATTGAGGAATGCGGAAAGGCAAAAGTGAAAATTTTTGATATAACGAAAACAAAAAAGAAGGGAATAGGAGAAATGAAAATAGGAGACCATGGAGTATTTTATAGTGCAGTAGATAAAAATAAAAGAAGCAGGAGTAGTATGCGTAATCAGCTCTAAATATATGAAAAAGGTGATTAAATGGCAGAAATTAATGAACGAATCACAAAAATTAAAATAAAGCTCTTAGAGGAAGAGACTACAGAAGTAATGATAGTATATGGACCTGACGCGAAAATGATAAAGCATTCTTCCAATATAAAGATAGGAGAGGAACCTAGTAGAGGAGAAAAATCAATTACAGAATACATAATAACTGAAAGAACAAACACGAAAAACATTAAAGAAGTAAGAGCATACAGAAGCTTGAAACTTGGAACATACTACTATCTAGTAGCAGCCATAAAAGATATTAAAAACAAAAAACCACAAAGGAAGCATAAAGGAAAAAAAGTCTTTAAAACATATAAATTGCAAGAAACAAAAACCAGAGAAGATAAATACTTAAAATTAATTAATGAATTAACAAAATTAAAACAAGAAGAAATAAAACAAGCAAATCTAGAGGACGAATAGAAAATCTTCAAAACGAGGCAGTCAACAAACCCTGTGGTGTCTTTATAACGGGCCTCATGCCTCATAAAGAAGAGTAGCTAGCTGGTGGAATGAGGAAATAAACAATATTATAAAAAACAAAAAACAGGCATGGAAAGAATACTTGAGAACAAAAACAAATAAAAAATTCCGAAAATACAAAGACACTAGAAATATAGTAAAAGTAAAGTAAAAGAAGCTAAAGCTAAAGAGTGGGTAGAATTCAAAAATAAAATTGAGGAAGACAGCAAAACAATGAAAACTCTTTTATAAAGTATTGAGAGGTATGAGAGGTAAAAGAAAAGCTAAAACAACAAATGTAAAAGATGAGCATGGGAATATTATTTCAAACACCCAAGAAATATTACAACAATGAAAGGACTACTTTCAAGAGATGTTGAGTAAACCAAACACCAAGCGAAGTTAAAATAACAAACATAGACAAAGAAACGAATGAAGAAATCACAAAATAGAAGTAGAAAAGCAATCAAAACTTTTAAAAATGGGAAACCGCTAGGAATAGACAAATAAAAGCTCAATTGTACAAATATATGGAGGACAGAGATGCGAAAATACTACACGAAATCATAAATACAAAATAGAAACTAAAGAGGTGCCGGAAGACTGGAAAACGCAAATAATCATTCTTAAATAATTTGAGTGTAAAATTACAGAGGAATAACAATGACTTGTACAGCTTGCAAAGTATTAGAACGAATATTAGAGAGGAAACGCAAAACAAATTTAGACCATGACGCAGCCCACAGGATCGTGTTCTTACAATTAAAAACTTAACAGAAAAATTTATAACACGCAAGAAGAAAATATACTATGTATCATTGACTTGGAGAAAGTGTTTGACACGGTACCAAGGCAACATATCTGGCAAGCCCTCAAAAATCTCTCAGTAGACAACAACTTAATTAGAAGGAATTAAATCAACATATACAAACAGAACTACATTAATAAGAGCACATCACCAAAAATCAGATTAAATCTATACGACAAAAGAATTTTGATATTTATGAACGAAATAATAAATAAAGCTAGTGAGCAATCTAAGAAAACTGAGGTTTGATACAGAAAACTAAAAAAAATACACAATACGCGATTGCATATTTACAGATGATACAGTACTAATAGCAAATAACCAGAAGAAGCTACACACAATGTGGATATATGGACCTACTTGTTAAAAAAAGAAATAACAATAAATACAAATAAAGCCAAGGTTATGGTCATATTAAATGAACAAAAAAGTTGAAAAAACAATGAACGGAACAACAGTAGAACAGGTAGAAAGTATTAAATATTTAGGTACGATGATTGACAAAACAAGAAGATGTGAGGAAGAGATAAATAACAAAATTACTTTAGCAACAAAAGCATATCACTTACTCAGAAATGGGTTTATAAACAAAAAAGAAATTAGTGATAAAACAAAGCTTACTATAGAAAACTATCTACGTACCGAAGAGACTGTTCGTCAGCGAAGAAAAATTAAGACATAGAATGCAAGTAATGGAGATCAAATAATTAAGAAGGGTAGCAAGTAGACAAGTAGAAAATATCAACAAATACATAGAGAAATCACAACTAAAATGGCGAGGACATTTAAATAGATTAGATTAAAATAGATTGGTAAGAAGAGTATGGAAAACAAAATAAAAGGCTAAAAAGAATAGAGGAAAATATGGGACAAATAAATAGCAAAATTTCGAAAGGAAAATTACTAGACTGGAAGGAACCAGAATTACTTCAAGAGACAGAAAAAAGAGAAGACTGAATGATAAGAGTTAAATAAAAAGAAACTTAACAGTCAAGGAAGGGCGGATTAAATATACATTTTTTCGTGCAGCTATTTTCATAGACTTTCATCGTACTTACTCACTTAACTCACCCGGTCGATTATTGGTTATATTAAATTTTTGATGAATATCTTTCTGTGCAGTTGTCTTTTATTTATATTTGTGTTGGAGGCTTTGTTTTTTATTATTCTGGCGTAATATTACAGTAACAACAGATAGATTACTCAAATTACATAGCTGATACTGAGTCAACCGTATAATATAACTCTAAATATTTTTGGTCGTTTGTGTAGGCGTAGTCCTTCTGATTCCATTCCACAAACTTTAACTTACTTATATTAAACCTCAATTAATAATAAAGAAATATGTATTCTTTTCTCTGATTCTCAGGGATCTTCTAATATCCCGTCACATTTAGGACCGCTATTAATTCTAGTTTATTATTAATGACATCGGTAGCTGTTTAAAATACTATAATATCTGTTGTACGCAGATGATTTAAAAATCTATAAATTCATTAGAAAACATATTGTCAAATTAACAAATTAAATGTCACTAAATCACTTTTACTGCAATATTTTTTCAATATAATCTTCAAAATCATCCACTGCTAGCTGTAAACCAGATAAAAGATCTAGGAGTAATTTTAGATAGTAAATTGTGTTAAGAACTTCACATAAAAATATATTATAACAAAGGATATTGTAGTTTAGGATTTATTATGAAAACGGCTAGAAATTTTAAAGACGAAAAACATGAATCACGTTGTATACAACCTTAGTTAGAAGTCAATAGAAATATGGATCTACAATTTCAATTTATTTTTACTATAAATACATTGACACCATTAAATAAGTACAAAAAAGTTTATTAATTTTACATTTTATAAAAACTTCCATTTAAATACCTACCATACCAATTTAATTAATTTTAAACTACAAAGTAATGTTTTTGAACAAAATACTTTATAAAGCCAATTATCGTAAATAATAATATTGGTGCATTTATTTTTGCACCTCGTCCCAATTAGCACCTTGATTATTAATACTATTATTATTCCAGAAATATCTAGTTCCGTGGTAATCATGATTTAAGTTAGGATTAATAGGTTTTTGTACAATATCCGCTAAAATTAGCTAGTTTAATTTTCTAGGCGATAATTGTTGTCAAGCAATTGTATCTTTAGAAATTATACCATATAGTTAGCTTTAAGCGGAGATTGTACAACTGGCCCTAAAGTGCATTTAGGATACCTTGATAAATTGATTTATTTTTTATTTGTTTTATTTGTAATCTTAAATTTTACTTAGCCATGTAATCTTGTTTATATATTACATAGTTCTTTACCAAAACTTTGTTTTGGCAATGGAAAAGTTTATAATATATAAATCAAAAATTAAATTACACGAGTTTTATGTTGCATAGTAAATTGGTATTATGTTTTATGAATTTTGTAGTGATTATACTTGATTTATTGCAATTTCTAGGAAAGATATCATATCAACAATCCTGACTCCACGACAGGACTTCCTAATCAACAACTGGCTTAAAAATCCAACGGACAATAGATCTATCGATGACTTCTTTCCAACTATATTATTATAATTTCAATCCAAGACAACCGGATATTACCATGAAAGATTACCTGTTCAAAAACTGGTTTGAAAAAATTGTGCCACGCTGAGAACAACATTCTGTGATGATCTACAATGCTTCTATTGGAGCAAAAGATACCAAAAAAGACTAATAAAACAGATCTGGTGAGAAACAAACTACTTCACCTTGTCTAAGATAATGTACCACTCCAACAAAAATAAAGCACTAGTCTCGAGATATATTTTGACAAAACGCATAAAGTTTAGATATTACTACAACGCAAAACACCTCTTCTAGATAAAATTGTTGTATAATCTCATTTATTAAAAGAATTAATGTTTAGTACATATGTTGCGCTCAAGGACAGAAAAAGCTCATTATGCTAAAAAATTGTTCACAACGCGTTGTGGTCACTGTAAAACATTAACATCAGGAAATTTGTGTTATGGAAAACCGTCACGACGCATTATGGCAATCAGATTAAAACATTAGTAAATTAAATCATTTCTTGGTAATCGACACGCTGCAATCCGAAAAAAAGGTAATTTTTGTATGTATATCTCCATATTGATGGTTGTCATTTCCAATATTTATTGTACTAATTATCACTAATAAAATATTGTTTTATTAATTTTTTCAAAACTTACGTTTATTTTTAAAAAAATAGCTTGACAGTTCAAATTAAACAAATCGATTTTTTCTCAAAACGGTAGGTACTCTAAACAAGAGTAGCTGTTTGTTAGTAAAAACTTTGAAATTTCTTAATAGATTAACTAAAATGTAAAAAAAGTAACAGCTAAAAATACTATGACTGAAAATATCCTTTGGTCCTTTCAAATCAGACGCTTATAATCGTGTTAGAAAAATCTAACCTACATCAGAAAAAATTACTTGCAAAGTTAACACACTCTGCAAATCTTCATATTTTTAAATCAAATTTCTGAAGAGATATAAAAAATGACCTAAAGACATCATCTTCAAAGAGCTAAAGCTCCGAAACCGACGCTCAAAAAGTATATGTTTATATGATCTTTCGCCCTATTTTTGCATGTTCTGTTTGCCCTTAAAATCTGTAACACGTATTCATTAACATCCCTCTATAAAAGACAAGACAGTAAATTGGAAATGGACTAATAAAAGAATTATAACTATAACCATAAAGCTACCAGATATAGTAATAAGAATAGTAGGATATGGACCAAATTAATCACCAAAAATATATTTTGAACAATTTGTAACTTCTTAAAGAGAAAAGTAAAGGTATGAAGTATAAATTTGGAGAGAATTTTGCTTTTATAAACAATCTAATCATAACTAATAGTTTTTTAGGCATAAAAAATACATAAGTTCATTAGAGCGGAAGTGAAAAGAAAAGTGCAGTCTATACTAGATTATACTATATTAACTAAAAACGTAAAAGTATATAAGATAAAACGAAGCAAAAGTATGAGAATTATAGAAAACAACAAAACATTGCAAAAAAATCAAAAGAGCTAAAAAGAAAAAAGGGAGGCAGTACAGAACAGGCTGGAAAAAAAGAAAGATGGGGAATCATAAATTACCTATACTGTTCCGGGTACTCAAGAGCAAGAAAAAGAGGTAAACCAATTCCCGCACTTAAACAAATAAAAGTAAAGAAGGAATAATTCTAACTGATAATAAATATATAATGCAAAGGTGGAAACAATGTTATGAAAAATTGCTAAACAAAAGTGAACAGAATAATGAAGAACAAGAAAAGGATTAATATGGCTCATAAACAAAGATAACAAGTCAAGAAGTATTAGAATCGATAAAAACTAAAAACCTGAAAGGCAGCGGAGATAAACAAAATAAAACTGGAACAAATTAAATAAGTACATTGGAAAAGAAGAAATGAAATTTTTGAAACATATTTATGGATTAAAAAAGGGGGCCTTAAGAATGCTACAACTATCAAGGAATTTTGACATTGTGCCTAGCAGAAAAAATATAGAAAATCATTATATAGGAGAGATTGGAAATATATGAAAGAATCTTTCAAAAACGCAGCAGCGTATATACGTTTTCTAGATCTGGAGAAAGCATTCAATAATACTCCAAGAAAAATAATATGGAATATCTTAGAAAAACGTAATGTGAATAAAATTTAATACAGGAACACAAAAGCAAAGATGAGAATGGGAAACGAAATATCAGACAAATTAGAACAAGGAGGATCCTTAAAGAACTATTCATAATACTAATAGACCTACTAATTAAAGCAAGTAGAGAAGAAGTCAGGAAACTGTGGTTAGGGAACTATATATTGGAACCGGTATATGTAACAGAATGAGGTTTGCCGACGATATTACAGTTTTCGCAAAAACAAAAAAGATCTCCAACATAACATAAATATATAGAACAAACTGATTCAAAGAGTAAAACTGCAAATAAATGAAAAAAACACACAAGGTTATGGTGATAACAAAAAACAAAAAAGCGGTGAATATTAAAATCAATCAACACATGTAAGAACAAATAAAAAAGTTTTAAATATTTGAGAGTGTATATTGTGAGTAAAAGAGTAACAGTAATAAACAAAAAAAAACTTTCGAACAGGACGAAGTTAAAAATATTTCAAACGATGTACCTACCTTATGGATACGAGAATCGAACATTAAATAAAAACACGATTTAGCAAAGTACAGGCATTGATGTATATATGATCAATGGTACAATGGAGATAACATTTCCAAGAAAAATAATAGGAAAAGCAAACAAAGATAGGATTCCAAATGTAGACATAAGGAAAATACTAAAAGTAAGAAAAAGAAGAAAAGAAAGACCCAGTACAACGTGGAATAAGAGAGCAATGGTATCAAACCAAAACATCTTTATTGTGAGTGAAATTTACAACATTTTCTTGAACAAAGCATAATAATAAATAATAGAAAAAAAATAAAATGCATTATCGCAAATATATTTATTACAGAAATTCTTAATTTAAAATAAACACAACTAAAAAGTAAAAATTGTAGAAAAAGTTAGAAGAATAGTAGAACATGGGAGGAAGCTGGAATTATAACAAAGGACAGACATACGTGAAGAAAGAAGAAGTACATTTAGTTTGAAATAGTATAATTTAATAATTCTAAAATATTTTTAGTTGTAATTATTACACGTAATATTTAGTTTATGTATTGATAGAAAACCTCTAAACTGCAAAAGCAGTAAAAGAGAAATAAGATAAAGTAAAGTAAAAGCAATACTTTATTTGATATTTTCTACAAAGTTACTTTAATCACAAACTTTGCATTTCTTCGTAAATATTGCTTCACTACTTACAAATTAGTGTGGGTAATATAAATAAGTACTAGTTTTGAAAACATCGGTGGTAATATTATTGAGATTATTATTATTTTTCATTTACATGCTTTCGATTTACAGAAAATTCGCTTTCTTTCACTTTATAAAAAATATTTTTCGGTTAGTTTATCACCTTCTCAATTCTTTAAAATGTATAATAAACCATTTTCTTTATTAAATGACTAAACGCAAAATGTTGAAAAATTCACCTAAAAAGCTCAAACTTAGTTTTCAGTAAATTCTAAATAATAATAAGATACTTAACTTAAAAAATACGAAGTTTCTTTTAGAGAATATAATATAAAAAATTACATTTAAGAAAAATATTTTATAATTTGTGATGGTAGTCGACATCTAGTAACGGGAAGTTGTATTATTGCGTACAAGTACCATGCGTTCGTATAAAGTATCCTAAAAACTTGATGATACGTAAGCAGAGTTCTCTTTGAAATATAATATTAAAGTTTCTGTTTAGCCTAAATATCATAAGGATTTAAAAGATGGCAATTAAATTTTGAATTTCCTTGAAATATCAAATTTGATAGATGTCGCACCAATGACAATTTTGGATTATTGATTTTTGCATTTGATTGATTTTATTACTTTATCACATATATTGCTTTTATTGTGTTTTCTGCGGAACGTATTAACATAAGGGTTTTAGCTAGAATTCAGAATTTAGGGTTATTTTTGACATTTCTGTATTACTGTTGTATTAAGATTAAATCATACACATTAATTTGACAAAAGCATAAAATATAAAACAATTGAATAAACAATTTGTATAAGAAGTTAATTATCAGTAAGGTTATCGTCTAATGACAGATAACGTATAATGGGTCCTAAGGGTCAAATTTACGGCACCACTTAGATTGTTGACTTATCTTCAATCGTGTAAACCACGATTTCCTTTTCCTTGGTGGGATAATCGATTCTGCTTAGAATTCCAAACACTGACTGAACCAACCGTAGTTTAAAGTACACAATTGGGGGTTAAGCGGTAGAAAATCGTGACGGCGACGCCTCTAACATAGGATTGGGACGCTTTGGGACAATAGTAGAATACAACATTGTTATCCTGGGCGCAGTCGCGACGGGAACAATAGAATTGCAAACAACTGCAGGCGTGGTTTTCATGAAGCCAGTATTGTTCATTTGTCTATTCTGCAACCAATATCCTTTCTGTACTAAGAGCCAATGCAATTTTGCCAATTAAAAAAAATCTTAAACCTAATTTTCCAGGATTAACGAGAAAACTCGTATTCGACTAAATGTTAATAGTTAAACGAGTCCTCAAATACACGACGACGTTTGTTTCAATAAAACCTGGTTAAAAGGGTTGACCATGAACCATGTGGAACCCCCTTTTCCAAAACCAATAAATTTAAGAATGTCAATTTTAATTATTGTTCCGGACATTTCTAATCGGTTCAATAGAACTAAAATAAACGAAATCAAAGTTATTTGCAATAATCTGTATGATGTAGTGTATTAGAATTAGAGTACAACCTTAATAAAGCAATAAATCGAAGAATTCATTTATTTTATGTAAATCTGTCTAAAAGTAGATACATATTTAATTCGTTTTTTATTATTATTTTAAGTAGAAGTTTATTATGTTAAGATAAAAATAAAGGCCACTTGATTGACGTAGACAGTGCAGCGATTATGACTGTATTTTTTTGTAAAATTTGTCATTGATTGTTAAAAGTGTAAACATTTATACAATTTCAACGTTGTAAAACTTTATTACTCCCCAATTTTGCAATTTTGTGATTTTAAAACCTACCACCGTAACTCAAATATGACACCTTTTTTTATAAGATGTAGTTCTATAAAATATTATTATTTTTTCCATCCTATGTACGTATTCATCTCTTAATAATAACGAGCGACCAATAAAAAAACAATTAAAGTAGCAAACTTTAGCCACATCCAGAAAATGACATTTCTGATGTAGAAGAAGATTTAACACTGAAGTTCTTGTCAAATTTTTAAATTTATTTAATGTGGTGGAAAGAAAAGCAAGAAAGCTATTCAACGTTTTATGATACACCATGTACATTATTGAATTCAGTCTCTTATAAATTTTGACAGGAAAATTATCAACATAATCTTTAAATTTTGACCAATTTCAGAAATAACAATACACGCCCATTTAAGATCAATAAATCGATCTTACACTCAATGTTATGTGATTTATGATAAGTTTCATGAAGCGCGCTATAATTGAATACAAGGTGTCAAATATCCTCTATTTTTCATTTCACAATCGATTTCTACTACTATCGTGAAACATAAAAAGTTACGAACACAACTATGCCTATATCATCATCGTTGGGTTTTCAAAAACAAATTGGTTTATTAATTATATTTTATACAATACACTTTCATAAGTTAAATAGTCAAGTTTTTCAATGCGAAGCTTATTGACCAATCAAGATAGTGAATTAGCTAGTTAGTCGGTTATATAACTTCACCCTTTCGATTAACGTTAGCGTGGCCAAAAACTAGCTAGAATGATTTGTTCTTCTTCTATCTTTACTTTCTGCATCGGGTATACTATATATATTTCAAACATAAAGCACATTTGGTCCTAGTTTTTGGGTACCATTTTCTTGAAACTACCACAAACTCGTACCTATATTGCAATGTCTCCCATAGATTACAAGTTTTAAACACTTAACATTTTTTTATCATAACTGAAGACTTTGACTTAAAAAAAATAGCTCCACCAGCAATAAAACCAACAAGCGTAATAATACTCTTCTCAATATTCGTTACTGAATGGTTCAGAGAAATGCAAACTTTTCTCAATTTTAGAAGATACTGACAACATATTGATTGTTGACGAGTCAAGGTTTAAAAACATATACTACATTAAAATTCGTCAAGATAAAGAAAACATCATTTGTAATTGTCAGTGTCTTCATTCCGCTAAAACGTGAGTAGAAAAATACTGTCAAAGTCGTAAACGAGAAGCATCCTAACAACTTCAATCGTGACGGCAGTTTTGAACTTTTACCTTCGTAGATTCCTATCGTTAACCCCACCCCCTCTCTCTAAGATTCAATTTAATCAACGCCAAGGGTTTCGACACATGATGAGTTTTTTCTTCTCTTTGTCTAGAATCTGAATTGGTTGATAAGTTGATTACCTGACTGTTACTTGTCTACCTTGAATCCTCGTTTGTCTGTTTCAAGTTTCTCTCTCTGATGAAGCTCCTTATGATAGTAGGCGAAACTACGGTTACCATTTCGACACAGTCTAATCTCAAAAGACGTGTTTGTTTCAATAAATAGGAAGCAAGTTAACCCATTGATTATCCAGTAGTCAAGAAAATTCCACACATTGGTATTTAAAATAAGTGGTAGGAATTGAACAGTTTTGAATGCAATTGTTAAATTTTTTGATGAATTGATGATTAAAGATTGTATATCTCGCTGTTACCAATTGGTTATTCGGTCCGATTACATGAAATCTTGCTTATTTAAATGCGGTTCTTTTCGTCGTTTGCTCACCAGTTTATGACACTTCTGTCCCATTGCGTTGTGACGGAATTATTTCGCAAATAATTGATTTATAGACCAATTTCTCCCTACAGTATAAGCAACCGTGTTTATATTCATGCGTGAATATGAATGTTTGGTTTGAAAAGTCTTCTGGGGATTTTAGTTGTTTGGAGTAAAAGTTACAATTCATTTCTGATTTACTGTACGTTGCGAAAAGTTGTACATGGAAAATGCTGTTTAAAAATTGAACAATTAGACATGTGCTTTGTAAAATAGATTGAAGTAAAATCATCCTATTCTAATTAGGGAATAAGTCTTCAATTCCGGTTCCGGTGTAAGTACCTTTTTTTACTTTCCCTTGTTGTAATAAAATATTTGTTCTTACGGGTTCTATTAATTGCAGGCACCTTTTTTTTTGTTTTTGGTCTTTCGTTTGTGGGTTTCACCATTTAGCTTATTCTGCTGGTCATTGCAGACGTACTCCGTTTTAGTTAGTCAAAGGATATTTATTGGTGGTTATGCTGTAAAGGATAATAATCCGAAAATTATAAACTATTAAAATGGATTCAAGCTATCTTTTTCGGGTCAAGGCCACTAATAAGCTGTTTATTTAATCCTTTGTGAGCAACCAGCAACTGTTATCATCGGAGTCCATTTTGGTTTTTCCTTTTTCTTCGTTGGATACTCAAATATTAGATTTGGATACGAGAGCTGTTATCTCTACCGATTCACTGTCGAACACCGAAGACTTCCTAGTTACATGAGCTAAGTTAATTTTTTATGCATGTCGTTCATAACTTTTGTCGCGTCCTATGTATATGTACCGTGGTCGTGCGTTTAACACCCTACCTTTTTGGGCGCTTATAAATAAATTTGTAAACTCGAATGACCTTTCAAGTACAATTAATTTTGTGCGCTTTGAACAATTTTTGTCGCGTGAATCACTTGCAGGGATTCATCGGTGTTATCGACTGTCAAAGACGCTAACCTATTTGTGGCGTTTGTGCTTCGAAGTTATATTCGTGTTTTAACTCGCTCTCGTAAATTATTATTATTTGATAACTATATGTGCTATTTATTCTAATTGATATTACCTGTTGTCGTGTCTATGTGTGTTAATTGAATTCTAGTCGCTATAACAATATACATATTTCTATGCACCTACGGTTTGTTTCTGTATCTACGAGTTCCTAGTGGCTCTAGATATTTCTTATACGTAATCCTAGGTGGCGCCTAATAATTTTTTCGAGCAGTGTAGAGGCCTTCATTTCGAACGATTTTCAATCAACCCACGACCACTTCTGACTAAGAAGAGCTGCCGGTAGGTCATCTAGCACTGCTGTATATTTATTTTAGTTTGTTTACAATAAAACCGTAACAGCGTTTCTGATTACTCTATACATGATAGTATTTTAATATTGTATTCACTATCCTTTCGACTATTATCCAGTTTTTTGGCCTTAATCTTACGTCCCTACCCTCCCATTACTTTAGTAAGCTAAAGTAGAGATTAAAGAGAACTACAAACACCAACTACGAGTAAAATACTAAAAAACATGGTTGTACTGAAGAGGATATGCAACTTGACATCGTTATCCTTATCAGTAGTTGAGAACTGTACCAGTGGTGTACGACAAATAGCTTCAAAAATTCGGTAATAAAATATAAACTCCATCCTTATCACGCACAACAATATATCAATATCTCACAAACACAGATTTTGAATGCTGTACATGTTTACAAGGAATTCTTCTCGTATATAACATTTCCAGTTTATTCAGATATTCCTTTCGGTTATTTAAAATAATTTGTCCAGCGACTTTATTGTAAGTTCTGATGATCTATTTTATAATTTCGAGTTGTCAATAAAAATGTTTTTATGGAACGTGTATTTTGATTTAAAAAACGAGTTTTACGGCTAACGGATCAGTTTTGGTAGTCAAACATGTAAAGCAAAGTTGTAGAGAATTTAATTCTACATCGACCTGGTAGAAAATATACAAAGTGTTTCGTTTCATTTTATTAAGTTATTCATCATTTTCGATTACAAAGTTTGACATTTTTTTCTCATACCGTGTATAACCATAGACATAGTTAAAGTCATTACCGCCCTAAGGTTTCCATTGATTTTAAAGGTACCTTAAAAAATAGATTACCAATTAGATTTACGAATTTGACAAGTAACCATAGATACTAATAATTTAGAAGCCTTTAATTTTAACAGATTGGTTACAGAATATACCCCTGAGTGGGAATAAAATTTGAGTTTGATATTTCAATAATAGCCTGAAAAACTTGAAATATCTGAAGGCAGATATTGAGCCGAGGAAATGTTTAAAAATCGATATCTCAAAAAGTATCACATAAAGTCACCATAGTTTCTCGCTTAGATTCAGAATAAAATTAAAAAAATGTACGTTTCTATATAAATTGTCAAAATTGTCATTGACAGGTGAATTGAAAATATTTTTAAATTGTAGCCACTGAGGAATTCAAAAGAATGGTCAAAATTGATTTTAAATATGTCTACTTTTTTAAAGGCAATATCAACGGTCCACGTACTATAAATACATAAATTGATCATTTGCAAAGACGAAAGAGTTAGTAGAAATCTGTTCCATTCCTCGCCATTTTTTATTCTAAATTTTAGCGCTTTCTCTATATACAAGACATACTGAAAAGTAACAAACTCGAGGAGTGGTTGCATCGATTGCTTTTAAATTTGATATACGTATTAGTAGCATTTAATATTTTGATTCAAACTTATAAATGACAAATGTGATAAGAGGTAGGTACCTTCTTTGTTATGTATGATGCACCAGAAGATCAGTATAAACATGTATAGTGTGTAAAGTGGCAATTGTGGAGCAAAGCATTAGCTTCAAGGTTTAGGAATACCAGTAAAACCTAAAGATGCCAACCCTTACCCACCTTGAGTATTTATTTGTAATAATATTAATTAAGTGTGTAAACATTATAGAAGGTAAATAAGAAAATAAAATATAACAGCACAGCCACTTCATGACAACATATAATGGATTGTGGTATTCATGAGCTTCATCGCTTTTCTCCTATTGAGTTAATTGTACAAATGGCTTCTGTAACTTTTTGGCATTGTACTTGATCGTAAATCGAACAGCTGATGCTCATTGTTCTGAGGCATGACTTCCTTTCATTAAATGTTTTGCATCACTAACAAAATGATACAACCTTTGTGGCAAAGAAAATCCAGAAATTAATATCACATTTGATTAAACCTGTTTTTGCAAACTCACCAACAAATATGTGGAGATATTTGTCCGATTGCAATTGACAATAGTTTGCGAAAATTAGTTGCTAGGTTTTTTAAGCTTCTGTGAAAGATAAAGTCAAAAAATGAGTAAAGGTTCCAAGAACGTTAATTGATCTACACGGTGCTTTTAATTCTGTAGAAATAAATACGAGAAAAGGTTTCTCAGATTTGCTAATTTATTTTAAATGCTACGCAAGTTCTACGTATTAATTTTTTAGGTAATAAGCAAATCCTACCGACTCGTTGACTTTAGATTTGTTGTTTTGTGATTAAATTTAATGCTTAGTATTCAGGAACGATATTAAATACTTAAAAGTAAGATATCTTACTTACTTACTTGGATCACCTATTATTAAATATTTTACTGAAGAGTCTATAGTGGGCAAGTATCAAAATGTTATGCGTTCCTGTTATACCAATGTATGGATAAGAATATCATTTTCAATTTTGAAAATTTTGAAAATGATTCCAAAGCTGTTAGAAAAGTACATTAATTAATTACAACTTAGTGTATAAGCAGTAACAAAAGCCCATTCTTGGATTTTTATTATTAGCAACTATGTTTTGGATTAAAGATATGGAATCGCCTACCGTAAATTTAGAGGAAGATTTATAAATACATTTAATACAAACCAATTAGTAACACCCATTTCTAGAAAATGGGCAAACTATAATAAAGAACTGTCTCGGAGTGATGAAATCTTCACGAAATCAAGCTTTCTATTTCAAAATTTGGAGCTACCGTTGTGAAGACTTTTTTTGGCGTCCAAATTTATTCTGAAACACAAAGGCAAATGTTTAACAAAACCTATTTGGTATTTTCTATCTTAAAAAAGATAGAGCGATGAAGTTTTGTCATGCCAAGCTACTTAATATTGAGTTTTATTATGAACCACCAATTTTGCACTTATAATATAGGTAACGTTTTGTTGTAATTTCCAATCATCTCCATTCCTTATTAAATGTTCGGGACTAGTTCAAACATAATTTCTTGGAAAGCATTACACCCACTTTGAATGCGCGTTATTCCTGATGAATCTAAATCTTCAAATATGTTAGCAAGCTTGTTTTATAGCAATCATTGAATCATCACTAAATCCTTTGGTAGGAAAATTGTTAGAGAAATTCAATTCAATGCTGAAATGATAGCATCTTTATATAAATACATGATATAAATAAACAGCATAGGGGTCTTAAAAACGGTGGCTCAATTTGAAAAAAGTTGTTTCTTTTTTTTTGTGTTTTGTGCTTTTATTTTAAAATACATTAAAAATCCAAAAGGACTTTTTTGTTGTCATTTTTAGAGTTTTAGTAAATGTCGCTTTCAAATTTTAAATTCAGCATTTCATCTCGGAGAACAATCAACAACTTTAATTTTTTTATATGACATTAAAAAAGGCACAAAATATTTGGTAGTGTTTTTTATTACAAATTCAACGATGTATCACACATAATAGTTTGAGCCTGATTTAATAAGAAATAGTAATATTTATTGGTTCTTATTTTTTACTTGGTAGGCGTTGATAAAAATTAACAACTAAACTGCAAAAAGCTTACACAAGTAAGCTTTCCTTATTTTTAAATTTAAAACTCGTTCTAACATGCTGCTATAACAGATGCTAATAACTGATCCTCATTTGAGAATTTTTGGCGTACAGTGTGTTTCAAAATTTACTACAAATCTTTTAATGTCGTATTTTTGAGATGAAAATAAAACATTTTTTTCCTATTAACATGTGTCCTAAAATACACCCTCTTCGAGCTACAGCCATCTTAATTTTCTTTAAAAAATTCGATTTTTTAAATTCTAACTGCAATTACTATTTATTAAATTTTTTTAAAACTTGCAATCCACTGCTGATTTGAACGTTCTACTGTTTCTTATCTCTAAAATGACATAACAATAAATTTAAAGGAGAGTGGAAGAGGGTAGGCACATTTAAGAAGACACACTTTATGTTTCGGTTTATAAATTTTAAAAATATGAGTATTTTATCTATTTGGGCATTCAAAAATCTAATTGAAATTTGTTAAAATCTATTGTCTCACCTGCACTACATACGTGTACGTGATTTGTGCTTTGAATAACAATTTGACAGATCAAACAGAAATAAGGCAATTTTTATCAACGCCTACTAACTAAATATCATTATTTCTTTAAAAATTAAGCTCAATACAATAATGTGATGATAGATGGTTAAACTTGTAATTAAAAGTACCGAAATTTAACCCCATATTAATAATACCAAAAATTTTCTTAAATTACACTTTAGATATATTTCTCTTTTTCTTCTCATTTTCTTCTCTTTTCCTTATCACTTCTTTCATCCATTCTATTCCCTGTCTATTCTCTCCTAATAGTATCCTTCCCTCCCTCTCTTCCGGCCGCAGTTCTCCACAATTTTCTTTTGAATGCTCGATATTCTCCCACCCTTCGCCACACATCCTACATATTCTCTCCTCATCATTCCTCCAGTACATATTCTCTTTTCCTCATTACCCCCCCTGTAGTTTTCAATCTGCTTTTTATCCCCTCCTTTATATATTGGACATATTATCGCCTCTTTCTCCTCCTTTTGCTAATGAACTCCCATACTTGACCATCACTCTTTATTTTTCCTATCTTTTCTTCCAACTTCTTTTGTAGCTCTCTATTCGCTGTTTACACCTTTCTTTGAAACTTTTTTTAGCTTTTGTATTCTTCTAACTCTAACTTCCTTTTTTTCAATTTTCTTCTTCCTCTTCTTATCTCTTTTTTCACAATCACCATTCCAGCATTCTTTGCTGTTTTCTAATATGTGCTCTTGTCTTATATCTTTGTTTTCCGTTGCATCATCCATTTTCTTCACAATCCTATTTATTTTTCCTCTTCTTCATAAGACATCTTTTACTCCTCCTCCTTTTTCTCCCTGTACCTCTTTATATTTTCCCTTGTCCACACTTTTTTTTCTCCCCATTCTCTATTATCGTTTAGTTCTCCTTCTTCCCCTTCATCCATCATTATCACCTCTAACGGTTGATGATCAGATTCCTCCTCTTCCCCTATCCTCAGCTGTTCTATCTCCTTTTTACTTTCTTCGTTTATTATTACGTAGTCTATGACTGATTCTCTTCTTTTTCCTATATATGTGTACGCGCCGTTCCCTCCTTTCTCCAGATTACTATTCATTATAGTCCATCCTTGTTCTTCGCATAATTCTATCAATATCTTTCCTTGTCCATTTACTTTTTATCCATCAAACTCCTTTTTTCCCTTTTCCCTCTATCATTATTTCCCTCTCTTCTCCTGTTCTTGCGTTAAAATCTCCTTCTATAATTATTTTCTCTCCTCCTCTTCTTCTATTAACTCTTCTATTATTTTCTTTGCATGTCCCATTTCCCTTCCATATATAGTAATTATCTCAAACCTCTTTCCTTTTTCTGTCTTTATTCTAGTTTTTATTGCTCTTCTAAGCTTCACCTCCGATTCTTTCTTCCACTCTTATTCCAACTCCTGTTATTATTCCCCCTTCGCCCTCCCTCTCCTTTTGGATTTCTCCAAACAAACTCCTCCGTCATTCGCTCTTTCCATTCTTTCCATTCACCTTCCTCCATCCATGTCTCCACCAGCCCTACCATATTGAACCCATAGAACCAATAAATATTACTATTTCTTATTAAATTAGGCTCTAAACTGTTATTTGTGATACATGGTTGAGTTTGTAATAAAAAACACTACCAAATACAGGTTGTCTTTTTGAATACGGTCCCATAAAAAATAAAGTTGTTGGTTTCTACAAGATGAAATGTTGGATTTAAAATTTGATTGATATTATAAAACTCTAAAAATGACAAGGAAAAAGTGCTTTTGAATTTTTAATATCTTTTAAAATAACCACAAAAAGACGAAAATCGAAAAAATTGATTTTTTTGTAAAATCTCGAAAACGAAAAAGATTATTGAACTTTTTCCATACAAATACACTCTAAATTTTCTAACTTTTTGTAATTTGAACCACCTTGTATCTTTCAACGTTTTCAAGATTCTCATGCTGTTCATTCTTATCTTAAACACAGTATATATCTCAAAGAATTAATATTTCAATTCAAAGAAGCAACGCGCGCAAATATTTTTCCATCGGAGTCTCTGGAAGAAAGTTTTTTATTGATTTAAGTGGAACGTTATTTCACTAATTAAATATTTTTTTTTACAATTCTGATAAGCAAGTTAGTGCTAATTAGATGTTATATTGTTTAAGTGACTACAAAAGAATGTTGTAACCATCATGGAAATCGAATAAATTATTTTTTATTCAATTTTTTTGAAACCATTACACTTTACTATACATGCAATTCTTTTTTGAAAATCTATTAATTATGCTTACTTAAAAACGTTTGTGTTAATCAGTGCCACATTCTTAAAAAGAATGTGATAAGTATAAAACAACTAACAAGAACTTTAGCAAAAATGTTGATTAACAAAATTTTTTCAACTAATGGTCAATATTTAACCATAAAAAATCAATTAGTCTTAAAAAATATACAATTAGGATAACTAATTATAAAGTTAACTGTCTTCTAATTATAATATATTTTCTGTATCCTCTTCTTATTACAAACAAATAATTTCTGTATTAATTATTTGATTTAAACTGTGATTTAAAAAAGAAACTGAAAGTTATTAAGCAAATTTTGAATTTTCAGCAACTTGGAGAGTTATTGATCTAATTTTGCAGAATTTTGTTATCATACCCGTTCAAGGTGAATTTTTTATCTATATCAGGTTTATTTTGAATTTGTAAAAAAATGTACATTGTTATGCTAATTATTGTAAAAGTAGCAACCGTCAGTATATCGGATGTTTGATAATTTCATTTCAACAGTAAAAGATGCAAAAGCTCACTGAAAATTAAAAACGGTCAACTTCATTTATATGTTATTGTTATCGTAGTAACTGATAAAATCTTAATTCTTTCAGAAAGAACAAGTACAATGAAAATAATTCGATGTTGTAATTATAAAACCATTACGAAGAAAAAAAATATCACTTATTATATTTTATCTAAAACTTTAAACTTTGGAAAGATCTAAACAAAATTGTAACTTTTAAAATATTATAGACTATGCAAATGTCGAACATTTAATTATAATTTTTTCTTAATAAACAAACAAATTTTTATGGTTAATTATCAAAAAACACTTAAATTTAATTTATCCACAACAAATGTTGTATTCGATTTAAATCTCGTATAAAAAAATTGAATCGAAGGATTAGTATTAACCAAGAAAAATGACAACAGTTAATTGTAAGAATGTGGGTTTAAGTTCATATCGTATTACAAAAGTTTATTGATGAAACGACGAGTGTCGATAATACAGTGAAAATTGGTAAAGAATTAAAGAAGAAAGAACACCTGATGCAGCATTTCTGCCTTTTATTATGAGCTTATCAGGAGGTGTAATAACTTGGGCGCGGTATACAAACTGTACAAGATTGGCGGTTGGTCTTTTAAACTCTCGTGGAGTAATGAATATGAGCAAAATGTGTGTTCACGACATCTCGTGTAAAAGCATTGGACACGTATGATTAGTAAACTATAGAAGTGCCAACAGTTAAATGTAACGTAAACGCACACATGTCGTTACATTTAACTGCTGGCATTTCTTTAATTTCCAATCTATTCTTTAACTAAAGTTAAACGTCCAATTAAATTAATTTGACTTAAACTTTTCTCCCTTACTAATTGTCATTTTTAAAGTCCCCCGGTTGCTATTGGCGACAAAAATATAAGTACCTCTTCTGCCGGTGTGAGCTAACGAAAGAGTAAGTTGCTAAACAATAAGTACTTACAAATGGAATGACAGGTGAGTGTCGGTGTTAAGCAATATATCTTACAATAAGTCTATAATTAGTACTTTTCTTTGTATGTAAACAATATTTGAAAAAAACAACATGTTTTATTTGGAATAAAAGTAATTTCTGAAGTTACCGAAATCACTTTATTAGCTTGTTGTCATAAAAAGTATTGCTTTTACTTTTTACTTCTAACAAAACAATTATTCAGTGAAGAAAACACTGGTTTTAACTTTAGGCTACGTTTCGTTCTCTCAAAGTGAGGACTTCCTCAGACCTTTATTAAAATAAAAGTATTTGTCAGAAGTTATTCGTGGTCACTACGCTTAATTAAGGCCTGAGGAAGCCCTCACTTTGAGAAAGCGAAATGTAGACAAAAGTTAAAACCAGTGTTTGCTTTACTTGTAAACCTCTTCCAAAAGGATTATCAACAAAAATGCAGACAAATACTCAAGAGGACAAAAATACCAGAATACATAAATTCAGTTAATTTTGACTAAATTAGTTACGAAGCATTCGAAGTTTGAATCCAAATATCAGCGAGTTTGGGTAGTTTATAGAAAACAATATAGACGTCTTTGCAGTTTTGAAAATAGATTTGATTTTTAAACGTCGCATCGGTTCAAAAATGAAGGCGGAAATTAAAGAAATTGGATGGTAGTGTTGTTCATTTTATAGTAGAATGTATGTACAAACTATGGTATTTATTAAATCTAAATGGTGTTTTTTATTTTTTTATTTTTCTAGCCTTAGATTAGGCCAAATTGAAAACGCGAATAGAATTTTAAAGAGTTCTTTTAAGGCAAACTACAATTTGTTTGCTGTTTTTCCATAAATCTTTTACTACTTAAATAATAAATTAAAAAAATGTAGTACTTTTTTTTTTAAAAATGACACATGAACTTTAAAAATAAAAACAAAATTAAAAAAATAAAGGCAATAAAATAATTATTTTGGACTAAGAGGATTATTTTGATTTAGTTCGGGTGATACTTAATGAAGGATCATATTTATAAAACTCTAAAAATTCTCTTCCCAAATTGATTGCTGATAGCCGGAGAGTTTTGTAAGAATGAGAAATCATTATCATAAAACAACTTAGGTTTAGACTAACGGTATCTAACCTCGTTCTTTCTAGAACTAGCTGATTATCTATGATACATAAAGTAAGGCTACCCAATGTTTCAGGTATTGATGCTCTTAATTACCTGATATCTAATAAATGGTTGTCAAAAAATAAATTCAACACTTTTCAACAATATCAACAATCATATTTTAGTGTTAAAAAATCTTACGATTTTATTGAATAAATATTTGAAATATTGACATGGCTGAGAACGAAGTTTTAGTATCATGTGATATCTGATTACAAGCGTTTCAATATAGATTATTTTAAAAATATGTTACAGTAAAATCATTTTAGACAACCCGAAGGTAAAGAATTTTATTTTATTAAATTAGCTAGATTATGTATGAGTCAAACCTACTTCCAAATTAAAATAAAATTTATCAACAAAATCGTGGTACAACAAGGGTAACAGCTTATCTCCGTTTATGGCTAACCTGTTCATGGGTAAATTTGAAACTGATTTAAAAAATAATTTAGAATATTTTTCTAGAATTTGGTTTAGATATGTAGATGATGTTTTTGCAGTCATCGACACTAAAGTTTACAGCCCTCAGCAATTCGTTACCTTTCCTTGACACTGTAGTGACAAGAAATGACAACAAACTAGATATAGATATTTATCGGAAAGGACACTTATACACTATGAGGCTTATAAAAAATGATTCCAGCCATAGTATGCAAAATAAAATATCAACTGTTAATTTTTTTTGATTCACAGATTATTAAATACTTCATTGTCAAAAACAAAATTTCGATAAAATTATTATTATTATTATTAAAGAAAGATAAATTGCGAAGGCAAACCTATTACGCAATTTCGACTATATAAAAAAAATTAATATATATTTGTGTGATCAAGGGTTATGATTTAAATTATGCACTATAATTATATTTAATTGAATATTTGAAAATATTATATTATTTATTGATTACTTTTAAACTGATCTATTTTTTTTTAAATTCTAATACACTGTTGGCTAGGACAACCTCACTTGGTAGAGCGTTCCAGTTTTCAAAAGACCTATTTGTTAGGAAGTGCTGTCTCACTGTTGTAGTGAAATTTTCTTTTGCAAGTTTAAAATTATGTCCTCGCAAATGTTTGTTGTCACTAAACTTACAAAAGTTATTATATTTACTAGAAAATAAGTGATGTGTAATTCTAAATATCTGTATCAAGTCTGCTCTTAGATGTCTGTCTTCAACTTCCAGTATATCTAGCTTTTCTAACCTGGTTTTATATGGCAAATTTTTCAGTCCAACTGCCCATCTAGTTACTGCATGTTGAACTCTTTCAAGCAGAATTTTATCTTTTTTGTAATATGGCCGCCAAACTGATAATGCAAACTCCATTTGCGGTCGTATGTAGGTAACATATAAAATTTTCACTAATTCGGGTGAAGGAGTGGGAAAAACCTTCTTTAACATAAACAACGTACCAAACGCTTTTTTGAGGCTAAAGTTGTTTGTTGTGTCCACATAAGGTCCTGCGTAATCATGATCCCTAAGTCTATTTGCGACGTAACAGCTGGTATGTCGATACTGTTTAAACTATAATTTGTGCTTGGGTTTCTACTGCCCAAATGTATCACTGTACATTTGTTAATGTTGAGTGGTAGTTCCCATTTAACGCACCAGTCTAGCACCGTAGACAATTTTCGTTGTAGGTTGCTGTTATTTATTGGACAATCAAATAATTTGATGTCGTCTGCATAAGCAGTGTAGTTTGATTGTAGTGACAATAGTAGATCACATGTATACGCAAGGAACAAAATAGGACCCAACACTGAACCTTGTGGTACACCACTTACAACATTTCTTGCTACTGATAATTTGTTACCAACACGTACCACAAATGTTCTTTCTGACAAAAATGCTTTGATCCAATTAAAACATATCCCGACTACTCCAAAGCAGTTCAGTTTATGCAGCAACAGATGATGCGGAACTTTATCAAACGCCTTGCTAAAATCCAAAAACAAAACATCCAGAGCTTTCTGTTGATCAAGTATTTTAGTCCAAGTGTTAACCGTAGTTAAAAGGTTAGTGACAACAGAACGATTTGGTAGAAACCCGTGTTGATTGTCTGGGACAATGCCAATTTCAAAACAATGTTCTAACAATTTTGCGGTTACCACTTTTCCAAAATTTTGCATACAGCACATGTTAAACTAACAGGTCTATAATTGTTTGCATCGAGTTTATCGCCTTTCTTAAAAATCGGAGTAACTATCGCTAATTTCCATTGCTTAGGAGTTTGCTAGTAGACAAGGATGTTTGATAAATTTTTGTTAATGGTGAGATCAAATACTTGCAATATAATTTCAAGAAATCAGTTGTTAAGTTATCAGGGCCTGGTGATTTATTTTTAGATAAATTGTTTATTTCTTTTTCAACTACTTCTTCTGTAATGTCAATGTTACTTATTTCTTTGTTGTATTTTATTTCAGGTAAATTTATATTAGGGCAAGAATTTATACAAGGAAGCATAAATACTGAAGCAAAAGACTCAGCAAACACATTTGCAGTTTCTTCATAACTTGAACATAAATCCCTGTTTGAATTTTTTTTTATTGGAGTAGAAACTTTTGTGGTAATGTGTTTTCGTACATATGAATAAACTGCTTTTGGATTTTTAGTTAAATTAGTTTCATATGTTTCTTTGCAATTGTTAATTTCAAATTTTAAATCGTTAGAATATTTGTGATATATGTTATAAGTTTTTTTTTTTTTTTTTTTTTTTTTTTTTTTATTTATTTAAAACTTTTATTTTTCTTACTTTCTTTCACTCTTCTTTTTTTTTTTTTTATCCCCCCTTTTTTTTTTTTTTTAAATTTTTTTTTTTTTTTTTTTTTTTTTCTTTTCTCTTTTTCTTTTTTTTTTTTTTTTTTTTTTTTTTTTTTTTTTTTTTTTTTTTTTCTTTTTTTTTTTTTTTTTTTCTTTTTTTCTTTTTTTTTTCTTCTCTTCTTCTTTTCTTTTTTTTTTTTTTTTTTTTTTTTTTTTTTTTTTTTTTTTTTTTTTTTTTTTTTTTTTTTTTTTTTTTTTTTTTTTTTTTTTTTTTTTTTTTTTTTTTTTTTTTTTTTTTTTTTTTTTTTTTTTTTTTTTTTTTTTTTTTTTTTTTTTTTTTTTTTTTTTTTTTTTTTTTTTTTTTTTTTTTTTTTTTTTTTTTTTTTTTTTTTTTTTTTTTTTTTTTTTTTTTTTTTTTTTTTTTTTTTTTTTTTTTTTTTTTTTTTTTTTTTTTTTTTTTTTTTTTTTTTTTTTTTTTTTTTTTTTTTTTTTTTTTTTTTTTTTTTTTTTTTTTTTTTTTTTTTTTTTTTTTTTTTTTTTTTTTTTTTTTTTTTTTTTTTTTTTTTTTTTTTTTTTTTTTTTCTCTTTTTTTTTTTTTTTTTTTTTTTTTTCTTTTTTTTTTTTTCTTTTTTTTTTTTTTTTTTTTTTTTTTTTTTTTTTTTTTTTTTTTTTATTTTTTTTTTATTTGGTTTTTTTTATTTATATTTTTTTTATTTTTTTTTTTTTTTTTTTTTTTTTTTTTTTTTTTTTTTTTTTTTTTTTTTTTTTTTTTTTTTTTTTTTTTTTTTTTTTTTTTTTTTTTTTTTTTTTTTTTTTTTTTTTTTTTTTTTTTTTTTTTTTTTTTTTTTTTTTTTTTTTTTTTTTTTTTTTTTTATTTTTATTTTTTTTTTTTTTTTTTTTTTTTTTTTTTTTTTTTTTTTTTTTTTTTTTTTTTTTTTTTTTTTTTTTTTTTTTTTTTTTTTTTTTTTTTTTTTTTTTTTTTTTTTTTTTTTTTTTTTTTTTTTTTTTTTTTTTTTTTTTTTTTTTTTTTTTTTTTTTTTTTTTTTTTTTTTTTTTTTTTTTTTTTTTTTTTTTTTTTTTTTTTTTTTTTTTTTTTTTTTTTTTTTTTTTTTTTTTTTTTTTTTTTTTTTTTTTTTTTTTTTTTTTTTTTTTTTTTTTTTTTTTTTTTTTTTTTTTTTTTTTTTTTTTTTTTTTTTTTTTTTTTTTTTTTTTTTTTTTTTTTCATTTAAATCATTTGTTTTTTATATGTTTTCCACAACTTACGTTTGTATGTTATTTTTTGAGAAGGTTATCGAGTTATCCATGGTTTACAAAAAATTAAGGAGATAAGTAAATTAAAAAAAAATTTAAATTTTATTATAATTTAAAATTTTTAATTTAAAAATTATATTTTAATATTAAAAAAAATAAAAAATAAAAAAAAAAATAAAAAAAATGTATATTTAATTTTTTAAAAAAATTTATTAATAATTATAATTAAAAAAAAAAATATAAAATAAAATTAAAAAAAATTTTTTTTAATAATAAAAATTTATTATATAAAAAAAAAAAAAAAATAAAAAAAGGTTGACCATTATTGTTGGGTTTTTGGGTTTTGTGTTGGTTTTGGTTTTTTTGTTTGGTTTTTGTTTGGGGGTTTTTTTTTTTTTTTTTTAAACAGTTTTAGTATTCATTTTAATTGCATTATTAATATTGGACAGGAAATATCCCATTGTTCATCAACGTCGGATGATTTAAAATTGTACTCCAATTCACTGCTTCTATGATCGAAATTAGATTAATCTTATCTATATAATTGCAAAATATATTTTCAATTTTCGTATAGGCGTATAAAATAATTTGTACATCTACCTCTAATAGACAGTGATCCGATATTCCTATAGGACTTGAAATCTGCAATTTTGAAGCTAAGTTCACGTCTTGTCGCACTAGGTCTAACAATGACGGATTTTGATTATGTTTATATCTAGTAAAGTCATTAACAATTTGAGAAATGTTGTTGTGATTAAGCATTTCAACAAAAAGATTTTCAGAATTCACATTTGGATAGTAGTAGTTGTCGTCCAAGTTAATATAAGATAATTAAAGTCTCCTAGTATTATTAAATTAGGTAGTTTTTGAAATTGCACTTCCAACGCTTGAGTTAATTTTTTGTCATTATCAATAGTGTTTAAAGACGAATTAAGAGGAGGATGGTATACAGAAGCAATAACAAAAGTAAAAAATTTCGATGATAGTTTTACCCAAATAGAATCATACGGTTCAAGGGATATTGTTTATGTATTTTATGGTCAGGTTTGATTCCCCATTGTTAACTCGGTTTGCAAGTTATTCACGTACAGTTTTGAGAGCTGTTTAAGTTTAAGAGCGATTTTTTAGAAACAACCTGGCTTCTTCAACAGAGTTGAATCTAAGTTTCATGATGCGCGGTTTTCCATTTTTAGACGATCCAATTCGGCTAACATTATCAGGTTGTACAACTAAAGAAGGATCAATAATTTCTAAAATATCATTAACCAAATTACAGTCATTAACACTTGAACATTTTAGAGCATTATAAACAATAGCATTCTTAGCACGTAAAGATCGTTCCACCGATCATCAATGACAGTTTCTTTATCCGATACCGTCAATTAATTTTTTGATTTGATTAAAGATTCAATATTTTCAAAGCGAGTATTTAAATCATCAAATTTTTTTTCAAAAGAGTCGTTCAATTCGCTCATCATGGATTTTATTTCTGTTACAGCTGAAACAGTTACGCAACAACGGTTGCAAAAAAATTTTATGTTTGGGGAACGTAATTTCAAAATAGCAACTTTTTCTTCAGTAGTAAAATCAAGACAATTAATGTGTAAATTTAATTTGCAACAATTGCATATTAACTTAGAATCACTGCTTGAGATATACTCAAAACAATGACAGCACTTGAACGCAAAATATAGAGCGGATTGAATTATGCAATGTTTTCCGAAATCAATTGTCACACATAATTAGAAAACAAAGTTAAGCATTAGAAATATTACAACGTTAGGAACTAATAGTAGCAAAGTAGATAAGAATTAGTGTCAAATTACCAAATTATTCCACATACATATAAAATAGTAATTTCTAGTAGTACCTGCTTGCAAAATCTTTTAGGCAATCCGAAAGACTCAATAGAAATGTGTGCTAAATTGGGTATCTATAAAATAAATTGTAAAGACTGTAACCAAGTATATATAGGGCAAACCAAGAAACCTATTAAAATCGTTTTAAACAGCACTTAACTCATGTCAAATAAGATATGTCAGACAAGTCCAGTGTTGCTATGCATACGCTTGAAAATAACCATAGAGTACGCGGTATTCAATTAATTAAGAAAGTAGATAATAAAACAAAGTTGATTCTTATAAAAGTTTAGAAATTTTTAGAAACAAATGTGTGCTTATGAATAATAATGTACACGGACCATTAGATTTTTTGTAGTTATTCCATCTTATATAGGAATCAATGTTATGCAGATAGTATAGCTTATTTATTTTCGTTGTGATTATATTAAAACATGTATGATAAGTTTTGTGAGTTTTACTTTTACTGTACAGTTTACGCTTCGATTTTTGATTATTTTTATATTATTTTAAACAGTCCTGTCAGCCAATCGTAATGAGAAAAAATTTCAAATCGACCAATAGCAACAAAATTACACTGACTATTTGCTAGTAGCCAATTACTGCGACTATTTTTTTACGTTGTTTCATTGGATATTTGTTTAAATAAATGCATAAAAAAGTTAGCATTGATTTGGTTGTTAAGGTAACGCAGCCAATTGTCTCAATATAAATAATAAAAATTCAGCACTGTCGCCATTGTAAATTTCGCTTTTGAAATTTTCTCTAACATAAGGTAAGTGAATTGGTATGAATTCTAAAAAATTTTACAATTAGTCATCTTACAGAAACCAACATGAGCACAAGATTTAGTCAAAGCTCGGCTGATTCAATACAAACAGCTGTCGAACAAACAACACCAGTCAACACCAAAAAAAGCAGGAACACAATGTGGAAACAGTTTTTAGAATTTTGCTTTGAATGTAATTATGAGTTAACTGCATCAACCGAGGTGAAACAGATCGCATGAACTTTGGAGGACTGGGCATATAACATGCACAAAAAAATGGAGAAAACTACAAAGAATGTGTCGTCAAAACTTTGTGGAATAGAACCGCAAAACTTATCCAGGAAAAATATTTCAGAGATTATAATAGAAAAATTGATCCCTTCACTGATTTTTTTTCCTCCCGATAACGGCCATCTCCATATACCGGTCAGTTTTGCAGCAAATTTTAGTGACCGCTATTTAGAGGTTTATTGTACATTCGTGGTTATAATTTTTATTAGTAATTTTGATTAGATTAGTAAATACCACTGGTAGACTTCATCCACTTGTGGGATTTTCATAGCAACAAAGATTCTTGAATCTAGTCAAAATTACCAAAACATTATCACCACTTATGTAATTACTGTTGTTAATGTTCCAAATAGTATATTTTTAAATTATTTTTTCCTATTTTAATAGAAAAATTTTTTTAGATCTAGGGAATTTTGTGTTGGTTAGTAATGCTTCCCGCCAACTTTATTTTAAAATTTAATTTAAATTTCGTGTTTTGTCATTTCAAACAAAAATTATTATAAATTATTGTTACTTACTGTTAATAATGAGTGAAGAGATTTTGTTTGCACTCCGCCCGAAATTCGGCAAATTGCTGAAGCAACCACCCAAAATTTGTTACCCGACAAGTCGGAAGCGACATACAAAAAACAATTCGCAAAGTTTGAAGATTGGCGAAAGGAAAATAAAATTCAAACCATCTCAGAAAATGTTCTCTTGGCATACTCTGAGTCCCAGCGGCAAAAATATAAACCATCTACCCTGTGGACCATTTACTCAATGTTGCGGTCGTGTTTATCAATTAATATGAGCATTGACATTTCAAACTATGCAAAATTGCAAGCTCTCCTGAAAAGGACGTCCCAAGGCTATGTACCAAAGAAATCTAAGATCCTGGAAGAGTATGACATAAATAAATTTATTTGTGACCCAAAAATCAGAAATACCTTGCAATGAAAGTATGTGGTATAATTCTTCCAGATATATCCATAAATCCCATAATATTTTTAGGTGATCTTAATTATTGGCTACAATGGGGCTTTAAGACGCGAGGAATTCGCCAACATGAGTGTGGATAACATTGAATTTAAGTCCGAATTGGTGACAATTTCAGTGCCTAAAACAAAAAACAATAAGCCCCGATTGTTTGCAATCACAGAGGGGACATGGATTGCATTGATAAAATAATATTATCAATTAAAACCACAAAAAGTGACTCACCGGCGGTTTTTCCTGACCTATAGAAGTGGCAAATGCATAAATAGTCCTATTGGCATTAATAGGCTATTTGCAAAGAAATTGCCAGGTTCCTTCGGTTACCCAATCCAGAGCTTTATACTGGACCCTGTTTCAGGCGATCTAGTGTGACTCATTTGGCTAACCGTGGAGGTGATTTGCTGACTATTAAGAGGCACGGAGGTTGGAAGTCGAGTGCTGTAGCAGAAAGTTACGTCGATGCATCCCTAAAGAACAAAATGGATGTATCACAAATGCTTCGACCACAATATACTGACGTTTCCTTACCTGGACCTTCCAGGGAGGAAAATCCATCTCTGCAGTTTAATTATGGAAGTAATGAAACTGTTACGGTCCACAATAATAGCAATATTCCAAGCATAAATGTCAAGCACACGATACATCAAATGTGACCATCAATGTTTACAACACATGTTCATGTAGCAAAAATAATTAAATTTTTCACTTCTTTATAATAAATTATAACCGTTTGTTCGTATGTACACAATTGCGTTATTTTTTTGTCACAAAATAATGAAATACGTATGCAGCTCGATGTAAACTAGGTAACTAACGAACTTCTACTATTTAAAATTTAGGGAATTTGAGACTCAAGCTCTCTGCAACACTCATAACACTTGAGTAGTTGGGGTCGTACGTTGAAAACACCTTGTAATATGTAATAAAGTCCGTTCAGTCTCATCTGGCGGTTATAGGATTATAGTGTAGGACGTTCGTTTTTGTGTTCATTGTTATAAATCACGCCCTTAAAATACTTTCCATTCTATGCTATAGAAAAAGAAACAAAGATAGTTATACACTGTCTCAGAGGTAGTGCGTGCTATTCTTGACAGTGTATTCAAACTTGATTTTTAATAACTAGGTAATAGAGTCCAATTTTGAATGACCGACGAATTGTCTACATCTTACAAATAATCCAGAAGTTCTCAAAATTCTACTCGATTTTTTTTTTAAGTATTATTATATCCTTACACAGAGAAAAGTATTTTTTAATTATAAATGCAAAAAAGTTAAGATTTGATATAATTTTTAATTATTGTAAAATATTTCTGCCTGCAATAAAAAAATGCACTGTAAACAGTATAATATATATTAGGAATATTAGTACAAAGACAATTTTACTTGATTTGTGAGCAAACCAATTAAAAATGTGAAACGTACAAAAACATATGAAATAAATTTATATATAAAAACGAATTCTAAAACGTAATACAATAAAATTACTGGATCGTTTTCCAATATTTCAATGCGGTGTGACAGTAATTGCTGTTTTAAAATAGAATATAAATAATAATAAATAAAGAAATTATACATCCTCATCCGAGTCACTTAAATTATCAAAAATGTCTTCGTCTTCACTATCTTCACCGTTGACCGTAAAATCAGAGGTCGTACTTCATCAATTATTTTTCGCGGTCGAAAGTGTCTTTATTATACTTTCTGTGTGTTGGATACATCTTCTCCAGGTATCAGCGGTTATTTTATTCAGGGCCTCATTCCAAGTACTTAGAACGTGTTCTTCTCTTCCAGATGTAGCTCCAATACATTTGTCATAATATTCCTTACAAATGCCCCATACCAATTCAATTGGATTGAAGTGGCAATGATACGGGGGCAAACGTAGGACTTCGTGACCATAAAACAAAGCTAAATTGTCGATGACTATTTATTACCATCTTCGGTTGCATTTTTTTAACTATTTCAGTAATTCGGCTTTCAACTAGAATACTCAAATTCTATATTCTTACTAAGCAACCAATCAATAATCTGTTTTATTCCAGGAAGTCGAGGTTTTGGTCAGTTTTTCTAGAATGGTAGCTTGCATTATCTAAAATAATGATAGACGGTTTTCTAGTCGCCACAGTACATTCTTCAAACCATTTTCAAATAACTCAGAATTCATGTTATCGTGGTAATCGTAGGATTTATTTTGTGTGCCAAAATTAAACTGCTTCCCTCAACAAATCCATTTATATTACCCGCGTGAACAATTACGTAACGTTTACCATTTGATGTCTTGGCTGGTTGTTGTAAACTCTTCGAACTTGCGTCCTGCCAACTACGTTTAGAATTTCCTTTACTAAACACCCATGTTTCATCCAAAAACAAACTGCTTTGAATTTTGGAGTTGACATTTTAAATATTTTCTTAAAAGACGTTCCTCATGGACACAACATGACTTTGTTCACATAAACCGAGTCTATGGTTTGTTTTCTTAAATCGGAAACCCATATGCTTTAGTAAATAAGATAAACTAGTTCTTTTTATTTCACAAACACTTTTCGTCTTGATTAAAGCCAATAGAGAATCTAAGGAAACTGTTCTTTTTACTACATTTCGTAAATTAACTCACGAATAGTTTGTTTTTACTATCTGGTAGATCGATAGAACGGATTTTATTTATCTTCCTTTTACTGGTTCTAAATCAACACATTCATTTCTTAGATTGCACAGTCTTTGTACGGTTCTGAGTGAAATTTGTAACAGTCCGCTGTTCTTTTGAACTGCAAATACAGATAGTAGAGGACCACCCTTTGTTTTCTTCAGAAAATAGTCAAACACGTTTAGCTAACTCACGGCATTGTTTTTTCAACTTCTTTGGCATCTTGCAAAATTTTGAATTAAATCAACCGCACTTGTATAAGTTACACCAACAACTAACAATTAACAATAAATAATAATAACAAGAATAATCACAGCAATCGATACTTAATTACTAGAATGACATTATTATAATTACACCTATTAATGTTATGGAATTTCAAAATAAAGTACTTTCACTATATAATTAAAACTATTAATGTCACGTGACACAAATACTCGTAATTACTCCTTAGAAATAAGAGTCTATGTAGTGATGTACCCTTTTGGTGGATGGTTAGGCCAAAATAATCAGATCTGGCTTTATAAATAACTCTACATCCAAGTTTCATAAAATCGGACTTGTGGTTTAGCCGGAACTTGTTTATACGTCGACCCTCCATAAAAACAAAATTTTTTTTCTTCTTTGTAACTACTAACTCTACTTCGTCGGAAAAAGTGAAAAAAAAAGAGGGTTAAAATTTTCGGTTTAAAATCTCGCATAACTTCCCATCGTATACTATGATGTGGTAAAAATCGTAAATTTTACTTCTGGATTATTTGTAGATGTGACAATTCGTCGGTCTTCAAAATGGATCTATTACCTAGTTATTAAAAATCAGTTTGAATACACTGTCAAAATACGCACTACCTCTGAGACAGTGTAAACTATCTTTGTTTTTCTTTTCTATAGCTAGAATGGAAGTATTTTAGGGCTGATTTATAACAATGAACACAAAAACGATCCTACCTATAATCCTATACCCAGATGAGAGAACGGACAATGATTATAAAGGTAATACCTTATGAGTAGATTAAGAAATTGTATAAATAAATCAACAAATATTTACTATAATTTTATTTCAAATAATTCATAAAGCAATTAATAAAGCAAGTTCAGCAAGTACCTACCTACCTATTCAATAACAAAAGTAAAAAAATACTGTATTATTATCATTTCAATTATAAATAATGTAGGTGGTCACATGGGGATTACCAATTTCTTGAAATTTGTGAACTTGGATGCGTCATATTGCCGTTTTGCAGCACCTACAATATTTGGTATTGTCACCATTTCGTCCTTTTAAATAACAGAACTTGTCTTTCGAGTACTAGAAAATGAAATAAAAAAAACAATGATTAATTCGACTGTACCTAAGTGTATGTCTTATTTATAGTATGTAACATAAAATTACAATTACTTACGTAAAATTACAATTACTTCCGTGCAATTACAATTACTTATTTACCCTGATGTTGACTTGTCAGATGACAACTTCATCATCTCGAACTAGCACTACCAACCATACAAATGAAAATTATCCTAAATCTATTAAAGTACAGTGTACTCTTATAGATAGCTATAAACGACTCGGACTGGGAAACATTAATAAACGTATTATAGACGAAAATTAGAAAAAATTATTATGTAAGGTATCATTTGTTTCCTATTTAAGTAGTAGGTAAGAGTTCTGTGTAAAAAAAACAGTAGAAAATTGGGATTATACTTAAACAAACTCACTATAAGACAAAAATTTTATGTCATAAGTTGGTTATTTAAAATAAAAATTAATGAACCTGGAAGTTTCTGTATTGAAAACGTTAGATAACAGAATTATGAGTTTTGTTCCAAAGTTTATAAACTCACTATATTTAAAATAGAACATACTTGAATCAGAATAATTAAGCAATGTTGAATAAAGATTGACTCCATGTTTTTTTTTTGAATTTATGAAATTACTTTCACACAATTGATATAATTTATTTTCAAACGTATGTATGTGTATTGTATATAACAAACCAAGAGAATTCAACACTGTTACGAATTGTATTAATTTTATCTGCGCGAATTTACAGCTGTATTGTATTTCATTATCTCTTGTCTATTCGATATACTGTTATATATTGGATTATTACATGTCACAAATTTGATGTATTACTTGAGCACAATTCAAGAATACAAATCAATATATTTGATTAATGAAGTATAAATAATTTAGAACGAAATTTTGTTACCGTCATATTTATTTCCTTGACAGTGTTTGAAATTACCATTTTGCGAATAAAACTCGTGCTTTGGTCAACCGTAAAATGCGCGTTTAACTAAAGTTTTTATGCAACCTTAAATAAATAAAATGCTAAAATTACAAGCCCCTTGTTAATCTGCAACAATATAATTTGAGCTTAATTTTTAATAGTCGACTACGTATAAAAGGCTATTTTATAATGCAATTATTTTTGAACATTACCTACTGGGAATTTTAAAAGGATGTTTCAAAATCATCTAAAAGCTTGCTTAATTAACGTGATTCCCTTTATTACTTTTAAAAGAAACGCTTTTATTTTTATTAGTTTTTTCAACATGTACTGAGAAAACATCATTTAAACTTTAGCATGATGGTTATAATTCGAAAGTATATGGAAGAACCAAAAATAATTCTTACTCATCCTTTGTTGTTTCGCAAGAATTTTTGTAAATTGTTAGGAAAGGAAATATTTAAGCGTCTTAGATTAATCGTCTCCATAAATTTTCTGGCACAATTATATTGTTTGAATGGACCCTATTAAGTTGCTTAACGCAAACTACGTTTTGTGGTCTGCTTTGTTGTCGGTACTAAGTCATTACCGCTTTTCTTGTTCAAATTTGACTTTGACATATACCTGTTATTGATGTTATAATAAAAGTTCGAACAATAGTTGCAGAACGTGATTATGAAACACAATTCATCGAATTTTTTTCACCTTCGGGTTTAAATTTTTAGTTATTACTCAGAGTTAGGAAAATAAATGAGCACATCAATTATTATCACGTAACAAAGGCAATGAAAATTAATGAATAAACGCTGAGTTATTTATTAGATATCCGGTTACCTACGCTTGTCTAAAATTTTTGAGTAATATAATATTTTTTTACTTTGTATTTATAACTCAATTTCTCGTGTTAGAACACGAAAAATAAATTGAAAAATCAACAAAATAATGAAAACTGATTTATAATTCTTAGGTAGTTTAAAATGTACAATGGTATAAAGACGGGATTAAATATTTTACAAATTGTTATTGAAATTAAATTATTAATTCTTAAATTAAATTCGTTGACACATTTTTTGTTACTTAATTTAAATGTCTTGCTCGTGGTGCGTTGACAAATGGACAGGTTTTAAGTTGAAAAAAATTGTAAAGTAATACCTAGAGCGTCTGAAATTAAACGAGATGTGTTTTACAACCACATTCTTCGATATATTAATAATCTAAGATTTAGTTTCGCTATTTTTTTTATTAATATTCATAAATAAAAATAGATGTGTTATAATAAAAAAGTGAATTAATTGTCCAAATATTTGATTTACGTCTATACTTAAATTCAGTAAAAAAAGAATCTCTCTACAGAAACTATTTGAAAATCTAACACCTTTATAATAATATGATCCATTATTATTGCACATTAATACAATAGAATCAAAATAAAACTGGAGATTATCCATGGACATATTTATATTTATACATATTTTATGTTCTTATTTACCTTCTATAACATTTACATAGATACATTAATATTTTAACATATGAATACTAAGGTGGGTAAGGGTTGGCATATTTACGTTTAGTGGTTTTCCTAAACCTTGAAGCAAATGCTTTGCTAAGACAAACCAATCCACTATTGCACACGGTTTCGCCACCACACTATACAGGTTTATACTGATCTTCTGGGGCACCATACATAACACTTATTTAAATGATAATAAAGATAATCTTTGACTAAAAATCACAGACGTGTACAAAACCATCGCTAATTTCCATAATGGGTTCTCTGGTAGTATAGATGGACTCTAGTACAGCAATCCCATGTAGCAGTAGCAGAGAATCCTTTGAAGTATATTACAAATCTTTGTAGTTTTATATTGGACGGAAAAGATAATACTCTGGTGCTTTGTTTTATGTGCTTTGACAAACAAAAATGGAGGCATTATATCCATCGCAGTTGATTTAGAGGATTAGTTGCAAAACTACCATGTTAAGCATATGCCAAAGAATAAAGTGCCTATCTTAGACCAAGACAATTTGGCTTCGCGACGAAGAAAGGATACTGTACACACCGTGAGATCATTTATCAACATGAACAAGGGAGGTTCTAAGATTTTGCTTAACATTGATTTCAAGAAAGTCTCCAACTGTATTGAACGTGTTTCACTGCTTGATGTTATACAAATGACTCCAACTGAACTATTCTTTGTAGGTTTTAGTATCACGCTTCAACTAAACTTCCTTCTCAGGCATTATCCAGCAGTCCTAAAGTTCACATATTTATTACGAACCCAACCGAGCTGGTTTGATTAGAAAACTGACGAAGGTATTAGGTCTTAGGTCGCCAATAGAAGGTATTACCAACTTTCATTTTACTGAGAAGCAATGGATTCTATTAGACATAGAGGATTGGGAGTTTGAAGAATGTCAGGTCTTTCTTATAGTATTTTTTGACACCTGTAAATAGCGTTTTTGGTTTTACCAACACATATACCCTTTAATACAGGACATAATTTAAATAATTGTTGTACAAACAATGCTGGGAGTTTGTGGAAAATACTGGTGGATTCTAGCACACCTACTATTTTCTTAATACAGAAGAACTGGGACAAAGTGATAGTTATCAAGCAGTTTTGTAATCTAAAATTTAATTCCAAATTGAAAGAAGCCAGATTTCATACATCCCCAAGGAATATAGACACTCTTTTAGATGATAATTTTTAGGATTTCCATCTTTTTCAGATTAGGTTCCAAAATTTGCCGCAAACACTACTGCATTTGTGGAGATGATGTTTTTGAAAACCTTTTACATGGATAAAATAGAAACGTCATTCGGCTTTAAATAAAATCATTAAGAAAACTTTATGTTCTGCCCAGATACCCTCGAGACTTAAATCAGCAGAAGGGTCAAAATCATGGAGGTGAAGAATTTGAGTTGGAGCGAATTTTCTTATTTGAAGCTACAAGTTTTTTTTCTCTTTTATCCATTATCATGATCAAAAGTCACCTTCACATGTAATTAATTTAATTTAAAACATTTTTTGTTTAATATTATTCCATCTAACGTACCTGAAACATCATTTCGGGAACGTTTCCATAATTCATTAATGGAACTTCAAGTGACCAAGCAACACATTGAAATCAGTTGAACTTAAGTAACTATATTATGTAAAATGTTGTCCCAGAAAAAGTTCGTCATTTCATGAACGCAATCATAAAACATCAATATATTTTCTTTTGAACGTGCCAGATGGCGATACAAGCGGTATTTCTGGCGTGCTTTTGAATGTGTTGACGGCGTGTAATTGTTTGTCTGAATTATTAAATAAACTAAAGTGGTAAGTAAGTTTCAATCCTAATAATTCTATATAAATACCGTACATCAATTCAGCATCATTATGAGAACGCTATTGTAGAATATGTAATAGGTAAAAATAATATATTATTTTTAATGTTATGATAAAGTTTTAAAGCAACTACAATATAACCTCAAAAATATTTCATTTAACATTATGAAACAGAAAATCAAAGACAGTAATGGCGGAAACGTCATTTTGGAAACGGTCTTTCGGGAACGTTCTCTGACTATGACGAGCGTTCCCGAAGTAGTGAATGTGTTCTCGAAATGACTGTCAGTGTTCTGAGTTAGAATTCTTCCCAAATAAGCTTCATTCTGTTTTTTTAGGACCAATTGAATCTAAAAATGGAGTCTAATGTAAACGATAAGAAAAAAAAATTCCAAAAAAGAACATAGTGTTGCATATATTAGACAAAAAAAGAAAGCTAGAGCGAGAAAACAAAAGTTTTTAAATAACATAACCAGGGAACAAAAAGGAATAAATGGTACAAAAGACAGAGAATACTATCAGTAGACGAAAGCTGAGAAGAAAATAAAATCTATATCTGACATGACAGAAAGGAAAGAAAACAAGAGCAAACAAAAGTGTGGAAACGAAATTAAAAAAGTATAGACAAAAAAGGCGTTGGCAAACACGCTTAATAATACTTCTCCAAATTCAGAAGATGAAAGCATCACTACTCCTCGTTCCATACCACATAAAGAAACTGATAAAAAGATGGTAAGAAAAGACTGAGCTAAAGAGTATAAAACTATAGAGAGACAAAATATTCAAATAACGAGATTGCATCATAACGTGGATAGATTGAGAAAGAAATTAAAAGGTATAGTAAATCTCAACGAAGAATGTCAACTGTAACCATTAATAATGATATGGGTATGACCAAACTCTAAAGTAATCAGTTAGTAAAAACTCTAATGTTACGTCTGAAGTACAAGAAAAATTACTGTTTAGCGACGTAATTTCGGCACAATTAGAGCAAACTGCTTAAAATGTATCCAAAAATTCCAAAGAACAAAAAGCATTTCAGAAATGCCCAATAAATGGTCAAAAAGTTTTTACCAAAGAATAAGAATTCCCAAGACATCATGAAGTCGATTGTAAAACATCAATCATTGTTGTCTCTCTCAGGGTTTAACAAAAATTACTGAATATTATGAAAGTAATGAAGCAGTCGAATGTGCCCGGAAAAGAGAGACTACGTTATCAAAGGTAAAGTGAAGAAACAAAAGCGTATTTTCTTAGATAGTGTAATTGATTTGCACTCTAAATTTGTAGAACAAACAGGAATCAAATTATCTTAACAATCATTCCTGAGACAGAAGCCATTTTGGGTAGGAAACAAGTGACTGCTAAGACTACTCGAGAACTAATAGAATAACATAGCTGTGACATTGCATCGTATAACTGCATGTTTGGCGTTTGTCTGGTGTGCAAAGACGTTGATATAGTCCGGGAGACAATAATGATACAATAAATTACTGGCAGTGGCAATCACAAAACGAAAACATAGTTATAAAATGAGACATCAAAGTAATATGGGTTACAAAGAAGCTTTGGTCGCAAGTACTTAAAAGGGCATTAGTTGCATCTATTTCAGATATAAAAAAGCTTTTATATGGCATTCACAGAAACAACAAGAAAAAGAAAGAAACAAAAGAAAGAACAAAATTATGATGCAGATAAAGTTTTCGGAAAATGTCGTTACTAAATATGCACATGAAATTCAGTCAACACATTTTGGAGCTTCTAAAGACCAATTATCGATTTATACCGGAGTCTAAAACCTGTTTTACAAAAAATATTAACCAACAGACCGTGTGTTGACACATTGTACATATTTTCTGATGGACCTACCAGTCAGTACCGTAATCGCAAGAATGTTCACTTATGACTTAGTAGACTGATGAATGAAACTCAGATAACAACAGCTGCATGGACTTTTAGCGAGCTAGGTCACGGCAAAGGGCTAATGGACGGAATAGGTGGAGTGCTCAAACGCACGGCCGATAGAAGGGTTTTAATGAGCAGCGATATTAGAACTGCTGAAGATTTTGTTAACCTATTTTCAAATTCAACCGTTCATGTTTATCAGATTTTTGGTTGACATTCAATCAATGAAGATGTTAATTACGGAGGATGTTGATGCGATACCTGGTGTACTAAACATTACTAAAATTACGTGGGAAAAAGCAACTGGGTGTGTTGTAAAATTATTTCAAAATGTAGTATTCCAGAGAGAGGTGTGGTTAAAGTCTTTAAGACGAGCTCATAATGACGTTGAGATAACGACGGTGGCATCTGAATGTTCAAAAAGCAGTACCAAAAACACTTTTGAAATCAAAGACTACTTCTAAGACAAGTATTTACTAAGCTGTGTATGGATGAAGTAGTTCTGAAAACGAAGATTCACAAACATTTTCTGCACGTCTGCGAGGTGAACAGAATAATGCAAAATCTGGAGCTGGTACTAGTATATCCCATAATCTTGACAAAGAGAACCTACATCCAAATATAATAAATCCTGGAATATCTTTGCTGATTGATGTACCAAGTCAAAACAAAAGCAAATACAGATATGCTTGCATGGCAGACACAACAGTTGAAGAAGATGGTAAAGTGAAGATTACTTTCTCAGGCTGCTGACGCTAAAATCTTTGCGGTCGATTATAAAGACGTTTATATGTTACTTATGAACAAGTAGTAAGAATTCTTCCTGAACCTGAGCTGAAAATGAGAGGAAGTCGTCGATATTATTGTTTCGCTGATGATGTCAAAATATTTGAGAAATAATTGAGTCATACAGTTGCAGAGTATTGATTTCTTTGTTTTTTTTTATAGTATTCAGTTATGCTACTGTATGTTTTAAACTTTTAAAAGGTGATCCACTATTAGGTAACGACTAATAGTTTTCATTAGTTTAAATGGCAATTCATGATGTTCTAAGTAATGAAACAGGTGATCCTTTAGAAACCATAAGAATTTTTATTTTGCGTAAAATAAAGTTTATTTTCATTATTAAAAATTTTTATACAAAGAAGGTACATATAATTAATACATTCATCATTTGGGAACACCACAGTCATTTCGGTAACAATTCAATCATTTCCGGGAACGCTAATAAGTACTTAATTACAAAATTCTCCATACTTTTTAAATTAATTTAACATTAAATTGATGGGCAGGTAAACCCAGATACCAAATAAATTAATTATGTAATTTGAAATTTTGAATCACAACAATAAATCAAAAATTTTTTATTCGAAATTGATGTGTTAATAAAATAAACAACAAAAATGCACCACCAATATTACATTCAAATACAGTGAGTGATTTTTTTTCTTAATTATACAACTTTCACTAATTTTACCTAAATAAACGAAACTAAACTGCTTTTCCGCTAAAAATCGTATTATTCTTTGTCTTCAAAAAAACGTTCCTAAAATGACTTTTTCTGACGCATTGTCCAATAGTTTGGCGATAAATTGAAAATTGTTTCATATTGTGCGCTGTCCGGTTATAAACTAATAAATGATGACTTAGCCTAACATTTGTGCATGAAAAACCCTTTATAGTGCAAAGTTCAACTTTTAATAATATGAGCAATGAAATTTTCCACCTCCATGATTTTGACCCAGGAGATGATGGGCGAATCTAATTCCATGGTTTTGTGGAAAATGTCTAATCTGGGACGTGACTTACGTTTACACTTTAGCTTGGTCTTATTTAAATATATTCAGCCCAGGAAAGTTGTTGAATTTGCATCAATGATTCCAAATGACCACAACTACAACGTACTGCACTGTAATATTCAGTTTAGCCAATAGAAAATTTTATGTATTTTTTCTACTTTACGATCTCTCTGTATACCTACACCGTATTTTATAAATAAATTTATTGAAATATTCATTATGTTTTCGTGCAAAGCAAATGCCCCATCGTACAGGGTAACATAGTGAACACGTTTTTCTCGTTTGGAAAGTGATTTAACCTCCTAAAAACTCTTGGATTATTTCCATAATACGCTGTTTTTGAATATTCTTCTATCGGATACTCGACCCTGTGAACCAATATCGGCAAAGAGAAAATTGTAATTTGGGTCCACGAAGGCCAACAGTACAATACTGCAGAATGATTTATAATTATAATAATCGCTGAGACTATTAATGGGCCTTTGTATGATAACATGTTTTCCATCACTGGGGGCCAAACAATGAGGATAACTCCATTGCTTTTCGAATTCTTGAGCTCTTTGCACCTATCCTTCTTGAGTCGTTGGCATCTGAAAATTATTCAGTTATACAGTTTCTAATTACTCAAAATTTTTCTTTGCAGATTTCTGATAAAGAAAGTCCACAGGATGATGCATCACAGTCGGGACGTAATGATACGTGTAATATAAGTGAACAATCCAATCAAGCTAACAGTGAATCTGATCCTTAACATATTCTAGCCGAATTACAGAAACGGAAAGTTCTTCTTTCTCTAACAAAATGCAGAAATTCAAAAAAAGAAGAGAAGCAAGACCCAAGGATTACTCAAGCATATGAGTAGAGCCATCCTCATTCATTGAAGCAATAACTTGGTTTTCGATGCAGAAATGGAAATATATAATTCCCAGCAGAGATTCCCACCCCCTCTCACTCTGCAAGTTACTAAGATCAACCCGTCCATGTAAGTATGAACCTTCTAATTCCCATATTTTTGAGGATGTAACAGAGCTTCGACAATATGTGTGGATTTCCGGCTTTCTAAATGTGTAAGTTTTGGGTATTCACATAACCAGATAAATGGAACCAGACTTTATTTGTATAAAATGTTAAATCAAAGAGATCATTATTGTGCACCAAGTTTTCATTAAACCACTCGCAATACCTAAGCAACTTTTATTTTCAAACTGTTACGTTTGTGATCAGTAAAATTATGACGATTGAATTCAAAATCCTAAAAATGTTGTTAAAAAAAATTACTTTTCTAAATTCAGTTGTATCTTTGAACACTAATTTATTATATGCAGTCTTCCCTTCAAAAAAGGGATTGTGAATAAAATAGTTTACATCCCTCGGTGGGAATTACATTTCATAATGAGCCCTTGGGTGTAATGAAACATTTTCCAACTTGCCTGTAATATACTGTTTAATGTGCAATTACAGGTTTTTACTTAAAAATTTCTTTTTTACAAATTTTACTCAAATTATCGACACCAAACATTGATTTTTTTATTTATTACAAACATTATTACTTTTCCGTTCCGTTCAGAAAATTTATTTATAAAAATTTATTATTTATAAAAATTTAATTAATACACCATTAAAATAAAAATAAGTCAACGAAATGATTCAAAATTTCCGCCTTCTCTGTCAATTCAGATACATTCACATTGTTATGGTAGACAAAATAGAAAAACATGTTTTTTTTTATTTAGTTTGATGTAATTTTATATTTGAACATAGTTTTTAGTTCTGAAGAACTTTTTCAATAACAAATTTTGATATTGTCAATTATAAAGAAACTTGATTCTTGAGTAAAATTCATATTTTTTGACAAAACGACTATAGGACTGTAAAATTAATTACCTGATAATTGTATTTTAGATTTTTGAACACGCAGAACTTTTATAAAGTATATTTTTGTTGGTAAAATTAATAATAAAAAGTTACCCATATGTTGCCAACTTTTACAGACATACTGTAGACATCTGCCCATACAATGTTGCAGGTACTTTTATAAACTTAATTCTACTTATACAATTGATTTAATGCGCATCGTTTGAAATGTTTTTCTTTTATAATTACGCGTTATATAAATAGTAATAAATAACAACCGTTTGACATTTAAGAACAAGATTAATAATAGAATATTTCTAGATTAATCGATTAATGGACATATGTGCAATCTTAAATCAGATGAGTCTATTATACATTCCTTTAACATCATTTTATTATTGATTACGTATAAGGAAAGCTAAACTTAATGATATACGCACTACAAAATAAAACAACCACCATTAAACAATAACACTATTGAAGCAATATATTTTTTAAAAATATGTTATAAAAGCCGTGGGAGACTTATTCACAACACATTAGAAAAGGTGGCATAAAGAAACGTATACCGTGTGACATCTTCCAGATATCACAACGCAGTTGTCAGCGGTATGTCGTCCATGGTAATGATCTCGATCGCTCATTTCTTCTGTTGTATCGCACTTTTTCGTAGCTTTGCGAACATAAACTGCCTTCTCAACCGCCTATGTATGAGATGACACAAGACGACGTTCGAATATTGATGAGTTCGATAAGAAGATTGTTGTATATCATCAAGCAGGTTTATAATACTATAGCTGTGTAACTGTTGTGTTTTCGGTAAATTTATTGGAAAATACTAATAAAAATTTTAAATTACAAAAGAATATGAATTGCATAACAGTATTCAATAGACATTAATAAATTATAGATTGAAAGCGAATTTTGATAATGGTGGTTTCTAATCTTTACTGTGTAGCTACATACTTTCTTATCGATTAATAAATTAGATAATCAGTTTAGTTGTATTATAATAATAATTGAATCTAAGCATTATAAAAAGTTATTGTTGATTGTGTGATTTGATCCTAGGCGACCTAGATTTCCGGGTGATTATTATTTTTTGAAAAACAGGCCATCTTAAATAATCTTGGGAACTATGAACGATAAGGTCAAGAATATCTTCCCAGATGTGGAGTAAACTTCTTTCCAAACTAAAAAAAAGAATAAGACGGATGGGTTATTTCAAGTATTCCTTGCATGCCATGAAGATTCGCAAATCACAACTAATATCTTTAATATCTTGCAATAGACACTAAGTACAATAGAAGGTTGGCTGGCAAATTGGGGAATTATGGTTAATGAAACGAAGTTCAATCATATAACACTTACCACAAGACGATAGCAATGCCCACCTGTAAGCTTGAATAACGTACCCATACTGCAAGCAAATGTAATTAGATTTTTGTGTCTCCATATAGACACAAGATTAACGTGGAAACCACATATATTAAAAAACGCAAAGAAATGGACGTCAGAATTAAAAAAATGTATTGGCTTATAGGAAGAAACTCTCAACTGACAACAGAAAACAAATTGCTGGTGTACAAATCTATCATACGACTAATATGGACATACGACTGTAAACTGTGGGGTTGCGCCAGGTACTCAAACGTTGACATGATACAACGCTTCCAGTAAAAGACACTAAAAAGTATATTCAACGCCCCCTGGTATGTCTCAAACCGTATACTCCACTTTGACGCCAATGTACAATCGGCAAATTAAGTTAACGGACACCTTTTATTTATAGTTTAGGCAACTAAACTTACAATATAATTCAAATTCATAAATTTGGAAACAAAACGAAATGGGTGCAATAATAAAGATGTGTGTTTAGAAAGTAGGTGAAATATACATACCTAATATTCTTAAATTAGACAAACTCTTATTATAAAAATAAAGTAGAAAGACCTGTGAAAATTATAAGGTCAATCGCGATTTTTTTAATAACTCCGTATCTAGAGGAAGTATATTTTGTAATTAAATTTTTATGTTTTAAAAAACATCAAAATTTTATTAATTGCTAACCGATATTGCATTCATACATATCTGAAGCTTGATTAATTTACTTACATGTTTGTTTTTTCTATTTTTTTCAAATTAATTATAGCTTTGAAACAAAGTTAATAAATAAGTATCGTGCGTTATTTGTTGATTTACAAAAAAAAAGTCAACAAAATTAACATAGAAAACTATTAAAATACACGACCTTTAGAAAGGTGGAGTCTTTTAATTTTTAATCAAAAAGGAAGCCACTGATTTTATAATATACAGTATGTTCTATTTAAAATAAGCGACTAAATAAACATTGAAATTGTCTAAGTGTGACCTCTTGTTTTGAACACTCTGTACAATTTGAAAAATTTGTAGTTTATTCACACATAAACTAAAATTCACTCTCATTAAAGTATAAAAAAAATTATTAATTAGAATTTAACATAGGAGGCGTTATTAATTATCAAAGTTGGATTAGTTTTTGTATAATATTTTCTTAACATCAAAATAACTTAACAAATATTAATTTTAGAGTTAATAAATGTTATTGAAAGTTGTCTTAAAGTATTAAGTAGAATTCGAATATTGCATAAAAAACATAACATGCATTTAAAATAAGAAAGTTTACGTCAACTTCCGGTATATCCGGAAGTGCTGCAACCGTGTCATTATTTTCATTAAATAGAGCACTTTTGAAACACTATGTGCGCAAGTTTTCAGTTTCAATTTATTTGTAGTTTCACCATAACGTCTAATAAGCCACTTACCATGAAGCACCCTGTATATTGCTGTTAAATAGTTTACAATGTTAAATAAAAAATAAATTAATACAAATTTACTTTTAAAATCTCTAAACAAATGGAAACAGGAGTTCTACAAAATCAATAACAGATATTGAACAGTATTTTTGTATCATCATAATGTAACCAAAATTAATATAAAAACCTACAATTTCGTATCTAATAAGTTAAAGTAAAATCCATAAATGCAATACAATATGACAATACTGAGAAGCATGAATCCAATTTTGTTTTATTTCAATTTTTACGATTTGTTCGACACGCCTTTTATAAACCTTTCGATCAACACTGTTGCCAATTCATTAATGAACGTCATTATTGCAAGTTTAGTTGCCTAAACTCTAATTTGTAGATGTCCGTTTATTTAATTTGCCGTTTGTACAATATGTGCTCAGATAATAGGACATACTAATAACAAGATTACACCGCAAACACTGCAACCAGTAATGAGACGACTTAATCGGAAGTGGCCATGGGACCTAACAGAATAAAGAAATTATTTACACCATCCCCCAAGCCTTAAAATAGAGGTAACACTGAGAGCACCTCTCTTTAAATCTTTTCCAAACTTCACACAATTAGCTCATATAATTTATTGTAATGTACACGAACTAAAAAAAACTATAAGCACTTATAAAATTTAACTAAATTTAATTTGAGGGAAACTGTCATGTCCTAATTCTCCAAGTTGCATGTTGTTTTAACTATGTTTTCAGATTCTTTTAAACAAAAATAACCAATTAATTTTTTGATTTTTTTAAATTGAAAAAAGTTGTGCAGAAAGGTAAAGCAAGAAGGGATTGTAATACTCTTGCTCATCTTGTGTAGCCGATGAAGAAGCGATTACCTCATATTCTATTTTTGTATAGAAAAAATAAGTGCCGCTGCGGTGAAATTTTAAACAGGATGAAGAAGTGATACACCAACACAAGAAGAAACAGGTCACAAGATTCCTGCTTGTCTTATGAGGCTGAGGAAGAAGTCAGCCACAATTACTATATTTTGCTTTTTTATGCGACACGGCAAGGCACGATAAGCAGTGATAGAGCAACACAAAGAGAAAAGAGTTACACGATTTCTGCTTGTGTGACTGTGGAAGAAGTCAACCACAATTATTATTTTGTTTTTTTTAATAGGAAACGGTATGTCGAAATTTGAAGCAGAATGAAGCAGGAATGAAGCAAACCAAGCAAGTAAGGTTTGTGACATTCCTACTTCAAAGTGGTGGCACACTTACGGATCTCTTATTTTCTACACATTAAGAGACTGCAACACGATTACTCTGGCTCTGAACAATCATTCTGTAAAAGGAGAAGAAAGAGATTAATGCGTTGTAAATAAGTATATCAGATATTTACCAATGTTTTTTTTGTGACTCAGAACCGATACAAAATAAATTTTCCAGAATTTTTCCAACAAATACATGCAGTTTATTCGATAAATGCAAAACATCTCTGAAAAACTTTACAGAATGTGTTACGGTTTAAAATACACAAACCCAAACAAAGGTCGCGAGAGTTGCACGTTGCAACGAAAGTAAAATTTACATCGCATGCTATGATTTTTCTCATTGGTGGATCGATTTATTCTCAATATTAATCGAAACTACGGGCGGTGCTTCACGAAGCTAAAAATTACACGTAAAATATCAATGTGGCATAAATAATTGCAAGTTAAATTAGTGTGAAAATATAAATCCGACCGATTTTGCCGTAAGTGGTGTCTTTTGCTATTTCTTTGGTTCGTCTAGTGGTTGTGTTAATTTCTAATTACAACGTACCTATGCTTTAGCACGTGTCTTGACCTCATATTCTACTTGTATATTGCCGTCTGGATAACTCCTGAGGGCACTGGAACGAGCAATTGGGAATCCTTCGCTATAAGAAACGCGGCGACTGCCACGGTGTCGCCGACCTCGAAACTGCCACGCCGATTATACTGCACCGGTTGATGGTCGCGCACGCTGCGTTCCTGCTATTTTAAAGGAAATGATCTGCTTACCAAGCTTCGTCGTCTCGTTCTTCTCAGAGAAATCCTACCGATCTTCTAGTAGCTGTCACCTGCTGTCGTTAGCAAAAACCTTCCTTATCAGAACTACATGCATCAGTACACAGCTAAGTTTATTGTTTAAGGAACCTATTCATTCTTGCATGTGTTTGGAGCTCACGTACATGTGGCATTAAACGGTTTAAATCCCTAGTGTATAAGCAAATTGTTATTCGGAGTAGACTCCACCCATCGACGTTCGGTTTTGTTTTCACTAGCTCCATCAAAGCTGTGGCGCTTTTAATAAAGTGGGTAAAGCTAAAACAAAAGGCCTTTTGAGTTGGCGGAAGCTACGTACCGTACTCGTCCGAGTTTAATTCTAGTTTTTAAGTCACCGTGTGTAAGTGACGTGTGTACGTCGAGTTTCCTTAATCACCAATCTTAAATTGGTACGCTAACTGTAATTTGGGGTGTAACAAACAAAAACTTAACTGAATTTAAACTTATTTGATTGCGAACTTTAAGTGTGGAATCCAAAAACAACAACCCGTTGGTCGTTCCGGTCTACCAAAAATTAAACACGCAATATTACTTTTTGATTTGTAACTATAACTAAATAAATAACAGTACTTTATAAATTATACGGAACAATATATTTTTTTGTCATAAGTGACAACTCAATCTCCTCGAATATTGTCAAGTTTTTTTTTGTTACCTGGTGATTAACAACTAAGCGTATATCATTATTTATCCAACATCCTCCCACCTGAGTAACATTTTACAAAAGGATTACTCACAGATAACATAATAAATATTTACGAATACCTAGATGGTATTTTACTCGTTCTACCACTACGCGTTGTGACGGGTACTCTGCTGTTATCAGCGCGCACTCTCTAGCACAATTTTTAGTTTTTGTTCGCTGCAGTTGATGGACGCTGTCATCAGGACTTGTAGTTGACATTGTACTTTCGTTTAGCTCTGGCACACTGCCAACCGCGAGCTTCTTTATTGAAGACGTCTCGTTTATTTTAACCACTTCCATTGGACACAGACGTTGCAATGGTCGTAGAAGATGTCCGTGGGACGTTTGAACTTTCGCCAACCAAATCTTCTTGTCTTTACCTATTATAAGTTCTACTACCCTTGCCATTGGCCAGTATAAACGTTTATCGGAATCATTTCCGACTAAAACCAAATCTCCAACGGCAATTTTTCGATCATCTATGCTTTCACAAGATTGTCGCAATTGGCCTAAATATTCTGAGCGGAATCTCCTTCGTAGATCGTCTCTCAATTTCTGCACATAACGTAACTTCCGAGAAAACACAGTTTGATCGGCATAATCACAATCAGGAACGCCATGTTCCGAATTTTCAATCAAAAACATAGCAGGAGTAATGGCAACCAAATCAACATCACCTTCAGATAGATACGTTAGTGGCCGACTATTGATTGTTGCCTCACAATCACATAAAACCGTATTCAATTCTTCATAATTTAAACTCGAACGTCCCAATACTTTTCGCAATAGTTGCTTCATTACACCAATGAGCCTTTCCCAGAAGCCTCCCCACCATGGTGCTGAAGGAGGATTAAAACGCCAAATTATGCGATATACTGACGTTTGTGCTTGAATTTCAGACCAATTTAAGTTAGCAAGAATATTTGCTGCTCCAGTAAAATTCGTACCGTTGTCACTAAATATCAGACGTGGTCGCCCTCGACGTGCAATAAATCTTCGAAGGGCCTGCAGAAAACAAACTGTTGATAGTGATGTTACCAGCTCTATATGGACAGCTCGGTAAACTGCACAAGTGAGAAGACAAACCCACGCTTTTTTACCGCCTTCTAAATACAGTGGACCTGCCATATCAACACCAATCACTTCAAAAACCTTCGCATCACGCACTCTATCTAATGGCAAAGGTGGAGATTCAACATTAAACGGTTTACAATTGTATCTCTTACAGATTATACACTTCGATAGTATTGATCTTATTGTACGACGACCTTTTAATATCCAGTACTTCTCTCTCAAAATACTTAATAATATACTTGTACCAGCATGAGAAGACATCAAGTGTTGATCCATAATCAGTTTAGATACTACCTCATGTTTATCTGGTAACACAACAGGAAAACGAAAATTGTTTTCATCCATTCTGTTGGATATGCGAGTCTTTAGTCGTATTACTCCATTTTCATCAACAAAAGGATTCAGAGTTTTTAATTTATCATCCACTATTCCAGAAAAACTTTCTCTTTGAACAATTTTAAAACAAAATTTTCTGCTTGGCTGATTTCTTCGACCGATAAAACACCTTTAAGTATACCTGTGTTCTTCTGCATATTGTTAATAAATCGAAACACATAGGCTATCATCCTTAAAGTACGATGATATCGTGAAAAATAATTCAGATGCCAAAAATCTGAGGTTTCTTGGCTTAACAATGCACTAATTAATGTCTTTTTACGTTCAAGATATATTTCGGGTTCATTAAAAACAAGTTTCTCTTGTGGCCAATACTTATCTTCTGCTTGAAGCCATTTGGGACCCTCCCACCATTTGGATTGAAGTAATTGGCTTGGAGAACAACCTCTGGATAGAAGATCTGCTGGATTCATAGTACCAGGGACATGCCGCCAAGAAAGTTTGTTACTAGTTTTACGTATTTCGATTACTCTATTCCATACAAAAGTAGACCATTCTTCTATTCGTTGGATCCAGGAGATAACTGTGGATGAATCACTCCAAAAATAAGATGGAATTTCAGTTTCCAAATTTTCTTTAACAGTATTATACAATCTGGTACCAATTAAAGCAGCCATGAGTTCTAACCTTGGTATGGTTAGTTTTCTTAACGGTGCTACTCTAGATTTTGCTGCCAATAACTGGATGCTTACGTTTTCGTTGGTAGCATTTCTAAGGAAAACAACACAAGCAAACGCACATGCACTTGCATCACAGAATGTATGAAGACTTAAGCTGTGTGTTTGTTTTGATCCAATACCCAACCAACGTGGAATTTTTATCATTAATAAACTTGGAAGATCCTTAAGCCATTTACAATACAAATGTTTGATCTCTCCATCAATGCATTGATCCCAAGAAATCTTTTGTTGCCAAAGTCTTTGAAGCAGCAACTTTGGTATTAACGTAGTTGGACATACAAAACCTATGGGATCAAAGATTTTTGAGCCATAGACAACATTATTCTCTTACTAACTACTAAATCCTCTGTCAAATTAACATCTTTTAGCCAGTCGTCATTGAGCATAAAACTATCGTTCTTGGAATCCAAGAATCGACGTAGTTGTTTCGGAGTAATCATTCTCGCTAAACTCCCACCCTCTCAATTCAAATTTGGCCTGTTGCATCACTATTGCGGATTCCCGTATAAACCGATTAAGACTTTCCTTATCTACGAAACTTGTTAAACAGTTATCCACATAAAAACCTCTCAACAGTTTCTTCACAGTATCTTGAGAAAATGGAGTATTTTCTATTTGACAACTTTCCAAACATTGAGACAGATGGTACTCAATAGTTGCTCCGAGCAAAAAGGGCTACTATTTACACCGAAAACGACTCTTCTGTGGCGATATACAATCTTAGAATCATCCGGTTTAGTCCACAAAAATCTTAAGAAATCTCTGTCATCAGGATGTACACTAATTTGCAAGAAAGCTTTTTTAATATCGGCAGTTACACCAAACTGATATTCTCTAAATCTAACTAACATTGCCGGAATTAATTCAATCAGATTTACACCTTTTTCTAAAACATTATTTAATGATGGAGCATTCTTTTCCTTTGCAGAAGCATCAAAACAGGGCGTACTTTTGTTGTCAAGCTATTTTCTTTGATTACAGGTCTATGAGGTAAATAGTGGCCATAATCCATTAAATTATCATTACTTACTTTCTCTATTATACCCTCAGATACCCAATCTTGAAATATAGCGTCATACGTTTCCATAAGATTATCATGTTTTAATTTTACCAAAACGTTGTCCAGTCGTTTCTTAGCAATCAAGTAGTTTGTTGGTAACGCTGGATGTCCTTCAATCCATGGTAATCTCACTTCATAACGGCCCTCATCATTTATCTGGACAGTCTGCAGGAAAACTCAGTAGCTGCTGCAGCCATTTCTTCCCTCAAAGCTTTATTTGTTGGATCGGTGATACTTAACATGTCTAAATCCCACAAATTGCTTAAATTACTGTCATTTATTAGCAAAGAAGTTGTAGTTGTAGCAAAACAAGTTGGAAAAGGTATTTGTGGAACCTTTCCTGTCAGACTCCAACCCAGGTAAGTATTCATAGCAATTGAACCACATTTTAACTTGTAAATTTCACCTGTATATATTTGTCCAAGAACATCTGCACCTAATAAAAGTTCGTTTGTTCCATGATTTTCAACGTCCGATAATTGGACTTTTAAACTTTTCAATTATTCTACCCAGGGTCCATAGAATACTTCAGATATATCTTGACATATAGTGGGTTGACCTAAAACTTCACACCACATAGAAAAGTCTTTATAAAAAATGTTTATATTAAAACAACTGTAAAATTCACAAACAGTTTGACCCCAACAAACATTTTCTCTTGACGTTGGGGTTTAAAACCTAACTCAGTAGCAGTTGATTTTAATATACATGATCGTTGGGAACCGCTGTCAATTAACGCACGAACTATGTGAAAACCGTTTTCAGTTTGAACTTTCACTCGCAAAGTTTGTAAAAAAACATGATTTGAATTAAAATTAGCTAAGACTTGATTAGTCGATAATTTTCTGTTATGATTATTTAGCTCTCGATTCAGCTTATCCTGTGTATCTTCTTTACTACTTGATGGTGATGGTTTCACACCAGATAAAGTTGAACACATGAGACATATATGAGGTTTATCACATACCACACACTTTAAGCGATATCTACACTTTTTTGAAAAATGTCCAGCTTTTAAACAACGAAAACATTTTTTTTTAAATTAAAATATTCTTTCGATCATCATACAAAAAGTTCCGTGCTTTAAAACAATTTTCACTGTCATGTGTGCCCTCACAAAAATACAGTTGGAGTTACAGTTCACTATAACTTGTTCTATTTTTTTCATTTATTTTTTTTTTTTTAATTTTTTTCAATCCAACCCTTCTCTCCAAAAATTTTTTCTCTTTCTTCCCTCTTTTTGTCTTTTTCTTTTTTATTTCACCACTGTGGTATACAGATTCATCGTGGAACAAAACCGCTGCATTTTTTTTTTTTTTAAAACATCTTCCATCCTCTCTCTAACTCCATTCTATTTCAAAATTCAAAATACAACTTCTCTCCAAACCTCTCTATAATCTTATTTTCCATCAAATCCACCACTCACCCTCCCTAATACTAAATAATCTATCTTGTCACTATTGTCAATTTCCTGATCGTCATGGATTTTGAAAATTGTGCCCAAAAAGACAACCAATTTTTTAAATTTCTATCAAACTGTTTAAATTGTACTTGTGGCAGCTTAAATTTACGTTTAAACGTTAAACATCTGGTTCATCAATACGTTTGACATACTTGTCAATTAATTTATTATATCGGAATCTCAACTCGATGAATTTTTTCTTGTAGGCGTCGCAACTTCTATTTCAATAAGTTCATCTTCAGCCAAGTCTGTTAAACAAGCTTCATAAATCTCACCGTCTACAGATTGCAACTCATCAGCTTTTAGTTCCAAAATTTCCCAGTGTACTATCATTCTATCTGATTCTACCGAGACTGTTTCCATTAGCTTAGATAATTCGTTCGCTGTACGCGTAAATATAGCCCGCAAAACGCTCCTACGTTTTCGTTGCGCTTCCATTTTTAACCAAGCCCGTACACTTTAAATTAATGTCCTGTCACGGTCGCCAAAAAATGTGGAATCCAAAAACAACTACCTGTCGTTCCGGTCTACCAAAAATTATACACGCAATATTACTTTCTGATTTTTAACTATAACCAAATAAATAACAGTATTTTATAAATTATACGGAACAATATATTTTTTTTTGTCATAAGTGACAACTCAATCTCCTCGAATATTGTCAAGTTTTTTTTGTTACCTGGTGATTAACAACTACACTCAGTATACTATTGGCGCGGAGTAATAAACCTGTCAGAATTATCGAATCTCCCGTATTTCAGTGGCGTAGGTATCTGATACGTTTGGAAAATCATATTTTTAGTAGGTAAATATATTATAATAGTAAAATCTACCACCTTGATATGAATTATTATGTGGTTATATGTTATTTATTTTATTTGTATAGTAGATCACATTACAAATTTTACTTCTACTTATTATATACCATTATTTTTGTATCTTGGTATAATACCCACATCTACGGCTATGATTCTCGTTTCGTCAGTACCTGGGCTAATGGCAACGTGTTTACACAGGTTAAACTATTGTTCTCAGACCCTAGATGGGTCGATATGCTGCAAGAGCGGCACAATGATCGTATTTTGGTTAGAATTTATTGGTTTTTACTTAACCGTAGAAGTACCGCTTTCACAAGAAAATAAAGAATTATTTCAAGCAATTATGATTTATTACTCCGCGCCAATAGTATACAGACTATAAGGGTATATCATTATTTATCCAACACTAAGTATTTTGTTGTTGCTAATGCACGTAAGTTTCATGGGACAAAATCTCTCACTTCTACCCGATTCTTCTAATATTTTAAGTTGTATTTGCTATATTTACATGTCTGTCTGTTTCTCTGATTTGTGTTCGTTGTAGCGTAGTAGACCTTAAGTAAAACTTATTGAATTTCTGTTGGTCGGTTTTATTTCTCTCTGTTACCCAGCAGGTGGCGCCTCGTTACGCAGCAGTTTATTTCTTTCAGTTCCCTCAAGAACCTCCCCAACTCACCGACTAAGCCGGACACTGCTGTGGTAACACTTACAAATACGGGATCTTCCACGAATTTAGTGCGCTATTTCGAGCCAAATATTATTGTTCTTTTTTTCTAAGTTGTATCGGTAGAGCGGTCACTTCCTTGTTATTTTTACTATTTGTGAACTACAACCGTTACAAATGTAAGTTTTTCTTCGATTTTATGTGAGTTGTGAAGCAGAACTGTATGGACACAAGATTTAGATGAAACAGTGACATTGAAAAATAAGTAAATTTGTTTGAAAGCTTGGAACAAGAGTTCAATTTAAACTGTATAAAAATGGTCTTAAATATACTCAGTATACTATTGGCGCGGAGTAATAAACCTGTCAGAATTATCGAGTCTCCGTATTGCATTGGCGTAGGTACCTGATACATTTGGAAAATCATATTTTTAGTAGGAAAATATATTATAATAGTAAAATCTACCTTGATATAAATTATTATGTGGTTATATGTTATTTATTTTATTTGTATAGTAGATCACATCACAAATCAAATTTACTTCTTACGTATTATATACGATTTTTTTGGTGTAATACCCACATCTACGGCTATGATTCTCGTTTCGTCAGTACCTGAGCTGATGACAACGTGCTTATACAGCTTAAGCTATTGTTCTCAGACCCTAGATGGGTCGATATGCTGCAAGAGCGGCATAATCATCGTATTTTGGTTAGAATTTATTGGTATTTACTTAACCGTACAAGTACCGCTTTCACAAGAAAATAAAGAACTATTTCAAGCAATTATGATTTATTACTCCGCGCCAATAGTATACAGACTATAATTAATATTCACAAAGATAATGATACTGGTATATCTATCTGAATTCCTACAAAAGCTAGGATTGTTTCAATTTTTTCTGAATCTTTAAGTTGAAAGATTTAGAGAAAACTTCAAGAGTACCTATCGAAAGAAGTGAAATAATAAAATTAAAGCATGACTTTTACACATCACATCTGACAAATTACACCGTAGATTTGGTTTCTTCTATATCAGGATTGGTTGTAAAATCCCTGACCCATATTATGTGAAATGTTGATGTTATAGAAAGGGTCTTTGCTTATTCTGTTTTAAAGGAAGTAAAAGGTACGAAAAATTAACGAACCCCTCTTTTTTGTGATAGAAGTTTGGAAAAACGACACGAAAACATTTTAATTTTTAATACAATTTATGGCATTAATTAAAATGTTAAGAATATAAATAATATTTTAGTGAATAAACTGTAGCGGACGTGTTAATGCGATCACTTTTTCTAAAACGATTCTATAAATGGTTATATGATATATTTATTTAAATGAATATTAAATGTTATTTTATTTTCAAATAAACTTTTCTATGCAATAAAAAAAATTAACCGTTAGCATTAACAGCAGAATAAAAAGTTGGTTGACTGAAACAATTTTGTTTAAAAACAATAATTTCACATTTTAATACCTACATTTTTATAATTTTACATAAAATTCGCTATAAGTGTTTTTAAGCATAATCTATTCGAATATTAAAATTACTGTATTGCTTTAAATGATGTGAAAATCTACTATATATTTTTTTGATTTTATTTATTTTACTCCATTCTGCCTCGAATTTTGTTAATTTACGACTTGGTTTCTTTTTTTTTTTTAGGAATTTTTTTTTAGAAAATTTTTTTTTTAATTGTGTGGCAAACTATATTTTTACTACCACCTCAGGAAGATCCTTTAATAAAAACAAGAATAATTTTCAATTTTATTATTATCTTTATCTAAAAAATCTTATCGGTGTGTATATTAGTGATGATGAAGTTTTCACATTATCCATATTGGTTTTATTATTATGGTTCATATATACGTAACGATACGAGGGTGGCGTTGTAGAAAAGAAATATAGCAACAAATATGTTGGGTTACCTATTGGTAAGAGTAGAACAACGTCTAGTTAAAGTCTGCCTAGTAAATTACATATACAAAATTTTAAGTAAAAAATTTTAATTTTATTTTAAACTTATTATTAAAAACTTCCACTTCTACAATATTTATAAAACGTGTTTCGGCACGACCAATTAATTAGGTACTATTATAGTAAAATTACACTCTAATATTAAAGAGAGATGGGTGAGAAAAAGAGAGGTAGTAAGAAAAATAATAGAAATTTGCTTGTCATCGGAAGCAGTTAAATATTATGGATGACATAGATATAAATTAAACGAAAATGACAAAATACCGCTATTCGATCTAGTCGAGAACCTGAAAGAATTTGGTTCTTAAAAATGACATGGACTAAAAATGGTAAAATTATAATGAAAATAAATTAGTTTTTAATTAAGAACGTTTTAAACAAAAAAAATTTATAGTAGGCAATAAATTAAATTATTTGAAAAGTGACTTTTTAAAACTACAAATTTTCAATAAGTATCTTTTATAAGCTTTTGATAGTTATTTGAGGCAAGTATTGGTGAGCGGTGCATAAATAATAGTTAATTGTATCTTAGTGCTTCCAATATTTTATGTAATTAAAAAAAGATGTTGTATGGTATATGGTGAGAATGTGTTTTTTTTTTATAATGAAGTTTTTAATTTTAGCAGAAGTTATACGCGCTACGTGTGCAGATGATGAAAAATAGCATAAAGCGTAGTTGTTTAAGTGGTAGATTAGAATAGATGGGTACCGGTTATTACTTATGCACACGATTATTATTTATTATGTGAAAGGTCCTTTTAAAAGCTTCATATACTTGCGTGACCTCTACAACTGGCGGACAGAAAAGTGCTCTTATGTAAAAGCATCTTTATCGCAGTTTATCTTCCAGTGGTACGTGCGTATCTAACACCAGTCAGCCTATAAATTAGTGGCAATAACGCTACGTATTCATTTTGAGGCCGTTTTTTAATCACCTTAATAAAGCATATAATCGACACAGATACCAAAGTAAATTTTATTATAAGTGGCGATCGTGAGAGGATACGTTTAGAAATTTAATTTCAATCGGAAAATAGAAGCAAACTAAACGTTTGTTAGATATGTGGGCATAAACCGGCTACGGGGGGCCCATTGGCCTCCGGGGAATCTAACTCACGATGTGAGTGCCCCTAGGCGCCAAAGCCTTCAAGATGCTTAACATCACAATGTTAACTTGTCAAGAGCTGTCACACGCTCGTTTTATTTTAATATTGCTTATCTTCTTCTTCTTCTTCTATGTTATAAAAAGTATCGTAAAAATATTATTCGAAATCCGTTATTATCTCGAGATAATTATACGTGGTAATAAAGCTGCTATGTTATGATTTTTTTATTTTCATTCGTACGGTTATAACTATCCAATTAATTATTCTATTTCACCTATTCGCAAAATCCAATGCATGGGAAATTTGATGTACATACGTGAGATCTATTGGGCGGATGAATTGTTTTTATATTTGTTTTTATGTCTTATGTTTATTTCCTTGTTTGAACGGCAGGTGCTTTAACGAGCTTCACCAAAGGTTCTCGTATTACCGAATCCGACATCAACATCAATTTAAAATGTTAAAGACACGCATTATACAAACTATTTATAAATTATCTAAACCGATTTAATATCTTTTAATCGGGCTGTCAATTTCAATATATGGGTTAATATAACTAATTTACATAGTTTAGATTGTAACTGTGACAGTAATCGAATGTTTTTGTTCCATCTACAAACAAATTATTTGCATTACATCCCACTTAAACAACTTTACATTTTTGCAACAAATAATATATCTACTCGTACAAATCAAATCAAAGTATAAATTATTTCTATTTTACGGCACGTTTCTTGTTATTACAATATTAATTTTAATATTTTTGTTGATGTAGTTAGTTTTTATGCAAATATAACTGTAACCCAAACTCGAAATGTCGTTTACGCAATTTCATATTTAAATTGATCTACTAATTGTAAGTCAGATTTGTACGACATTTTAGAAAAATAAATTGCCATTACTATTTGCACGTGTAGGATTAATGCAAATTAAAAATAAAATAGTCTAAAATTCTAAATTTAACTACAGTTTCTTAATAATTAATTTACATCAACATCAAATTCCTTGACGCCGCTGTAAAAAAAATCTACATACGAACAAATAATAAAAATGTAGGTGCGTTTAAGCAAACTTTTTCGACTAATTAGTAGGCAGAATTAATTAGAAGGATTGAACCAATGCAAGCTAAAATATTAGCTGTATTTATTACTACTCAATTGTATCGAAACATCATGTTTGTGTGTTTACTTATTTTGACTGCTCTATGGACAACATGCTAAGTTTGATTCTTACGTATTAACATAATGATAAAGATTAGATAACATTCGAAAAATATGATTTTTAGTGAATAATTATTATCATTGAAGTTGTAATTCCGTATGATCGAGGTTGATTATCTAATGGTTCCTCAATTAAAATTGTATCCTATATATTTACCGTTTGTGATTAGAATTTTGTTATGTTATGTGTATTCATCCTCATTCTATCAGTATGTTTTTTCCCAATTTTTCGACAATTATACCTCATCTAACCCTGGTACTGCCTCGATGAAGCTCCCACTGCGGTAGCGAAACGTTGCCTTTTAACAGGACCGAAGAGTTTGCTTTCGATCCCTTTCCTTCTTAAAATAACGGTCCAGACGTGCCCTCACTACCTGGACTGAAATAATTAAATTTAAAATTCTTCGCATGATCCAAAAATATGTGTTAAACTTTCATTGATGTTGTTTTTTAGTAACAGAAAAGTTCAAAAACTGCTTTTACACAGTATAAAACTAAAAAAATAGAAATGTGAAAAGAGGTTCTTAAATAGTGTGGAGGAACGTTCGATTTTAACCAAATTTGTATTTAAATTGAAATAGACATAATCGCGTTATCAATTTATTTCCTAGAAACTTACCTATATTTTTACATATTTTAAAACAGCTAATCTTTCTGGCCACATTTTTTAGCAAAAAAATTTGCAATTTTGTAAAACAAGTATTATCTGAAATTTGTAAGGGGCGCGTATTAAACAAGTAGCCTTTGAAAATAAATAGAGGCGCTTCTATCAATAATTTGATGTAATGGTCACGGTCGAAAAACGTATATGGAGCATGTCAAACCATAATTATAGTGTTTCTCTTAACCAGAGGTGGCACTGTTGTTGGTTATACAGAGGATGTTAGTGTGATTGTCAATTTAATTTGTAACGTTTTCATTCTAAATACTGACGATGACTATATAGTCATATAAATAAATAAAGTATAATACTTAGTATATTGGCATTGGTAAGTTATTATTTTCCACTTGAACCCAAATTGGGATTAAAGTAATGAAGAAAATTTGTTTGGTTCTATACGGCAATAGTATATTATGCAATGAGCATGTAATGCGTACTATTAAGACACGAGCAACGTAATTAGGAAATGAGCTGAAGGCGAGTGTCTTAATAGATAATTGCATACACTATTTTTTCTACGACCCCATAATGTTAAATTGAAACGCTAATTTTATAATTGAGCACTACTACTATAGTTGCGAATTGTCAAATTTGCTAAATTTATTTTTGACTTTTAGCCACAGCACCAGTCGATAAGTGAAACAGACAACGGTATATTTCTATTGGTTCTGAATTTATATCCTATACTCATTTGATAATACGTAATGTTCTAAATCTGTATCGTAATAAAATTTGTATTGTAATGAATTTCATTAGAGTACAGATTGTAAAACTCTAATATATGAATTAAAAAACAGCAGTAGAAAAAAATGTTTTAGAAACCACACTCCTTCTGCTAAGGTGATTACTGCACTATACAGTATGTCCCCGGATGGGGTTGCCAAGAGGAAAAACTGTTTTATTTTTGATTTTTCAAGACAAATGTATTCTTCATAAAAGTTTTTGTTTGTTTTATAACCGCGGAACCGGCTCTCTTCGTTCTAATTTTTCTTTCCATTCTAGAGAAAAATGGAAAAATAGGTTCATTTAGTTGAAAAAGTCCAAAAATTAGATCTCGTTTTCATGGCAACCAGTAACAAGATTTATGACTTTTGTTTATTAAATGACAATGTTGTCCAAAGAACAACAAATTAAGTAACTCAAATGGTTCAAGAAATTCAAAAACTTTGAAACAATTCTTAATAATAACAATAACAATAACAACTTAATCTAATACAGTAGCAGCTCGATTATGTGAACTAATTAAAACCAACAGTGTTTATACAATAAAAATGTTCATTGGATTGAAAGTTAAGTTTTTCGTAAGTATTTTAGTATTATTAACGAAAACAAGTTACAGAAAAAATAGAATAGTTATATAATTAATATAAGAACAAAACGTTAATTTGTTTTCATAAAATAAGTGGTTAATTTTGTTTGAATTTTTTTGTCTTTTAGTGTTTTTTAACTTTCATTTGTTGTACTTTTCGCATTGTTTATCCGCGTTTATCATATTTTGTTCCGCTCAAGAAATCTCTGTATTAAGACTTTTTATAGCTTCCGTGGTGGAGATTTTAACTGGAACTGGTTCATCTTCAGTTAATTCTTCTACTTCTTCACTATCACTAGTGTCCTGTTCAGGTTCTTCTATGACATCCTTGCTCCAATTGTCGATATCATTTTGGGTATACGTGACGTTGTTTACCTCTCGTAGCAGCTCTACGGCTTCGTGTATTGTTACTGTTTTAGAACAATTCTTATATTTTTCTCGAATAACTGGCAGAGGGATATCTTCTTCCGGATCAGAGTCATTGTTGGTGGTAAGCCTCAATTTTTTTTTCCAACATTTAGCAATCGTTTCTTTTCCAAGAGCGTTCCAAGCTGAAGAAAGATGTAGCAAAGCGTCCTTAAGAGTCAAACTTTTAATAATGGCTGAGACATCAGTAAAATCGGACGCAATAATTGATGACAAAAGGCTTTTTTAGAAAAGTTTGGTTAGGCGGATCACATTTTGATCCATTGGCTAAATCAGGGCTGTTACATTCGGGATACAGAACAACAATTTTTCCATCATTGGATGTGAGATTTTCAACAGACGGATGACTTAAAGCATTATCCAACAATAGTAGCGCCTTTTGTTCTAAACCTTTTTGTTTCAAAAATCTTTGAACCTAGAAGAAAATCAATCATGTGTGTAATTAGGTATGTAAAACATAACTTAATGAATTTTATCTGTACAACAAATGAATGATGAAACCAATTTTGAAAAAGTTTGAAGGTCATCCAAGTTTTTCTTGAACTTGTGTATTCCACAGAAAATGAGAAATTTTTAAAACATTGTGGATTTTTAGAACGTCCAATAATGAGTGGTTTGATTGTATGTTGACCAGATGCATTTGTACAGACAAGAATCGTAATTATACTTTTTTCCGTCTTCCGTCCAAGGGCGGTTTTTTTCTGCAGACATTACTAAGGTGTTCTGTGAAAGTAATTTCCAAAATAAGCAACTTTCATTGGCATTGTACAATTGATCAGGCGTTGTATCCAATTGTTCAATTATTTCTTGGAGGCAAACTTTGAAAGGATTTATAAACGTTGAATTCCAAATTTTCGTTTAAAACCTTGTACCCACCCATCACTAGCAGTAAAATTTGGGTTTTCATAGAGAGTTTCGTTGATAAGTTTAGCTTTTGCTTTTAAAAGATCGAAGGAAATCGGTAAATTTTTCCATCCGTGGCATTCTGGAAGATTTAAACGTTTTTCTTTTTTTTGTTCCGTGCTTAGATGTTGCTTTTAAAATTTCGTTTATGTTTTTTTTATTGCACATACCGTAGATGTAGCAATTCCATGTTTCTTTAACAAAAATGTTACACTAATACCATTGTCTAACTTTTCAAAAGTTCAGCTTTTTTCAACAGCGTCAACACTTTTCGGGGCATATTTTAAACCTTTATGTATAAAATCACAACCAGAAATAAACTGGAGAAGAAAACAACTGTAGACGTGCACCTAATCAGTTTTCAAGGAGCCTGCAGAACGTGATAAATTCCCAAACAAACCCACTCATTTGCGTTGTTTTGTTCTCATAATCGAGCAACCGATTGTTCACTCTATCCAACCTACAATATTAATCTTTTGTTGTTCATATAATCCAGCGTTCATTCTACCGAGCGGCTACTGTAATAAGAAATAATAATGATAATTTAATCAAAAACAATTTCATTCGATCCATTCACTTCTTTTTTGAACGCAGATCTCAAGTCTTCGACGCAATTTATCATAACTTCTTCGAATTTCTTCGAGTGATAAAGACGCCGCCGCATCTCTGATTCTCTCCTTTAAATTTTCTGCATTCAGAGGAAGATCGTTTGCATAAACTATTTGTTTCAAGCGGCCCCAAAGATAAAAATCTGCCATAGTCAAATCAAGCTTCCTCGGTGGCCAAAAAACAGGACCATTTTGACCGATCCAATTCTCCCCAAATTCCTGAGTCAGCCATTCTACCATTTTTCGCACATAATGGGCAGGACAACCATCTTGTTGGAAATAACATCTCGCGAGTGTTAATAGGTAAATCGTCCAACCGTTCACTTAGAAAATTTTGCAGCATATTTAAATAGGTGTGCTGATTAACCAAATTTTCCAAAAAAATTGATCAAATAATGCCATGGTAAGAAATTGCACACCATACGTTTACTTTTGCTAAATATCGCCTATTACGAGCGATTCGAAAATGGGGATTGTGACGGCTCCAGTACCTTACATGTTGCGATGCAACAGTACCATTGGTAGATAATGTGGTTTTATCAGAAAATACAATATTTCGATAAAAGTATTGATTATCCATTATTTGAGTGTCCATCCACAAGCAGAAATCCAATCGTCTTGCACTATATCTTGGCTCTAAAACATGATTAAAAATCGGATTGAAGGGAGGAAATTTCAACTGCTTCAATGTTCTATGGATATGGGTTTTACTCATCCCTAATTCAAGCGATCTTCGTCGTAAAGACAATTTTGGGTTATTCCAAACCGAATCCATCACAATAAGGGCCGCAGCGTCATTTTCATTCCAAACTATCTTAGTTTTTTTTATGTCTAATATGGAGCCTGTGGTTAAAAATTTCTTAACCAACAGAAAACACCAAAAAACTGCACCAAAAACTTGACTCGGACACGTGTTTCAACAGCTAGTTTTTGGTGCAGTTTTTGGTGTTTTTCTGTTGGTTAAATAGACGCTGCAGTTGGTGTTCCTTTCCTTTGATAAAAATTTTTTGATTATTTTTTGTGCACCACATTTTGATATGAAGACATCCGGGATTTTTTGGTTAAACTCCTCAGTAACTTGACGATTTGCTTTATAACCTATGCCGTAACACTGAATAAGGTAAATTTGTTGTTCTTTCGATAACATTATCATTTAATACATAACAGTCAAAAATCTTGTTATCGGTTGCCATGAAAACGAGATCTAACTTTTCGAACTTTGAAAATGTTTCAACTAAATGAACCTATTTTTACATTTTTTTCTAGAATGGGAAGAAAAATTAAAACGAAGAGAGCCGGTTTCGCGGTTTTGAAACAAGCAAAAACTTTTATGAAGAATACATTTTTCTCGAAAAATTAAAAATAAAAAAGTTTTTCCTCTTGGCAACCCTATCCGGAGACATACTGTATAAGTTTTTTGGTATAAAATTTACATTCACAATTCTGGTGCTAATTGCAAAGAAGTTGACTCTACTATTTCTGTAACGTTAGGAGGTGTGTTATTAAAGGTATTTCGCTACAGCAAATTGAAAAAGAAATTATTTCATTCCACTTTCCAAACCAATTTCAAAACGAGCCTATACACAAGAAATCATTCAATTATGTGGCTGGTTTTTTTTTAAATGTATGCTTCGTGTAGAGATAGCATTATTTGCAAGTTTAACTTCTATGATGAACCAAGAATAAAGAATCCCATCAATATGTCCAATTTAAGAATTATTGATAGAGTGATCAACTTTAACTTTGTCTTTGATAAGTGCGAACACACCGACAATAATTTTACGTGAAGTTTCGAACTTTAGTCATAATTGAACGTTGATCTCCTTTATGGTTGTGATTTCTGTGTAGTTTATCAAATTATTTTGATCTTCTTAAAAGAGATGGTTCAAGAAAACATTATATTTATTATTATTGCTTAACAATCGTAGCATCGGCGGAATAACGAACATGGTGTTTTCTACATGGTGTTTTCTAAAACCACCCGCTCTCAATATCTCCTATAAGAAAGATAATTTGCTTTAATAATTACTATATACTAATACTACTTAAATTATAAAACATTTTTGTAATATATTCAGTAGATTTAAGAGAATGTCATTTATTTTACCAATGTATTGTAAGGAAACATGTTTCTTTACGAGGAAATGTTTTGATTTGCTCAAAGAAATTGAAAAAAACCTTCCAATCTATTTAAATATAAGTATTAGTATGTAAGAAATTTATAATTTATATTTTGTACAAAAATAAACCTGTATTAGTATTTAAATTTTTCGCCACATTACTAGGTTTTTATCTGGGATATTTGGTTCCTATTTCTGCTGAGTAGTTTTTTTTCCAACCAGAGACGGAGCTACGTTATAACGTACACCATTTTACTATACAGATTACATTCTATAACATCCGGTTATTTTTCTATGGCAATAGTACACACAGCAGACATTATTTTTTTTGTCATTTGACCTTAGGGAGCATATCTGTTTTCCGAGCTTTATCGTCTAGTTCTCCTAAGAGAAATCCTGTGCTACCAATCTTCTAAAGCTGTCAACTGCTGTCGTTAGCAAAAACCTTCCTTATCGGGACTGCATGCCGCAGGACACAGCTAAGTTTATTGTTTAAGAAACATATTCACTTTGCATGCGTGTGAATCTCACGTACATGTGACATTAAACGGTTTGAATACCTAGTATATAAGCAAATTTTTATTCGGGGTAGACTCCATCCACCGACGTTCCGTTTTGTTTTCACTAGCTCCATAAGAGCTTGGGCGCTTTAGTTAAAGTGGGTGAAGCTAAAACAAAAAGCCTTTTGGGTTGGCGAGAGCTACTTACCGTTCTAGTCCGAGTTTAAGTTTAGTTTTTAAGTCACCGTGTGTAAGTGACGTGTGTCTTATTCAGCAATCTTCAATTGGAACGCAAACTTCAATTTGGGGTGTACCAAACAAAAGCTTAACTAAATTTAATCATATTCATTGCGAGCTTTAATTAATTTGTTGTTGCTAACGCCCGTAAGTCCTATGCGACAGAATCTCTTACTTCTCACATATTCTCCTAGTATTTTACGTTTTATTTGCTATATTTACATGTCTATTTGTCTCTCTGATTTGTGTTCGTTTTAGCGTATTAGACCTTAAGTAAAACGTATTGAATTCCTGTTGGTCGGTTTTATTTCTTTCTATCACCCAGCAGGTGGCGCCTCGTTAGGCAGCAGTTTATTTCTTTTCAGTTTCCTCAAGAACCTCCCCAACTCACCGACTAAGCCGGACACTGCTGCGCTAACTATTACAAATACGGAATCTTCCATAAATTTAGTGCGTTATTTGTGCTTCTCTCTAGGTTGTATCGCTAGAGCCGTCACTCTCTTTTATTATTATTTGTGAACTACAATCGTTACAAAGTGTTACTACCAGAACTATAAATAGTGTAGAAGATACAAAAGTAACATCACTCAGAGACTTGAAATGAGTTTTAAGACCACGTCAACGAAGACTTTTTACAAAATTGCGTATAACTTTTAAAAAGAGATCGTAGCAAACCTTTTTCTATAAAAATTAATTTATAAAATATGGGTATGTTTCTGAAAAAAATAGATGAAGTCAGTTTCTAAATTTTGTTCAAAATGAACTTTGTTCTTTCTTATTTAAGAATTTCTTTAAATACAGCTGAGACATTGAGTTTTGCTCACCCTGTAGATACCTACGATTCAGTATTTACAAATTATGCAAATTTTAAACAAATCTGTCTAGCTGCAAACCTAGCTTCGTGTTTCCATAATACCGGTCTAAAACGTTTTGTCGCCGTTGTTTTGGCACCGCCGTTTTGGTGCCAAGACATTTTGGCGACAGAAACGTTTTGGTAAAGAGTTCATTTCTTATTCAAACAAAATTGTATCGTGCAATTGAAGATCCCAGAAACGTCAAAAAAATTAAAGACGAGCTATTAATAAATTTAAATACAGTAAAACCTCTAAATAGCGATTACTAAAATTTGTTGCAAAACTGACCGGTATATGGAGGTGGCCGTTATTGATAGGAAAAAAATTTATTTCTATGCGTTGTTTATTAAAATCTTTTAAGTATGGAACATAATACGGTTCGCTATAGAGTACTATATATCTGCATTAAAAAATAATTATAAATGTGCTAATGCAATATTAAATAATTAGACAACATAATAATGAAAGAGTTATGTTTTACATTTTTAAGTTTAATTTGTAAAACAGAAGATTTACATTTGATAAAATTATAAATAAAAAGTACTTCTACCGCTAGCTCACTCTTATCATTAAAAAATAGAAAACTTTGCACATCTCTTAGTTTTTCACACACTTCACCCACATCTTTAATGTTTGACGAAAAACTTCGAATTCTTCTGCACTTGTTCGAATCACAGCCTTCACTATAGTTTAATTCACTAAATTCACTTGAATACTTAAATTGGGGCTTTCGGTCAAAATATAACAATCAATAGACGCATAATTTTCAAGGCTTACACGTTGTTTACCTTCTAGTAATATAGGAAAAACCTGAGCTAGTGGAATTTCGTCTTCTTTATCAAAATCTTTTTGCAGGACCTTTTCTGAGAATCCTGCTTTCGCAAAACATTTAGCAATTTTAATAGGCGAAATGTTTCTCCAGTTTACTGATATCCAAACTAAAGCGCTGGTTAAATTGTTACTTTTTTCCGCATGTTCAAAAGGACCATCGGTAGTTGTGAATGTTAGCAGCCTTTTGATTAAAAACTTCCTGTAGGCCATCTTAAAGTTTTGGATAATTCCTAGATCCAGTGGCTGGAAATGGGATGTGGTGTTTGGGGGTAGAAAAACAATATTCACATTTGTAAGGGTTACTATGGGATGACAATTGGCATTATACAGAAATAATAAAACTTTTCTATTTTCTTTTTCATTTTTCATCAAAATTTTTTAGCCAAAAAGTCATAATCTCTACCGTCATCTAAGCTTTTTTATTAGATACTCATTCTAAGGGCAATTTGTTGATATGAGAGCCTTTAAAGCATCTTGGGTGTTTACTTTAACGAATTTTTCTTATCACCTTCCATATTTGTACAAAATAAAATTGTCAATCTTTGTTTTGCAGCTTTTTTACCACTGCATTTATTGTTTTTTAAAGAGAACGTTTTGTTTGGCATCGCAAGGTAAAAAGTCCGGTCTCGTCAGCATTGTACACATTTTTGGATGAATACTCCTTCAATATTACCGACAGCTTTGCTTTCCAAGCTTCAACAGTATCCAGGTTAATATCAGCTGACTCCCCGCAAATTGTTTTAAAGGTTGTGTTATGTCCTTGACAAAATTTCTCAAGCCACCTTTTTGAACTACTCGGTCAATTTCAAAACCTTCAGCGCTAAGATATTTTCTTTTCTGTTCTGTATTGGAACCTTCTTCAAAGAGCTTTTTTAAATCAAATTTGTTTTTTAAAATATCGTTAACTTGTGTTCTTCCAACACTAAATTTTTCAGCCAACTTTCTAGCACTGCTATTGAACTTTTAACTTTTCACAATTATATCAATTTTTTCTTTAAGAGACAAACGTTTTCTTTTTAGCGACATTGTAATTTTTCTGTACGTCATATGTAACAACACTGTTGAACATACTAACTCAAACTATGTACGCCAAATACGATTTTTGGGGTGAGCTTAATGAACCTTTTAATTGTACTTTCTCTATTGTAAATCAAACAAATTCTCTAAGTCCGTTCTTAAATACCGGTAATTACTTAAGCCTCACACAATGAAACAATTATATATTATGCACAACTTGAACGCTAAGCTGTTGTCTACTAATGACCTTACTTAAGAATGGCCGGAAATGGAAGGTAGAATTACATGTATTTTTCGAAGAAAGTTTACTAATAAGTGACCGTGGTCGTTATCGAGAAGTGGTCGCTATTAGGAGGGTCATTAATATGGATATTTCCGTATAATTGGTTTTTGACTTAGAAAACTTAGCCGGTTTTAGAGGTGGCCGCTTTTAAGAGGTGACCGAAAATAGAGGTTTCACTGTAGTAAGTGAAGGGCAGGCAGTTATAAATAACTAATAGGTTAGGTGACTTTGAAATCGAGGTTACCCCTCATACTACTTTAATTTTTTGTAGATATAAGCTACTGTAAAAACCTTTTAGTTTTCTTCACTAAAGAAATATGCATTGAACTCAGAAGTCAAGGTGTTATAGAAGTTCGACATCTCTTACTAGCATTTAACATTTCTAATATATTAACTAAAATTAAAGTAGGGTGTTCGTCAGTTTCTGTACGTCTTTGCATACATGTCCCGATGCACTGTTTTAGGTGACAAAAGTTTGGCCATACAGCACTACGAGTGACAGTGTCCAACTGTGTGTCTATGGAAAAGAGCTTCATGAAGGTCAATCATGTAAAGATCCGGTAGAATGTGTGAACTGCAATAGACAACTAGTGCTAGCGATGGTCAACTAGGAGATGGTCTATTAGGCGATAAGTCCAGTAGGCGATAATCAAAATAATTTACAGTAATTGACAATGCCGAGTAGTTCAGTTAAGTTGTTGATCAGTTGGCCGACCGTTATGAATTACGGTGTAATTGTGGCCGGGGGTAAGGAGGCCTACCCAAAGATCTACAACACGGGGGCAACCTGATAAGTACAAAACATTTACTTACACATTTTTCGCCTTGTAGGCAAAGTGCTTTAGTTGACCATCGCCTAGTAGACTTATCGTATAGTTGACTATCGGTTAGTTGGATTATTGCCTACTAGATCATCGCCTACTTAAAGCTGCCTAGTAGACTATCGCCTAGTTGACCGTTTTCGACACTAGGCAACTTCAAAAAATTTCCCAGTACTTAAACTGCTATACAAGAAATAAAAGTAAAATTCCGAAGTTAAACGAAAAATGGTTATCCTAAACTCGCTACATATTTCGTATGCTTAAGTGACTGAGAAGAAACCGCAAGTGGATATTTCACAGCTGGTAAAAAGATTAGTTTCAACTCTGGTAACCGTTCTAAAGATGTGTTGTCTACAGCCACCCGTTACCAGATCAAGAATGAACTCCACGTCTAGTCACAGCCAGTTATTGTCAGATGTGGGGTATGAAAAAGGAAAAAAAAACAGATAAAGACACTTTATATTGTTCAATGGAAGATGAGTGTTTAGGCAACTATATAGCTTCGACGCCGTCAAAAAAAAAGGTCGGCCTAAACTATGATATTATCTTGTGATATTTGTGTTTGTAGTTCCAGAGTGTATATTTATATTATAGATATGTTTATCTATTTATTTATATATACTTATTTATTTGTTCTTGTAATAGTCTAGCGCATGGAAGCGTGCTATATTCTTGAGACAAGATGTGATTTATAACGATCTTCAAATTTTACGTAGCTGTTTGCAGATTGTAGGGGGAAAAGTTACGGTTGCTCTGAAAATATCGTTATGTAATGTCTACCCACCTGACGCAAATTGAATCTTCAAGATTTAAACACCATAGTAGATCAGTTAAATCAGCCATTTATTCTAATAGGCGACTTTAATACTCACAATTTATTGTGGGCTTCCAATAAAACACATACCAGGTGACAACTAAGAACAATAAGAGACTAATCTTACTAACAGAGAATCAAAGATACACTTTAATTGAAAATGAAATACATTCTCGGCAATCGATCTAATTAGAGCATCTAACAGATTACTTACCAAATTTACGTAGACGTTCAACAGACATAAAAAGTGCCCCATCACAAAAATCCTAATTGTATTTAAAAAAGGAAAAGCAAATGCCAAAAAAGTTATTCTCGAAAACAAAAGGAATAGTTAGAACCCTTATACCTCAACCATAACGCTCGACAAATGTATCTCGTGTATAGAAGAAAGTGAGAGCTATGACGGGATATAATCAGTTGTAATATCACAAGAGCATAGAAAATAATCGATTTTATTTCCGAGTCACGAGACGTATTCTGCGAAACACCACGAGACCGTAGCTCGAGTGGTGTTTTAAGGATATACGTCGAGTAAAGAGGTTAGTATAATCAATTTTTTTCGTTTGCTCGAGTGGTATTCGTTACAATTACATAATCAACAGTTAACTAACAAAATTTTTTTATTGATTGAAATTAAAAGTACAATTATTATAATAAATATTTGTTGTATTATCTTTAGAAGTTGAAGCTGAGGTGATGGTGCTGGTGATGGTAGAGTTTGCAGAATCTTGTTTATTTCTTATTCTGTCAAGTATCTTTCCATGGTGTTCATTAGTAAGCTTTAGATACGGCTTCAGAGATTCAGATGATGAGTGGCCTGTTATCTTAATAATTTCTTGCAAGTTTGCTCCAGATTG